>BMAV01027471.1:0-228588 GCA_019973955.1 Trichonephila inaurata madagascariensis | reverse complement strand
AAATTTATTCCCCCGAGATAAAAGGAAAAAAATCTCTTACATTTATATTTTTGGAGTGTTATGACAGTTAAAGGGGTTCAAAAAATAAATTCAAACAACCTGAACTCTTTTTAAACTGGAGGAACATAATGAGGTGTGCAATGTCGCTGGAAGTTGAAGCTCTAAAAATTTCGCGTCAACAATAATATTATTCCGATTTAATCCAAAGGTAAAATTTAACAATCCATAGACTCTTAACTGTTACTAAGGATGCATATAAATACGTGAAGTGACGTTATTTAATTAGATTTTAGGTTGATCTGAAATTTACGTCAAACAGTTTTCATTAAGAAATACTTTTATGTTGTGGCTGAAAGTAGCAAAAAGTGGCGGAATCATCAAGTGAACTAGCATAAAATTCGCGAAGTAGCAATGTGATAAAAAAAAATTAGCGAAAAGATTTTAAAAAGTAGCAAAATTCGCCGAAATTCGCACGATCTGGCAACACCGAGACTGATGTGCATTAAATCTGTGGGGGCTTCACGATCACGAGGTGGGGTTATTTGGAGTGTGGGGTGCCAGCTGAGGAGCCACTTGAACGGAGCTTCAAATTACGAGGTCTGCGCCTTCACCATAGCCCTTGTATTGCTTTGAGTGGGAAGTTAATCAAAATGAAATCAATACCGGAAAGTAGAAACCAGCTGAATTTCGGCTGTTTCTCAAAAGGGGGTCGGCATACCCCCTTCACTCACACAAAAGGCATTGGAGGACTCAACATTTTCTCTTCCCTCTCATGTCTCTTAGCCGTAATTGCTTTCCTGAATGGGCTTTACAAAAAAATTCCGTTGCAGCGTTCGGTCGCGTAAGTTTCTAAGAGCAAATTAGGGGGGGTTGGTTTAGAAATAAGTAGATGTCAAATGCATAGTAAGAAGTTCTTGAATGAAGGAACGAGGGGGATTTCTGGGTTAGATATCTTTCACACAGTAAAAGCTTCCCACGTATTTTGAGCAAACGACAAAAAAAAGTCTTTTTATATTCATATATAACCTTGTATACTCTTATCAAAATATTTTTCGCACAAAACATGCCAAACAAGGATAGAAGAAATATAATGGGGTTGAGATTCTGATATCGATTGAATGATGTTTTGAGTGTGAGTAAATTAATTTTTCTCAGACAGTGTATTCTGTTGGTAGGAGAGGTACCAACGCAATATATATATATATTACTAAATAAATTTTCCACCTCCATTCATTTTAATTGCTTCCTTTCTAGAGAATGGTTCTAAAATAGAAAATATATATTATTTTATTTGATAAAAGTACTCAGGTATTGAGTGAGTACATTAAATTATTTGAATTAAAGAAACGCATGTGTTATGTAGTTTCTATTAAATACTATGAAAACTTTCTAATCCGTTCCGCTTTTATGCGTATAAGTAACCAAAAGAAAATAAACAAAAGTACGGGTCATTTGAGTTAATAAATTATATAACCGCATATTTAGGTTGAATGTTATTCGACATTTCTTTTAAGAAATACAATGACAAAAATAACACTCTTGACAAAGATACTGGTTCAGAATGTATATTCGTCTTTGCAACATACACGTGAAACATAAAACTGATAATTCTTTCTTTTGTTTATTCTGAACACAAAACGTATAATGCACATAACGATACTCGTTCATGATTACGAGCGTGTGCCAACAGTGACCCAGTTCAGAAGCGAGTTCGAATCCTGATTCTACTAAAAACCTGTCGTGTAGTAGGTGGCTAATTAACACACGGAATATTAAACCAGTTGAAGTTCATCCACAGCATACAGAGATTTATGAGGAAAATGTAATTATTGATGGTACAGTTAGATCCGACAATTCAATGAAATGCACATCAATGTTAATCACGAAACATAAAGTGCCCTGCCTTCTGTTGTCAATGAGAATTTGGTTGAAAAGAACGAAAAATTCGTGAAAACAGACGGTGCATAGTTAGATTGCTTTGTGTTGTGTTTCCACAAATTTTTGAATCTATTTTGCATAATATTGTCAGATTTGTAATTTTTAATTAGAGTAACAAAACTATATTTATAAAATATACTATATAAAAATATTAATATTTATACTATTAATATCAATATAATCCTTTTTTACTATCCTGTTTTTGAGTATTGAATTGTATTAAGGTATCAGACTACGGAATTGTAAATGGATATTATTTATGATATTTAATGTCACTTAGATTAAAAAATGTATATAAAATTGTTTTAAGAATATTATTACAATAAAAAAATTATTTAAGTACAATATTTTAACAAAAAATGAACATAGAATGACCCATTTTGAAAATATTCTTCTTTTGTGAAAAATACTTCTATTATAATAATATTTTGCCTGTATATAACTCAGACCTCTCTACAGGGCTCAACTAGAATTTTTGAAATATATAACTTAGAAATGGGTTTATCCATATTTTACGACAACAAAGGGGAACACATTTAAGAAAAAAACACCAATAATTATTTAAATTGCTGGTAACTCTTAAAATAATGTGAATTTTTCAAAAATTCTAGTTCAAACTCTCTGGAGTATAAGCGAAATATTATTATAATAGAAGTATTTTTCACAAAAGGAGAACATTTTGAAAAAAGGTTATTCTAAGTTAATTTTTTGCCGTAATATTGTATTTAAATAATTTTTTTGTCAAAATGTCCTTAAAACAATTATATAAATCTATTCTAATCTAAGTGACACTAAATATCATGAAAACTATCCACTTATGCGCTTTTTTAAAAACACGGTTCCGAACGTAGTCGGATACCTTAAGAGAAAACACAAATATATAATATGGTATCTATATGACAAACATCTATATTTAGCCAACTCGTTTAAATTCTTTTTTCCTGTGCTCCCTATTCAAATTAAATAAGTTTCAAAAGAATAATTATAAATATGCTTTTATCAATTATTTACCATATTTTTTTCTCCATTTTTACATTTAAAACAATATCGCATGAATTAGACAAATAATGCTAATGTTTTAATGTTAAATAGCAATAGAAATGTTTCGAAGATTGACCAGTTTATAGATATGTAACGAAACTGACTAAGTCCATTGAAAGAAATCTGATAGCCTCTACTCAAATTATATATAATATTTACATTTGTGTGTGTGTATATGTTACAGTATTTATACAAATGATTTTATATTCTTTAAGATTAAGCACCAACTAGCTGAACTGCACAAACTACTTTTACCGTACTTTCCGGCGAATTACGCTCATCGACGTATAACACGCACCTATACTTTCAAATTACATTTTTTTTTTTAATTTTTAGGTATATTCGCCCAAAAAACGTGCACCTTTTTTTTACCTGAAATGTGTGTGTGTGTGCAATGTTCTCATCTTTTAAAGTATTTAATTCTAAGGTGTACTTCTAGAATGAAAGTCTAAAGCGGAAGGAAAGTAGTGGATAATGATGGGGATGTGGATACAATTTACAAAAGAAGGCCTTATGTGCGTCATGCCAGCTTGTAAATAGTGTGTGAGTGGTTAATAAGAGCATAGAATAAGAAATTAAACCTGACGTTCAAAAGTCATTTAAAACGTAGTATATCTAACAATATATTAAGGTGAAACGGAAGAGGACCATTTGCTTATGGATCAGAGTAACAAGTGATGGTGAACATGAGTCAGAATTCGGTGATATATATATTGGTATAATAGAAGACAAATAACACGAGCTTTCATGTTTTCCAATAGTGAACGTTTTTTCGGTTGCATTTTCTTTTATAAACAGTTTAGATGTGTTAATTTTCTATGTCAACTTCTTTTTATCTAAGATACAATTTTTATATCCGGTGTACAACACGCACCCGGGAACTTTGATCTCATTCTTTTGTGTTAAAAATGGGTGTTATCCGCTAGAATATATGGTAGTAAACCAAGTTGTCAGGTTATAATAGGCCGTACCTCATGAAAAAATAAAAGCTTCGTTTTTCGCAGACGCAAGAGTCAATTAGAAAGGGGAAAAGAGTAATTTATGCCAAGACGACGGGAAAAAACTTTCCATGCATAAATGCACCGGAAACTCGTGTAAAGATGATAGGATTTTTTAGCGCAACTCCTCTCTTCTTTCACTGAGAGCAGAGGGAAATAGGGAACCTTCCCCTCAAACGACACCCAATGCTTTTATCACACCTTTTTCAACACTCTCCTGTTACTTCATGAACGTTTACAAAGAGCTCCGATTCCGGGAAGGAAACGAAATCACTTCAGCTTATTCAATCACTTGAAAACTTACAAATCGGAAAGAAAAGCCAATCGACATATGTGAATCCAAAGCAGCATGGAAAAATGAACCAAATTTAAATATTTGTCTTGCACTAAAATAAATACAGGAATATTGTTTCATAAATTTTTGAAGCAAAGAAGAAAGTCATTAGAAATGAAGGAATCGGACATTCTGTATATCAGAGGTTCTAAAACTGTGCATTGTTGTGCCCCCCCTCCTCTGTATGTATCAGAATGATTTTGTGGACCCCCAAGAGAGATTTTGAACATTCCTACCTAACGCACAACATAAGGTTGAGTAATTTAATGGTTCCTCAATAAGCCATGCTGCTTCTGTTGCTTACTCTATCCAAGCTTTTTTAACATTTCTTTTTTCTTTCAAGAAAACAGTAAATAGCTCTCATTAAATATATTACAAAATACTATTTTCAAATAAAAAATAGCGCACTTAATTGTATTAATTAAAATTTTTAATGAGGATAAAGGTGCTGCTTTTCTTTTACAAGTGGCGCTAAATCAGGTGTGATAATTTAAAAACCCAATTTCGGTTCTATTCTTTCCAGACGGTCTTATTTTGAAAATAGTAATGAAGAGTAGATTGATTGATTGATTGAATATTAACGTCGCACTGTTCAGCTACGTAATGAAGAGTAGCAAATGTTCTTTAGATAAATACGAGGAAAGACGTAATAAGTACACTATTTATTTATTTAAAATTAGTAATTTTTTTTTAATTAGATAATATACGAAACTTTTTAAATCCGTCAGAGATGTATTTAGAGTCAGGGAGGAATCTCTTGGGGGGTCTGCGATGTCAGGCTGATACATAAAGAAGGGGGCGCGGTGATCTAAATTTTAAAAACAACTGGCGTACTCTTTCGTCTAATGCAGAATTTCTTTATATATATTTTACAAGTAACTAATAAACAAAACTAATTATTCTATCTCTTTGGCAATAGATCAACTCCTTAAAGCTGTAAAAATAGCGATGCACCTTGTGCCTAGAAGCAACGAATCATGAGATCTATTTTTTAATTAATAAGGGTGGCAACTGTAGTTCTGAAGATACACTAACACTTTTTAATATAAAAAACTGCATTAAATTCCCGTAAGCATATAAAAAATGCATCTGAATCTTATCTGAAGGAAGAAAATTATATTTAACTCAATAATATTTTTTGGAAGGAAACCGAAGTCAATATTAATTTTACCACACAAAAATAAAAAAAAATATTTAAAACAGATTGCATATAAAATTCGAATTTTCAATTAACATATGTATTTTTATTCCAATTAAAAAAGTACTTCAGAAAAAGAATCAATAGTTTTGATGAAAGGCTTTCAAATAGGGCTATTTTGATGAATTCTAACACCATCAAATTGTACGGAAATTCCCTAAAAACATTTTCACAATGAAAACGGACCTCTTTTGTTATTTTCTTTTTATAAAAAGGAGAACAGCAAGTGAGTCACTTTATGTGTAAAATAAAAAGGAAAAATAAATTATGATGTGTATAATATACTTCACATTTCACTAAAAATAAATTAAACTTATTTAGCGCATAAATATTTATTTAACTCTTTTTGAAGTCATAATTTATTGAGGCGCGTTTTGCTGGAGAATGAACTTGAATGAATGTCAATTTCGGGTTTGTAATGCTCATTCGGCTTTTTTCGTCTTTAGTCGAAAATCGTGCTTGGACAAGGTCGTTCACCCTTAAAAAGAAATCACGTGACCAAAAGAGGGACGTTTTCCCCGGGTTTTGAGTAGTACTCGGTCTTCTTTCTTGCATGCTTATTTAATTAGTTCATCTTCCCACGTGTGTTTATTACTCAAAATATATTAGTAGGAATAAATATAAAGAAAGGTACGATATTTATATTTTTATAACTTTATTCCTGTGTCATTATTGAATTTCTTTCTGTTTAGTTTTGAGGACACGAGATAATAAATTCATGCATTTATACCAACATCCCTAATTATGTATAAATTTAAGATATTTTGTTTTATATGAGAATTTAGTGTTTTTTTTATTCTGTCAAATCTTAAATATCTTAAAAATATTAAAAATTTTATTAATAACTTAACCTAAAGCTGCACACATTTTATAATAATGCATCGTTATTGTTTGGTGCCCAACTGGTAATCTAACAGACTTGGTAACCATACGTTCCGGTTTTTTGTTTTCCAAAAGCTGTTCAGTTGAGGCAAATTCAAAAGAGACAATCCCTAGTGAATTTAAAAATATATCAGATGATATTTCAACAGAGAAGAGTATTAAGTTTCAAAGTACATAGCAGTTTCTTACGTTCATATTATTAAATTCGAATGCTACGATTACAAATATAGATTTGTTGTAGAAAAAAATCAATTTCGATACAGAAAATGTCGAAGAGACAAAATATTTGTGACTTCTGGATAGAAGAGGCTTAAAAATGTTCAGAAAAATTGTTATAAAAATATTTTCGACGTAACATTTTATTTTTAATTTGTATGTTAAAAATATTTGAGTTAAAATATCTTAAAGTTTATTGCCAATAATCTTACTTTACAAGCATAACAGAAGCATATCTGGATTTACATTAATTGTGGAATGTTCATTCATCTTGTGTAAACTGTAACACATCCGTATTTTCATATTTGAAAAAAAATATTCATTGATTCGGGAATATATGCTTAAATAATTATCCAAAATAGCGCAATGAAGAAAATTTAACGGCGAAGAATAATCGAAAAATGAAGCCCAAGGTCGATATAAAGACTTTTTTGAAAAGCATTTTTTTTTTCTTTTTTTGGCCACTCTTGTCGCCTAGGGAAGCATAACGTTGCAAAATTCTGTCCCCTACTCCCCCCACCTCTATTCCCTGACACACACACACACACATGTGGTAGTTTCTTTCCCCTACCCCACCAATGAAAGTGAAGTTCCCAGCTTTTACTAAATGGGCCCCCACCTCTTTCTATGAAAATAAATAGCGGGATTTTTTTGAATCCTAGTAGAAGCGTGAAAATGAAATATGTAATATTTTTAAAAAATTAAGCTTAGAGAGAGAGAGAAATCCTACACTAAAATTAAACTTAAAATGTAGAAAAAGGGCACATTTTTATAGAACTAAGTAAATAGTATAATTATCATTAGCAATATTGCAGTGAATTTAAGAATAAGAATTTATTTTTGTAATTGAATCTGAATAGCAATGAACGAATAGTTCTATTAATCAAATAACTACTTAAATATACATTAAGCTTAAAAAGAAAATTAAAAAAAAATAATTTAAAGTAATAAATTAGTTATAAAGAAGGTATTAAGAAAAAATTACATTAAATTATTTAGATACAAGAAGACAAAATATAATTAAGAAAACTTACCTTGCAGCAGCACCGGATATACTTGTACAAAACTGTCATGTAATGACAAAAGATATAGTATAAGCTAGAGATTATGTGATTTAAATCTTTTGATTAAATCTCTTTTTCAAGGTTTTGACTTAAATTCCTCTTTTCCCAATGAACTATTTGTCTTACTATCCTTTTGTTTAAATTGATTGATTTATAGAAAGAATTGAATATTGATAAATTACAACCAAAACTATTTTACATCGAGTCAGTTTTTTCTTAGATGTTTCTTATATTCTTATGAGCCTTTCATGAGGGATATTTGTCCCATTTTCCGGCAAAATATTAGACATCCTTCTAAAGTATTAATACATAACTTTCATCTGAAAATATTTTAAGTGGGAATTATAAAAAAATAATAATTAATATAAATGTTGAAATATTTGTCTATGGCCTAAAAAGAAATAAATGTCTTATGTCTTATATTCCTGACAGCGACTGTGAGTAGAGAAGCATTCCTGACTTTCGTTAAGTCATCAAAAAGCTTTCATGGCCTGTTAATTTCATTTCCACAAAAAAAGGAATATCAATATATTCTTTGAATTGTCAAAGTTTAAGTGCACATGATTTGGATCTCAATGTCAGTATTAGGCAACATATAACTATACTACTTTTAACAGAAACTTGGATAAATAATGAAGAAAAGATAGATGTTCCAAATTTTCATTGTATTGCTAAACTCCAAAGACACAATCACAGAGCTGGTGGAGTTGCTATATATAAAAATAAGGAAGACACGACAACTTATGTCACTTCAGAAATGGAAGTAGCATCAAATACTACTAAACAATTTGGGTTTAAGGAGTCATGTATTGGAGAAATTGTGCAGCGAAATGTAGAGCAGAAAAGGGACAAATAATTATAATGGTTACTATTTATATATTTCACCAAATCAAAGTGTAGAGAAAATTATCGACTTCATTCACAGAAATTTAGTTGCCTACACTTAAGCCGGATCAACTCTTCTGAACAAATTGCAAAAGACAAATGAAAGCCTTTAGTAGATTTTTTAAAATCAAAATTCAGTTTAATTATGCCAAACGATCCAAATGAGAGCATGGTAAAGAACAGAACAATGCTTGACGGAGTTTTTTTTAGATATTCGAATATTTTTGAATCTAAAGAATTTATAACATATTTCAGATACCACACATAAACGTATTATTTTCTTCTTAGAATACAATTAATTCATAAATATGATTGTCTGTTTCGCAAGAAATACTACTTTATGTGAGTACAGACATATGAATAAATAATTTTATAGGACAATATTAATATCCCCTTGTTTTTTGTTCAACGAACTAATGCCTGAAATAACATTACAAAATTGAAATTATCACTTCTATCGTGTAGTCATAAGCACACACACACTCTTTTTGTATCTATCTTTCTAAATATATATATATAAGGTTTTAAATATTAATTAATTGTATGCAATTTTTTGTTTCATGCTAGTTTATCTGCACTATTAAAAGTCGAAATTAAGAAATATACACTTAATGCCCTGCTGTCTTCTCACGAACTGCTCATCTCAGGAAGTATCAAAATATAGGATCTAATGCAAAAATTTGATTCTGATAACTTAAATTACTAAATTTTAATTTGTTAAAAGGAATTAATTAAAAAAGCCAAAATAAATGATTAGCCTTTCCTTGTAATGACATTAATCAAGCAGACTCCGAAGGATGGTGGGTGAAACATTTTTGTTAATTCGTTCGTTTTTAAAAAAGTGTCGTCTTACAAAAAACAATAATGTTAGAATCAAACAGACCATAAAGAGGATTAGGCTTAGTTTTCTTAAAATGAAATCATTCGATTTTGAGGCGTTTTGGTAAAAGAAATATTTCAATCACCTGGTACCTTCCTCGTTATGGTGAGCGACGGAGTTGCTTACGTCCTTGGAAAGTGCCTTGCTATCTTTGATCCCAAAACATGCTTTTTGAAAAATTACTTGAAATTTGAGTAAAATTTCTTACTATTCGGCATTTCCTTAAAATAATCGCTCGTCATACAGCGTAGATGTTTGCACTGAAAAATTTAATTTAAAATTAAGGGATTAAAATTCTTAATGTGTGTTTTTCGTTTAATAGTACTTTTTGAGGTTTAACAGCTAGCGTTTCTTACATCTATTTTTTTCTCTTTTTCAGATAAAATTTAAAGTAGTTCGGTATCAACCTGCAGAAATTCGAGAAGCTCCTATTTCATAATTACACCATTTTTTTTATTTTTAAAAAACTAGGGAGGTACCCCTTGTCTACCTAAAAGCAGACCAACACTTATACAAATTATACCACTGTTCATACTCATTTCTCAAATTGTAACCAATTGCTTTACATGTATCACGTAGTTTTCAATTTTTCATTCTATTTTTTTTTTTTTTTAATATATTGTAAGCATGAAAAAATAAATTTCGATTTGTACTTCGATTTATTGCCTCTTCAAATACAATGTTCCTATTCATCCTAAATTGCCCTGAAAGCTTATTATGAAGATTGTGTGGTGGACTTTTTCCTTCAATTTTCAGAAACTTATTTATTATGTAATGTTGTGTTCATAGTAGTTGATTCAACTGAACATTGCGCCTTATTGCTGATTTATAACCATAATATTGAACAGGACTTACTGCAATTTTATTGTTGTTCTCGTGTGGGAAATAAATAAATATATTACATCATCATGAAATCTTTTTTTAATATATATTGTGAAATGCCGTCACGTGAACCTCTCTCTGCAAATCAAAACTGCTTAAATGTAGGAGTGAATAACCAGCTATAAAAAAAGGTAGGAAGGGGAGTTACTTCCACCAATAAAAATGCCTTATAGTGTGGGTTGCCTAATCGAGGGGAAAACCGTTAATAAAGATAGTATCAATTAGGAAAAAGTGAAATTTCATAAATTAGAATTAAATAGTTAATAACTTTGTTATTTCAAAAAGTGTGTGTAATCGCCCAAACAGTTTCCAATTATATAAATTTAAACCAATGATTTAAAAAATCATTTATCATCAAAAATTAATTTGTGTGTGTGTGTATATATGTTTTCATTTAATAATCTTTTTTGAAGGGTTTTATTAGTATGAATCTTTTACACATTTGAGAGACTAAAAGGTTACTATTTTTTTTAATAATAATTTTAAGAACTTTCTTTTCCGTGAAAATGTTTTTCCTTGCATGAATGGTATATAAATAGCTTAATATATTAAATATAATAAAATAGTATGAGTGATAAACTGTTTTCGTTAATTCTCTTATAAAATTTTTGTATTTCATACCTTCTGTTTGTTTCATAGCGCTTGATCTTTATTACTACAGATATTAGGAAAAAATTAAAATTGATTGAATCCAAATTACAAAAAGGAATACCATTCTGTTATTTCTCAAACAAAATTAATCAATAAACTAATAGGCTCTGTTAGATTTATCTTATTTATTTACAGCATCAAAATAATAAGAAGACAACTGTTTACTCAACCTTTGAAGATGCAATTAAATGTTTTTGAAGTGTTTTAAAGCTGTAATAATTTTTCAAAAATATACTCAGAAACAATTATATTGTACTATATTATATATATATATATATATATACACTGGTGTGCAAAACTTAAGCAACTGGTGGGTTTATTGCCATAAATTCACGAAAAATCATCTGAGAGACATGAAATTCTGAAATGAGGGAGAGTATTATGTACGTAAAGGATGACGAAAGCATCGGCCCTGAAAAAGGAATACAACGTATACGGTATGGAATCAAACAAAAACAAGCTTTATTGAACGCATAGTATCGTGACTCATGATTGTCTATCCAACAGGAAGAACAACAAGCAGATATTCCTTAATATGGTATATGCCCTCCCCTTACTACAATGGTTGCTTTGCACCGTCTCCGCATACTCAGAACCAGCTGGTGCAACATTTCTTGAGGTAGGAGTGTCCATTCCTCAATCAACATCTGTTTGAGTTGTTGGTTGTACTCCGGATGATGTGAGCGTGTGGCAATACGTCTCCCCAAAGTATCCCACACATGTTCGATGGGATTTAAATCTAGGGAGCACCCTGGCCAATCCATTCGAGTGATATCTTCACTTTCCAGCAGCTCCTCAACAGCAAGAGTGCGATGTGGCAGTGCATTGTCATCCATAAAGATGAAGTCTGGGCCAATGGCACCTCGGAAAAGATGCAGATGGAGAAGAAGTTCCTCCTCACAATAGCGATCCCCGGTTACAGACCCTCTGTCGAAAATGTGAAGCTCAGTTCCGCCGTTCAGCATAATGCCAACCCAGACAAGAACTCCAGGACCACCGTAACGATGTCTTTCCTTGATGTTACTGGGATAAAACCGGGTCCCGATCTCTCTCCAAATCAAAACGCGTTGAGAATCGCTTCTGGTACTGAACCGACTCTCATCCGTAAAGAGAACACGACTCCATTGATCAGTTGTTCAGTTTTGTGCTCTCTGTCCCACTGTAAACGGTGGCTTCGGTGGCCATCTTTCAACGGGAGGCAGCGTTCAGGACGGCGGGTGAACAGGCCCCTTTGTGAAGGCGTCTGGCCACAGTAAACCGCTACACTTGTCGACCTGTTGCTGTACAGTTTCTGAGCAATGGCGCTTGTTGACTGCTGTCGAACTTTTTTCGCCTGCAGGATGATATATCGGTCATCCCCTGCAGTTGTCGTCCTCGGGCGGCCACACCAATCTTTCTAACAGCTGTACCTGTGGTTTGGAACGCTTTCCAAGCGCGCGAAACGACACTTTTGTAGATTCCGAACTCTGCAGCTACACTGGTGACAGTACGCCCCCCCCTCCAGCTTTCCGATCATTCTTCCACTGGAAGTCGTCCAGGTGATTTCTTCTAGCCATATTTCACGAACTGACTCACTGGCACTTGCAGAGAATATGGTGAGTTGCGTCTCCGTCCTTCATTTCATTCTACTGTTGAGCAGCGCGCCAACATCACGCGTTTTGCGTACGCTCACATCGCTTCTGACGTTTTGTTCCTGATATTTGCATATGCATGACGTTTCTACTGACTTACGTGTTCCCTCTACTGATCTCCAGATCCCCCTTTTCTGCAATTTCATGGCTATCTGCTAAATTTTTACATTGTTGCTTAAGTTTTGCACACCAGTGTTTTTTATATATATATATATATATATATATATATATATATATATATATATATATAAATGGGTTCAATACTTATATATCCAAATCGGGGAGAATTTTACAGACCATATTACAAGATACAATAGATAAATTTAAAGATACTTGTATTATAAAAAACAGCCATGATGTAATAAAGTAGGCTGAGCAACAAGAGGTATTTTCAGTGCATGGATTTGATTTCGAAGATTTATTTTAATTCCTTCAAAATAGAAGATATAATTCAGGTACTTTCAGATGCATATGAGAAATATGGTTTGAATGATTACATTAGTTTTGAAAAGTTCAATACACTAATTCGTTTTATAATACAGGAGAATTTTATTATTTTTGATAACAAACTCTACAAACAAATCAAAGGATTGCCTCAGGGTGGTCCAGCCAGTAACAGTCTCGCTAACCTGTATTTACACCACTATGAATCAAATCGAAGAAATGAACCATCTTGCCTCTTATTAAGATACATAGATGATTTAATTGTTATAGGTCGCGACATTGAATTTAAATCTAGCATTAATTTTTATCCGGAATACCTAAAATTAATACAGACAAATTTTAACTCCAGCAAAGTTGAATTTTAGATTTAGATTTAAATATTATTGACAACAAATTATACAGCAATATCTATGATAAAAGGGAAGCATTTAACTTCAATGTCATAAAGATACCGAACTTCAATAGCTGCTTACATATATCAATAATTAGAAATATAATTTTAAATTTTTTGATTAGAAATAATAATTTAACTACACACAATATTGATAAATTCAAGAACATCCAGAAATTTATATTTTGTTGCATACAGAATGATTATCCCATCAACTTCTTGAGAAAATACATAGATCAAAAATATTTCTTAAAAATATTTTTAAACTCATAAATGCACAAATCCACCACACAACATTAGGTCCACAAAGTCAGCTTCTTAGTGGTCCAGCTGTGAAGATTATGTGCATTCCACACACAGAATACATTATAGTATACACATGGACCAGTATTTACACGTATACACTTTAAAATTATTTATGACCAATCAAACGCTTATGACCAATCAAGCAACTTTTTTGCATGCAATCTGATTTGCATCTAATACCAAATAGTTAAACTCTAGTGTGAGTACTATTTATAACCAATCAAACAATTTTTTTTGCATGCAATGTGATTTGCATCTAATACCAAATGATTGAACTCTGGTGTGAGAGTATGAATCATTTGGATTGACATGGCATTAGTGGGTGTTGTGAGCAAAATATTGCAGTGGTAATTTTTGTATTAAATATGAGAGAAAAATCGTTCAAAATTTGTGAATTGAATTATTGATAGAATGCTTTTAGGTCAGTTTTTAATGATTTACGCTATTCATTTGTGAACATACTTGGTTTTTAATTTGAACTTTCGGATTTTAGACATTTTTTCTACCTATACAACTATTTTAAGGATGAGTGCGTCATCTTTGGTGTTCGAGGGTTCACTTATATTATGCAATTATTTGTTTTAGAATTTTAATATTTTAATATAATATCTTTCAGAATGCGATGGCGAATAGTTTAATTTTTCAAGTTTAATGGTTTAATTTTAACTATTTAATTTTTAAATTTTTGAGAATTGGATATTCTACTATTAATTTACCAAGTTGCAATAGGGGGAAGGTTGGCGCCATCAAACTAGTTTAACCCCACTTATCGGTCCTAAGTCCGAGGTTGCACTTGGATATTTTATGAATTTTTATTTTATAATTTTTTTAATTTTGTTTGAAAACGTTGGAATTTTGTCTTCTATATTCGCCATTGATATTTTGAAATGGGATTTTATGTTATGGGATTCATTTGGTTTCGATTTTTTGATTGATTCCTGTGTTGTGATTGAATTATATATATTTAAATATATATATATATATATATATATATATATATATATATATATATATATATTGTAGCGTATTGAGTACGAAATCTCAATCAGGCTAGAGATATAAATATATACATTTTATTTACAAGAACATCTAAAAAACCATCTTACATACAGACCACGTTTTTGCCTTCTGCCTCCATCCGGGAACCCTCAAAAACCGATCCTCTCTGCATGTCCCCCCTCTCTAGAGGGGGTCTATTCGAAACTTGGGGAAAAGGGGCATTTTGGTCACCCCCTTCCCCCGTTACAATTTCAGGCCGTACATCATTCGCTTTTTGGTCTCCGACGTCATCAACTGATGTCGGAACAACATTCGCCACAAACCCCCTCCTTCTCTAGAGAGAACTTTTTCTGAAAAAGGGAAAAAATTTCCCTGTTCTTTTGGAAGATCAACCTAACCTTTTCCCAATTGTCAACGGGGAGATATCACTTAAAAGTTCTGAAAACCTCCTTTTTAACAATGTACGATTCCCCCTGGCCAGAATTACATACTACAATACATTAACATAAAAAAAATCAAAAATAAATTGGGAAAAATCACAACTTATCTATTAGATATATACAAATTACATTTTTATCTAGTTAATAACTTTAATCATATTTACTCGAATTCATATTTCCCAAAAATTTAAATATTTATATACATAATTTATTTTATTAGAATGGTATGAAGAACTAACACTGAATTCTAGTTTAAAATTTTTTTAAAAGAGAAATTAAGAAAACACAAACACATACTTCTTTCTCTAAATATGATGTCCTAAAAATTACAAATTTTTTAAATGAAAATGATTTTTTTGAATGATAGCAAAAATTTTTTTATGCAAGTTATCTACCTTCATAAAAAAGTCTCCCCATTGCAGAAACTAAATGTTTATACACAAGTATTGGGGGAAACCAGTTTATCTTAAAATTTTCTGTTACCATGAAACATATTTACACCCCACAAAAAATATCTTAACACATAATCAAAATCCTATTCTTTGAATTTTAAAAAACATCAAACATTTTTAACATCTTAAAATCTACTCCAGAATAATATTACTGAAATGAATACATCACTATATTAGAAATATTTTTCCTTTTAACCCTTTAATTTAAACATTTTTGGGATATAATGTTTTAAAAAATAAAGGGATTAATATATATGGATGTAGTATTGGGGAAAAATGTATAGAGAGAGAGAGAGAGAGAAAAAGTAAGTATTCTTTTTATTGTTAACATTTTAATATATCAATTTCACTCACTTAATTATAAATTTTATCCCCAAAAAGCATACATAAAATTATGGTTTTCCCGGTCCACCATGAAAACATAGTAATTAAAAAAAGAAAAAAAATTTAATTCCCTTGGAATATCATATTAAACCCCAAATTTTTTTGAAAAAAAGAAAAAAAAGAAAAATTTTTTCATTATAGAGATGGAAAAATAATACACACTTAAAATTTATATAAAAATTTTAATTTTAAACCTACTTAAGGCATCTGCATTGGAATAACCTTTCCCCGGGGTTTTTGGGAAAAACTTCAAAATTAAATGGTTGTAGTGCAAGAGACCCCCAAAGCATAAGGGGGGATTTGTTCCGAGGTTTTCAACCAAACTAATGGGTTATGGTTGGTTGAAAAAATTTTTTGCTGTCCACAAGGAACAATTAAGTTTTTTTCTGATAAAACTTTCCGCACACCCCCTTTTTGGTTGTGCAGTAAAAACCCTGGGCCGAAAAAATTTTTTGCTAAGGGAAAAGGATGGGGTGCTCTTCCCCTATCATTTTCTGAGCCAGAACTATTCCCAAAACCCGTGTCAGAGGCGCTGGGGTTTTAAGAATAAATTGCCTTTTTAAATCAGGGGCTTTAGAACAGGGTTAGCCCATGTTTTTCCTTCAATTGTACAAAAATTTTTTAAAATTTTGAAATCCAGGGCAATGTATCTTTTTTTCGATTTTCCCCTTTAACAGATCTGAGTGGGCCGCAAACCCGAGAAATTTGGATGTACTGTTTTATAATATCCCCCAATTCCCCCAAAAACTCAACCCCGGGTTTTTGTCCTTGGGAAATGGAAAATCTTTGTATTGTTTTTAAACCCAAATTTAAATTTTTGACCTCTTCCAACCCCCACACATGACCAAGATATTTAACGCCACCGTGGGAAATTTTCATTTTTTGGGTTTTATTGTTAAACGAACATTCGGACCTTTCCGTTCCTTATCTATGTGGCTTATATGATCGTCCCAAATTTTCTTTAAAAAAAAGCCACATCGCTAAAATATGGTAGGGGGCAAAAACCCCACACCTCTTGAAGTAGTTCAGCCATCAATCTGCTGAAATAATAGGGCGCATTTTTAAACCCGAATGGCATACGTAATGGACGATAAGTTCCAAAACTAGTGGTGAATGCTGCTAACCTCTGAGCCTTTGGAGTTAAGGGAATCTGCCAATAACCTTTTGTTAAGTCAAGTAAGGTTATATATTTGGCAGCTGTAACGGTTTCAATTCTATGCTCTATATTGGTAAGGGATATAAAACTGAGTTCTTATTACTTCATTCAGTTTCCTATAATCAATGTAAGGCCTAGGATCTCTTCCAGGAGTTTCAACTAAAATCATGGGGGAAGCATAATCTGACTCTTCTATTTCTATTACTTGGTACTTCAACATTTTCCTTATTTCTTCTTGCAATAAATCAGTTTGCCGTGCCGACATTCTGTATGGTTTCGTCCTAATAGGTACATCATTTATCAGTTCAATGTCATGCTCTACCAAGTGCGTTTTTCCTGGTTCATTGGAAAATATTTTAGAATAACGGCATAGGATTTCTTTTAGTTTCTCTATTTGTTGAATATTCAGTCTATTCAGTCGGTTTTCTAACTGACTGTGTTCTGTAACTTAGTTGAAGTCAAAAATATTCGGGTTAGAATCGATACAGGGAAAGTTTTCTTCTAATTCGTTCGAATCTTCCTTTGCCCTACTGTTAATCATATTTATAAATTCGGCTCTTTTGTAGTACGGCTTCAACATATTTACATGAAAAACTTGATTTGAATCGGTGTTGTTGTTAAAGCTCACCACATAATTCGTCTCTGAAATTTTTTTCTCTATTCTTCCCGGTCCTTTCCACTGCACAGATAGTTTATTAGGTCGATTCATCCTTAACACTAACACTAAATCTCCTTCTGAAAATTCTCGCTTAATAGCATTCTTATCATACCATGCCTTTCTTTTAATTTTCGTTTCTTCCATTTTTTCAATGGCTAATTCCTGACATCTTTTAAGTCGATTTATGAGTTGGAAAACGTATTCCACAACGGGGGTCACCTCTTCTGTAGTCCCCATCCAATTCTCATACAAAAGAGTTATAGGTGTTCTCAAATTTTTCCCATGGACCAATTCAGCGGGAGTAAAACCTGTGCTTTCATGAGTGATGGTTCTTAAAGCGAAAAGTGCAGCTGGCAACTGTTAACTTTCAAGAACACCCATGAACGCTGCGATCGGTGTTTTAAGTATTTAACACAAGATTATTCGGTGGCGTTCTTTTTCTCTCTACATTTTTGTGTCAGATGATGTCTAACTTTGATCAAATAAAGACCTTGTTTAAAACTAAGTCTGTTTCTTACTCTAAAAATCATGTCAGAAATAAAGCCGGTAGGATTCCTGAAAACGCATTTCAGAATTTAAACTTAAAGGTATTCTTCAAATCATCTTAAAATTAAAACGAACACCAACGACCGTAATAAATGCTACGGAGAATTTGACGGAACACTGACGGCGCACGATGTATCTTTGTTGAAGACATCAGGTTGCCGAAATTGAAAAATATGCTCGTAATCACGGGAAGAACACAGCTCTTTACTGGCGAAAAATATTTTTCCCTTTGCTTGAAGAGGCCCACCAGTTTGTCGCGAGTGAAAGAAACAATAAAAATCTTCGCATGAAAGTTTGCATGGTATTACCATGAATTTTACCACTACCAATTTACAATAGTGAAGTACCAACATCGAAAGAAAAATAAATAAATAAAATGTTACTAGTGCAAATCACAACTGACAACAACATCTGGATTACCGCTCACCAAGGGTTTCTGCCGCTACGAAGTGGAGGTTAGTTAAATTATATATTTCCAATTTTATTAACATTGAAGTGACTGAGTTTTGATGAACAGAACTTTAAGAAGAAGAATATATGATACGATATGATATTTAATTTTTCTAATATAGTTGTGTTAAATCAGATATTCTTTATATTTTAACTGAGAAAACAAAGTGTATAGGTTTCGTCATACAAAATTTTGAGAAATTTTAATATACTTCTCATAATTTTATCTTAAGATGTCGAATGAATTCACATTTATGATAAAAATTGGTATTTTAAAGTTGAAAGATATAAATTAAGTTTTTAGAAAATTGACTAATGTACTAATACTAGTGATATTGGTTTTTATAGAAACAAAAGTAAAGTCACGTTGCATTCTTTTTTCTCCACTGAATTTTATTGTTTTGTTGATTATTTTATTCAGCAGTAGCCTTATTGCACGTTATTTAATTTTTTTTCATTTTGAAATTGTGCGTTCTGATATACCGGCCATATATCAAGACTCACCATTTCTCGAAATTTTCTTCTTATCTAAATTTAAGGGGGTAGGTTCAGTATTTCGACCCCAAAACACATTTTTCACTTTATCCATTTTTATAAAATATGAACTTTTACGCTTCTAATGGTTGAAAAATTATCATTCTGCGTGCAGTAAAAGTATTTTTAATAATTTTTTAAAAATGTCTTACCACCTGTCAGTTCACCTGCCACGCCCACTCATATGTAAACAAACTTTTTTCTTCATTGTAAGCCCCTAATTTCACTATTTTTTTTTCATTATTATTTCAAATACTTTGAACGGCAACGTCTAGTAGAAGAAATGAAGTGAATTTAAGGTTTGTTTACTATTTGAAACGTGCTGTTTGCATTGATTTTGAAAGTACTTAATTAATTTTTTTATCTCGCTACATTTGCTAAAATTAATATTTTTAAAGATATATGTAATATAATTCTATAGTATTGTTTTCAAGACATCTGAGGACGATACTTTATGTTAAAAAACCAGAACTCTTAATACAAGTCAGTGCAGCGTTTCACTCTAAGACAAAGAGACACTCCTTTTTTTCTCTCTCTCTCAAATGTACCAAACACTCAATAATACATCCGCAACAGTAACCAGGCATTACAATATGGTTCAGTAAAATTTTCATTAAAAAAATGAGAATTTCTAATATAAAGAGAAAACAATTATTACTAAACAAATTAAACACTTTATTAAAAAATCTTTAACAAATTTAAAGTAAGATATTCCTCTAACAATCCTACTGAAATGGATTTGAGAGAGAAAAAAAAACTAAAGGAAGCATTTATAAATAACAGGAAAAAAAAATTAATAAATGCACGTGACATCCTAGAACGTAAAAGAAACAATACATTTAATCCACACTAAATGAATAACGAAGTAAGAGAGAGAGATCGTCGTGTTTTAGTTTTAGTCAGTAATTACTTGTGTGAAGTTAGCACCATAACTTACTAAAAACAACAGATAGCTGTCTCCTTCCTTTAAATCATAATTATCTTCTTACAATCAACTGAAATCAAGAGCCAACTAACGTTAGTCTCTTTCATTGAAATGAGTGGGGAGGGCAGCGGAGAAAGAGCGGCCGTTCATTCAACAAATCGATGCGTCAGCAACAGGTGGTTTGGGGAGGGGGAGAGGGATGTCACTTACCCGGCAGGAGGAAGTGGAAAGGGGATGGGGAAACGGTGGAGTAAGGATTGAAAGCACCTAGATTCGTTTTTGAGCGATGGTGCTCGATTATTTATGAGGTTTGAAGGATGAAGGCATAAAATCCTTCTAACTCGGCTATGGGTGAGTGGATAAGCTCTATTTTACGCTCTTCGCGAGATAGTGTCGGGATGAAGGAGAGTTTTCGGCAATGATTTGGGAGGTTTTGCTTGGGAATAGTTGAATTTTGTTTAATATGGTTATTCACAGTAGAGCCGTAGATAGAATTAAGAATTAGCTTATAAAATAGTAATTTATAAGTAATATGTGCTGGAAAAATTCAAATTTATTTTCACCGATTAAAATTATTGTGAAGAAATTATAAAAAGAGACTTTAAACAGGAAAATTTATATTCAAAATATAAAAAAAAGGAAGAATGAAATGAAAGAATAAAAAAAGTGGCTTAATTTTTTTCTCCCAAAATGTTTTTTTTAATACAATATTCATTGTTTTATTGAACAAAAAATATATTCACATATATATATTGAAGTAAAACTCCTTTTTAAAAAACTGGTGCATTATTTGAAAAGTTATTTTCCTTGAAACATTCGACTAATTTTAAAGACTCTCTTTTTCAAAAATAGATTTTCAGATGAATTTTATTGTTTCAAAAACATAAATAGGTTTAAAGAATCAAAGTTATGAAATAAATAACACGTATCTCCTCTTATTTTTGAAAAAAAAAATATAAAGTTGTAGCAAAGTATTATAAAGTTGTGAAGAAACACTGAATAAATAAAAAAACGTTCGTCATGATGTAATTTTAACTTGATTGATATACTTCTTGACCATATGAAGCATCACAAACCACAAGATAATAAAATATTTTTAAGAAATAACTATTTTATAATTAATCACAAATTTGCCATTAAAGGCTTTTTTGTCAAAATTCAAAGTCGTTATAAAGAAGTAGGTATAAGAAGAGAGCTGTTTGTAGCGCTAAGTTAAGGTTTTCATTGTTTTAATCAGACTTGAAACTTTAAACGCATTTTTCTCAAAATTGTGTTTTTCAAACTTACTTCCATTGTATCACAAGAACGGTTTGACCGAATGACTTCAAATTTATAGGGTACACTAAGCACATATATACGAACCAAATGAACTATGATCTTTCCAAAATTCAAAATACTTCCATTTTTTATAACAAAAACATAAAAAAGCAACAACATGAAATTAGAAACTTTTTCTTCAGAAGTCGACCAAAAGTCCAATTTTTGATATTTTCAATTGAGTGTAGTTCATTTGGTGCATTTAAGCTTATAGATTAAAACATCGTTAATTTTTTTTTAATTACGGATAAGCCTATGAGCCGGAATCGTGGTGGAAAGGAGCATCCCTTTTTTCGAGCGGTTGTGTTCATAGCGCTATAACTCACGTTCTATTGGATATTTTAAGCTAAAAATTTATATACATGCTCTTAAAATACATATAAATAAAAGGCAAAAAAAACCTTAAGTTCTATCTTTTTACTATTAGTCAAAACAAATTCCGTGAAAATGCTTAAAAAAACAGGCCGTCACATGAGTGAACAAACTTAAGTGGCCTTGTATTGTAGTGGTACTACACAAACGATTTGCACTGTTTTCCCCATTTCCTTACATCGGCTCACAGATATATATACTTCAGGTTTATAAGCCATAGAAGATGTACCTCTTCTTCACACGGAAGAATTGGAATCTATAACAATCCAGATAGAAGGATATAAAAAAATGAGATCAAAACTTATCTATATATAAATATAGAATAATTTCAAGCGAATTGAAATCTAAACAAAAAAAAAGAGTGTGTGTGCTTATGGCAGTACGATAGAAGTGAAAATTTCAAATTTTGTAATGTTATTTCAAGCATTAGTTTGGTGAATAAAAAACAAGTGGATATTACTATTGTTATATAAAATTATTTATTCATATGTCTGTACCATAAAGTAATATTTTTTTGTGAAATATACAATCATATTTGTGAATTAATTTTTTTCTAAGAAGGAAACAGTAGGTTTATGGTAGCTGAAATATGTTATAAATACTTTAGATTCGAAATTATTTATATATTTAAAAAAACTCCGTCAATTGTTGTTCTGTGTCGTGCTTTCATTTGGATCATTTGGCATAATTAAATTGAAATTTGATTTTAAAAAATCAACTAAAGGTTTTGATTTGTCTTTTGAAAAATCTACATAAAATCCCCACTTAAAATTATAGGTAATTTATTCAGAAGAGCCGATCCGACTTTGAGAATTTTGGATGTAATTTAACAATACTCAATTCTATTTATAAATTGATTTAAGCAAAGCGATAGTAAGACAAGTAGTTGATTGGGAAGAGAGGAATCTAGGTCAAAACCTATAAAAAGGGATTTAATCAGAATATTTATATCACATAATCTCTTGCTTATACTAGATCTTTTGTTATTGTATGGCAGTTTTGTAGAAGTATATCCGATGCTGCTTCAAGGTAAGTCTTCTTAATTATATTTTGTCTCCTTGTATTTAAATTATTTAAAGTAACTTTTTCTTAATACCTTATACTTGATTTTGTTATTTTAAATTTTAAATTATTTTAATTTTCTTTTTAGACTCATAGTATATTTAAGTAATTATGTGATTAATAGAGCTATTTGTTCATTGCTATTCAGATTCATTTACACAAAAATAAATTTTTATTCTTAAATTCACTGCAATATTATTAATGATAATTATACTATTTACTTCAGTTTCTCAAAGTGTGGGTTGCGCCCCCTGGGGGGCGTGATAACCCTGCAAGGGGCGAGCATATCGAAAATAAAAAGATTTTTAAAAAATTACTGGAATGAAGTAAAACAAAATACTTTTTTCCATGATAAAAAAAATACACATTTACACTGATGTAATTTATGTATATCATCTGGCGTCAACAAATAGCTATCTTTGATCCCAAAATCAAATTTAAAAATAAAAAAAAACATTTCGTTTGATTTGCCATAATCCCTCGATGAGATATTTTTTTATTACGTTTTCTTTTTAAAACTAAAATATTACTCTTTAAAAGAAAAAAACGAAACCCTGACCCTGAGAAAAATTCTAGGAAGATAAAAAATTAATCACTGTATTATTATTGAAATATTGTACATTAGCTGTAGAAAGAAAAGGAATACTTGATTCACTTTTCAGTCAGGCAGCATAATATATTTGCTGAATGACCTTCCAACTTACTGGTATGGTTAGTTCTATATTAGTTCCGTCCCACCTTTTATGTGCTTGATTTTCGTTTAGGGAAATTGTAAATAATAAAGAGTTTTATGATATTTGAAAAAGGATTGATTGATTTGAAGGATTTTTTGGCCAAGATTTATTTTTATGAGTATTCTCAAACATTAAAGCATAGTGAAAAACGTCATAATTATTTTTAAAACATCCATATTTTTATTCTGAATACATTAAAAAAGGGCAAAAGTCAATCAATTACAGTCACTCAAATACCTACTGATATGAAGTTGTAGCTCGAAAGAGCTGGGTACTCAAGTCATCTACCCAACGATATTCTGAAATCACTTTTAACCCGATAGTGGTGGCTCTTGGCATTTGTGATCTCTATTGAAGAAAGTTGAAACTGATCAAGCAAAGGAAGAATCTGCTGAAAGAATGCATATTATTGATTGAGTACCGCGATAAACATGAAACGAAAGGAAAATTTTCAAATGCTTCATAAAGAACTCCATCAACTAAAATATGAAGCCATAAGTGTACCACAAGGTTCAGTTTGCCTTGACAAAAACACACAAGAAAGAAAACGCTCAACTACACGAGATTGAACCCAGTACCACTAAGGACCCACAGTGTAGGGTAGAGATGAACGCTAAATCTGTCGAGAACTCAAGAGTGGTCGAGTCTGTCGAGTGGTGTGGTAGTTAAAACAGGCCAGCTCAAGTGTCATCTTCGTCACTTGACCATGGTTCAAATTTACGAGGTCCGTCTCCAAAAGCCCTTGTGTAGCTGAACAGTGGGCGATGTTAATATTCACTCACTCGATCATGAAAGCTCATTAAAACTAAAATAATTGAAAAAAAATGACAGCTTTGCCAGCAAATAACATTCCTGTAATATTAGTGAAAAGTGTCTCTGATTTGCATCCTTTATTAAGGTCTTGCACTATTGAATCATTTTAGTTCAGTTTTATTGGATTTTTTCTCAAATTATCAAAGAAAAATTGAAAAGTCTTTGAAAGCTGGTAAGTATACTTTCTCTTAATTAAATTATTCACTGAAACTACGATTTTTATCGTGTACAGTAAAAATAATTATAAACAAATGATTGAGGGTGGGGGGGTGAGTCACCACGCACTACCATTAACGTTAACATCGAGTAAGTGCCTGCTTCCGGGTTAAAACATTTTGAAGTCTTCTCGCCTTAAATATTAAAAAAGTAACACAATTATTCTTTTTCATTATTTAACATTAATTCCAAATGCTTTTTCTGTGAGGTTTAAAATTACAGTTCTTTTAAAACTATTTACAATATAAGCATTCATCTAAAAAATAATCATTTTACATTTTCGTGTACAATGTCGTGCACGCGGTTTTACTCTTCTTACAGTTCAGCTGTTATATTAAGAATATTTTCTTTTTTAAAAAAATGAACTCATGCGAAGAGCCGGTACTTCAGTCAGTATACGTTTAATGTATCAGTACTGAAGAAGGTATTTCATAATTAATTTCTTAATACTAAATTAAGAACAAGTTTAATAATTTTTAGTCACTTCCATGGGCTTGTCTTGTAGAGCAAAGTTTTTTAAATGAAGGCTTAATATCAGAAATTGTTAGTTTGGAAGTTGAGAACCCTTCTGGAGTATTTTGAAATGGATTCCTAATCCACTCGTAACGCTACCAAGTTGTCCTCATCAAGAAAATATTTTTTTAAAATTTTTTTGCCAACAGGGTAAATGATTTTTTTGGTTTTAAAACAACTTTCACATGCTGTTCTTCAGATTTGTAAGTTTTAACACATTACGAGCAGTGGCTTTCTTTTTCATTATTTACTTCAGTAGAGGTAAATCTAGAATTTAAGTATTTTTGGGGAATATTCCTGGCTTTAATTTTCGGAACCATGCTTTTTGGGTATTTGTTGATCCTTTTTTAAACATCGAAAGTTCGCTTACGACTTAAAAAAATATGTATGATTTGTTTTAAATTTCTGCCATAAAACTTAATTACCAGGTTTCAATTAACGTAAAAAAAATGTCTTTCAAGCAGATTTGGTAGCTATAGGTATCAGTCGACCCAAACTGACTGGAATTGTAGAGTAAAATATTTTAAAGTTTCGGACTCCAATAAGTTGCCCAGACTCAGGCAAACGTTCCCGATAATGCCAGATGCGGTGGATATGATAGAGAGCAACAAAAACTAGACTATTTTTCTAATGACATTTGTACTTTTAGAAATGGATGCTGAAGGATATAAATCTTTAAGTACCGGGTGGCCATAATTAAACGACCCTACTTCAAAATTTTCTACAGAGAAAACTATGGTTCAGAAAGTTGTAAAATTCTGTGTACGACATAAAGAAGGAATGGAAATTTGTTTGAGCGAATAAAATAAAAAAATAGTTCAAAATTTCGCCACTAGAGGGTGCCTTTGAATGAAAGCCACATTTATTATCGGTTTTCTATTTGTATTTTATCGCTTTTTTATCCACAGGACACGGTAACATAATAACTGATACTCATTAAAAAACGCAATTTCTAAAATGAACTGCAAACTTTAATTAAACTTCTTCAATGACTAATTTTCAAAGGATTTACACGAAGGAAGACGAAATATGCACATTTTTCGACGTCACACAGCAACTGTTATAAAAGCAATCAACTTTCACGGGAGATTAGCTTATTTTCAGTGTGCTTGGTATTGCTAATCAGAATGTCATTACATTTACCAGATCGAGCGTTGTTAGTAAAGTTATTCTATCAAAACGATAATTCCACAATAGTTTCTCTACGGAAATTTCGGACTTAAAAGGGGATGCGAAAAGGTCCATTGACTGCCAAAAATCTTCCATTAATGATAACCAAATTTGAAGAAACAGGGTCGTTGACTGTTCGTTCTGGAAGAGGAAGAAAACCTGTTTCTGCGGAAGCAATAGAGAAAGTTGCACTTCAGGTGGAAGACGACAAAGCATTCAATGTGCAGGCTAGTACAAGTGTTCACCGTGTGGCAGAAGCATTGGATCTGCCTCGTTCAACTCTCCAGAAGATCATGTGAATCATCCTCCGTTACTATCCACACAAGCTTCAACTTGTGCAGGAATTGCTTCCACATGATTTCGAGACTCGACATCTGTTCTCACTGCTGTTTCTTGCTCGTTTGGAAGTTGATCCAGAATGGCCTTGGAATATTCTCTGGACAGACGAAGCACACTTTTATTTGGACGGTTCGGTGAGTACTCACAACTGCCGAATTTGGGAAACAGACAATCCGCATTCCACCTTATAAGTTCCGCTACACTCACCAAAAGTAACGGTGTGGTGTGGGTTTTCCGCGTCTTTTATTCTTGGCCCGTATTTTTTTTAGAGGAATTAGGTGCTGGAGGTCAAGTAACATGCTCTATCACTGGACAGAGATATACATCGTTATTACGGAATAAAATTATTCCGGATCTGCAAGCACGTCAGTGCCTTTCACGCATAATTTTTATGCAAGATGGAGCTCCTCCACACATTACACGTTGTGTTAAGGACATTCTCAAACATCACTTCACAGAAGAAAGTGTGATCAGCCGCAAATTTCGTCATCTGTGGCCTCCCCGATCGCCTGACCTCAACCCATGCGATTTTTGGCTTTGAGGCCATTTAAAACAGCTGGTAAGTTGAGAACAACTAAGAACTTTACTTGATCTCAAAGACAGTATTTCACGACATGTTCTTAACATTTCCCAGAACACACTGCGGTCAGCGGTGAAACATGCTATCTTACGATTTCAAATAGTAGCTGAAAAAGATGGTCATCATGTTGAGCATTTATTGTTGTAACAAAATTTGTAAACTGTTATAAATGTATGCTAAATATGATCTCTATTAAAAACGCCCTCTAGTGGTGAAATTTTGTACTAAATTTTTTATTCGCCCAAACAAATTCTCATCTCTTCTTTATGCCGTACACAGAATTCTACAACTTTCTGAACAATAGTTTCGTCTGTACACAATTTTGAAGTAGGGTCGTTTAATTATGGACACCCGGTATATCATTTTGCGATCTGTTCCAATTTAAAAATTAGAAAAAGAAAAAATGACATAATAATAAGTAAATAATAAATATTTTATAAGTAATTTTCTGAAAATATATATTACTTAAAAGTAACATATACAGCATTTAATACTTACACCGTTTGTGTGTAATTAAGATCGCATTGTAGCCTTAGCGTCAAAGTGCATTTTTATTGCAGTAAATACATTATTGTTGTATCGGGGGGCGATAAAAATTATGATTGAAAATTGGGTCGCCAGTATAGAAAGTTTGAGAAGCACTGATTTACTTAGTTCTACAACAATTTGTCCTTTTTCTACATTTTAAGTTTAATTTTATATATATATAGTGTAGGATTTCTCTCTCTCTCTGTCTCTAAGCCTAATTTTTAAAAATATTACATATTTCATTTTCATGCTTCTACTAGGATTAGAAAGAATCCCGCTATTCTTCATCGTAGAAAGAGGTGACGGGGGGAGGGAACCCCATTAAATTGAAGCTATATATAAGATATAAGATTATAGGAACTTCACTCTTACATCGTATTGATGGGGGGTGGGGGGACAGAATACCACGTTTCATTTCGCTTCGAAGTGGCGTAGGGGACGTCCTTCCTTCGGTCACATGTCTTTTTGAGGGTGTGATGGTCGTGGATGACCTTGAGCACGATTTCCGACTAAAGACGAAAAATGCCGAATGAGCGTTACAAATCCTAGTGTATATAACGTTCATTCAAGTTCACTCTCTACTAAGACGTCCCTAAAGAAGTGATCACTTCAAAAAGATTAACAAATAAAATAGCGAGGTCGAATGAATTAATATTGCTTAATTACAAGGTAATTACCAGTTTCATCTGTTATTTATATATATATATATAAATCTACCGTAAAATCCGGCGTATAGCAGGCCTATACGCCCGACCTATATATTCTATATATTTCTTCTCTCTATATATCTATTCTTTCTTAAAAAAAAAAGGCACTTTTTTTTTGAAGTTATACTTCTTTTGGGGCGTTAGAGAAATTGGATGAGGGTGAATTTTTACGATGCTTGCGCACACCGTCACGGACGCAAAATTGCTTTGTCTATAAATATACAGAACGAGGGACAGATCATTGCCCTCTTCAAAATACTCAGGAAAATATTTCACTTCACTTCCCTGAAGAAGTTGAAACCCGGATTTGAACCGGAGACCTCTCAAATTGCAGTCAAATACTTTACCACTGAGCTACATACCACGTGTTAGGGAAGCTTTGCTTTGCGTTCCGTAGGAACGGATACGAAAATGCTTTGTCAAGAAATATACAGAACGGGACAGATCATTCCCGCCTTCGAAATTCTCAAAAAAAATTTATCTTCACTTCCCTGAAGAAGAGGACACACGGGTTTGAACCGAGGACCTATCGATTTTCATTCGAATGCTCTACCACTGAGCTATACCCTCGCCTCAGCGAGCCATTTCTTTGCGTTCCTTAGGAACGAATACGAAAGTGCTTTGTCTAGAACAGGTGTGTCCAACACGCGGCCCGTCAGTACGTAAGATGAGGCCCGCCGACTATTTTTAAAAAAATTTAAAAATTAGGTTTTTAAAGTTTTTTTCATTTTGAAATTTATTTAAGGGGAAATTTATATATATATATATAACAAAACCTGTTCTTGTTTTAAAATAAATTCTTTTTGATAATAAAAATGTCCTTTAAATTGAAATAGATTTAAATTTTACTAAACAGTTATTAAACAATTATATTTGATTTTACTATAATAAATTACTTTTTTAATAAATTCCGAATTGCATTATGCGTATCCTCTTTAATATGGATGGTACATGATTCTTTGTGTATGCGCCTTTCATTCCCTTTCTGTTTCGAGTGCCCAAAAAGCAAGAGGCACTCAGATATGTTTTATAAGGTTTAAAAAAAATATTCAGGATGGTTAAGGTAAAGGGCAACGTATACTTAATCGTTTGCGAATGACAGCACAATCAAATTTCAACAATGAGTAACGAAAGATCAATTCAAAAGGAACACCATAATTTTCAAGAAAATGGCAACTGTAATATTTTAAACATTACTGGATCATTGCATTATTGTGTGTTAAACAAACATTATTATATCTATGTATGTATACATTAAAAACAATAATAATAATTCATTCTGCTCTAAATTTTCACTCCAAGAAATGTTTTTTTGTATCCAAATCTGATATAAAGGTACATATTTTTATGTGCGGCCCGCAAGACTATAATGTTTTTCCGAAGTGGCCCGCAAGGTCATTTGGGTTGGACACCCCTAGTCTAGAAATATACAGAACGGGACAGATAATTTCTGCCTTCAAATTTCTCAAAAAATTATTTCTCTTCACTTCCCTAAAGAAGGGGCTCCCGGGTTTGAAACGAGGACCTCTCGATCGGTAGTCGAATGCTCTACCACTGCGCTATACTTCCGCGTCAGCGAAACTTTGCTTTCCGTAGAAATGGATACGAAAATGCTTTGTCTAGAAACATACAGAACGGGACAAATCATTTCCGCCTTCGTATTTTTCCAAAATATATTTCTCTTCACTTCTCTGAAGACGGGGGCACCCGGGTTTGAACCGGGGAACCTTTGCTTTGCATTCCTTAGGAACGGATACAAAAATGCTTTGTCTAGGAATATACAAAACCGGACAGATTGTTCCCGCCTTCGAAATTCTCAAACAAAATATTTCGCTTCACTTCCTGGAAGAAGAGGACACCCGGGTTTGAACCAGAGACCTCTCGATCTGCAGTCGAATGCTCTACCACTGAGCTATATCTCCCGTGTCTGCGAACCTTTGCTTTCTGTAGGAACGGATACGAAAATGCTTTGTCTAGAAATATACAGAACCAGACAGATCAATCCTGCCTTTGAAATTCTCAAAAAAATATTTCTCTTCAGTTCCCTGAAGAAGGGGGTACCTTGGTTTGAACCGTGGACTTCTCGATTAGCAGTCGAATGTTGTACCACTTGTTGGACTTTGTTCCTTTCATCATGCAGATTTATCTGTGTTAACTGCTAACCGTATCTGACGTCATTGCAAATCGTGTTCGTTTTTCATTGGTCATGACGTCAGAGGCGGTTTAGTATATGTATGTATTTTTCTTTATGGAATCGTGTGTTTCCAGAGATGCAGAAATATCTTAATAAACTTAAAAATACAACTAATGTGTGCTTCCCTTCAGAGTCAAACCACACATTACCTGCACCACTGAGCTATACCTCCCGTGTCTGCGAACCTTTGCTTTGCACTGATTTGTGACGACCCTACTAGTAGGGAGAGATCGTCCCTCGCTTACGGAGCTTTTCTGATGCATTTGTTTGAACACTTTTTGTTATTAAGCCAAACATACTTAAAGGAAATTAAAAGAATAGTTAATTATGCTTTAAAATGTGTTTCATATACATAAAACATAAGAGTAAATATTAGTTTACCTATTTAATACCTAATTGCATGTATTATTGATGTATTTACTACGAACGCATTGCGATGAATATAAACACATTTGTTAAATTGTAGCAAATTATAAGAGCCTTTTATATTCGTATATTTATTTTTAAAGTTATCCTTCTTTTTGGGCGTTAGGGAAAAAGTATGAAGGTAAATTTTTACGACGCGCGCGCATACCTTCAGTACACTGATGCGCGCGCACACACCGTTGTCTAATATTTTAACATGCCACTTTTTTGTTGCTATGTGACTGATATTTGGGGATCATAAGTATTGTTATAAACCATATAGTTGGGACGCCTCCCCCTCTCTACAGCGTTTTGGCCAATATCTCGGCATCCGAGCCTCACATTCCATTAGGACCTGGCTCATTCAATCCCTCTATATGCTCTTCCAGTTATTATAGTTTCATGCTCATAGGGCTATTTCTTCTTTAGTTTTTAATTGTTTTAAACTTTTTAAATTTGTTTAAATTCACAATATCTTGGCTCCTGTTCGAGTTTTGGACTTGAGATTTGAACCAAGTGTTCCACTCGTCGAGACCCAACTAGTCATCTGCTTCATTCTCATTGTGTAGATATGGGAAGGCCTTAAGCACTAAAATATCATGCTCCCATGTTAACCCTATAGGGACTGGAAAAAATTTCACCCCCTAAGGAATTGAACTTGGGACTTGATTTTTGGAGGTCCGCCATATTTTCGTATTAGTGCGAGCTTTACGTGGTGTTGCGAAAGCACCCAAAGAGCGAAGGAGTGATTTACCCGAGGAGGGGTGTGAGCCTAATTTCTCTTTACTCTGGTGGCAACAGGGGGAGGTAAAGCGCTCGGAAGAGAGAAGGAGAGTGAATTCCTCTAGATGCTTTTGGAGGAAACACACGGCTATGAGCGTGCGCGATAATATTTAAGCTTTTTTATGCATCATTGTAAATACTTAATAAATGTTTTATTTAAATTGAGAAACACTCGTAGCCACATCATTAATTTCGCACTTAGTTTACAATTTGTGAATGAGTTGTGAATTTGAGTATTGAACACGTGGAATTGGCCCCTTCCCCTTACATGGCTTCCCCAGAAATAACTCGAATTCTATGCCATCTTAGTCGACCGCACTGGCTGAATTCGATTTTTCTTCCTATGAGCATCCTAGATACATTTTTTCAGGACCATAGTCCTATTTCTTTACCCATATTTAACATCTTAAAACTATTTTAAAGTTATAATTTTTTTAAAATCCCGCATATCTCCGAGGATTTTTGACATTCATTAATAAAACTTGGATCATAGGTTTTCCTCGTTGAGCTGTTTCATCTGTTATAATTCATGTGCAGAAAGTGGCTTAGGGGGTGGGCGTTATCACTAAAATTAGAATCCCCATGTTATTTCTATGAGGTTCGATCTTCGATGACGTCACGATATTACAGAGATAGAAGGATGAAACTTTGGAATCACCTACTATTCCGTGTATTATTGGGATGTACGTGACCATTTACGTCACAGTTGTTCCCCGCCGGGGGGAGTTAATTGCGCTTTCCTTTCCCGAGCTAGCACCACCCCATTTGCAACTACAGACTCCGGACCGATTCTAATGGATTACTCTTTTGTTTGCTCACAACCAGTCCCAGGTTCGAGTTGCTGGGTGCCCTTCTTCGATATTATTTACTAATTGTTTTAAATGTTTTAATTATTTTAAAATGACCATAACTCGGGAGCTCCTCAGGTGGATGTCTTAATTTTCTGAGGAACGATTTGTCCCGCCGAGACATTCAATATGTGGTAGCAGATGTCACATTCGGTTCACTTCATCCCCAGATACAGTCTTATACCCCCTATGTTATTGGTCCTGTTGTCCCCGTGCGGGGGTGTTTAAATTTATTTAAATCGTGATTATCTCGGGTTTGGCTGGTCCGATTGACTGAAGGTTACTATCTTTTAACTCTGCTCGTGACCGCATTTCGTCTTTGGCCCAGCTTGCCCTGCTAAAGATTTTTAGAAAGATTTTAATCTTGTTACACCAAAGAAGTATAACTTCTTACGTGCGTACATAAGTACACACACACAATTATTTTTTTAATTTTAAGGTTCATTAGCCGTATAATGCACCTTCCCCCCTTTTATTAAGAAAAAATCCTAAAATGTAAGTGTGTAGTGCTCTTACATTTTGAAATCATTTATTCGATGCATTATCCTAATATTTTGAAAAATAAATATTTCCAGACCTATAGCCCTTTAAATTCATAAAGAATGTCATTTCTTTTAGTTAAATAGTATTCCGACTTATGCAGAAGCCTAATTTTTTTTTTTATGCTCATTTTTTTAAAGCTATTATTTTTATACCCAACGAATAACGCGCATCCGTTAAATTCGATCTTATTTTTCAATTCCTACTATTCGCTCACAATCTCTATATATTTATTTATTTATTTATCTTAGTGGAATTTTCAATCGTTAATAAAATACATTTTAAAGCGTTTAATTGAGCTGAAATTTTATATACATGATTATTTTGGATGACAATACAATAATTTAATTATAATTAATAAAAATTAATTGATTAAAACTAATTATTCAAATAATTACAAATTCAGCCACGTTGGCATCATTTTTGGCGACATAGCGACCCTTTTGGCAACTTGTGTCAAAACTTTAAAAGTTTTTTTTTCTCCTGTTTTAAAGCATTCAGTTGAACTAAAACTTTTATGCACGATTGTTTTGGATAACAATACGATACTTTAATGATAATTAATAAAAATCAATTACCACTTAATGTTGTGATTCTGTCATATGTACATACATATGTATATTAATGGTAACTATATAATAAAAAGTGGCTAAAATAAATTTTTCTTTGTTGATCTAAGTAGAAATTGACTTAATTTTTTTTATATTACTTGTTTGTGTTAAAAGTGCACATTATACGCAAGACTTTACGATGTGTGTATATATATATATATATATATATTATTGTTCTTAGACTAGAGATATATAAATATTATTATGTATGCCATTATTTCAGATGATTTCTTCAAAGTCCAATCTTATCTGACCTCAAAAAAGATATTTGCTGCCTAGTTTCAAGTCTTTGGGTCTAATAGTTCCGGAGATCCATCAGTTAGAGAGTGAGTCACTTTTCAACTACATAAATTGACATATACATTACCTTTTATTCACCGTAACCTCACAGGGAATTAATTTTCCAATACTTGGTTTCATCGGATCTGTATTTATCGAAAGAAACGTACCTGTCAGATTTTAAATCTTTGGGTCTAATAGATTCAGAGATATCATGATGAGCAAATTACATTTTTGTCCAAAATATTATGTTAAGGAAAAGAAGATTGTTCCCTTTTTGCCCCTTCATGAAGACGAATTCTACAAAGCAAATTTTAAATAGATTTCTACTCAACAAAAGAAACTTGCCAGTCAAATTTCAAGTCTACAGGTCAAAAAGCTCAGAAAATCTCGAAATGAAATAGTCTAATTGTCTCTCAAACATATAAATGATCGCCATTACCCACCCACTTCGCTGGGTATTTCAGGATTCTTTTTTTTTCTTTTTATATATACAGTATGCCCGTTAACCCACATTATGATTTACTTCAAAATTTTCCATGCAACAATTTTTTTTTGATCACTGCATCGGAAATTAAGAGATACACATAAATAAAATACTCAACTTTCAGAAATTTAATTGGTTAGAGCTAATTAATTAAATTAGCACTTTAAAGTACCATGTGAGTCCCCACAAAGGTCTAAGATATCATAATACGAAAAGATGGAATGACTTTTTTAACGCAATTTGAACTCTTGATATGACTGAATAACCAAAGAATACTAATATGTTACAGCACAAAATACTTATTTTTAAAGATTATTAATTTTTTGAAATTTATTTACTTTTTACACATAAAAACAGCTTTTACAAATAAACTTAAATTGAGGATATTCAAAGAAACAATTTTCTTTTTCATTAATACACAGATATTCATTACACGCTATGCATCTTTAGTGAGGTTTCAATTAAATGTTTTTTAAAGAACTGAATCCTGGGGTAGGAAATGATGTATTTTTTTGCACCTTGAGTTTTGTTCAGTCTCTTGATCGTCATCTTTAGAATCTAATGAAAATTCCAACAGATTATTTGCTTGGACTTATTCATCTGAAAAATCCTGTGTTAGTACATCACTGATTTCTGATGGTAGGTTCTGTAATAAATCCAAAGCTTCTTGAAGACTGAGCTTCATTTTAAGAAAAGGAAATAATAAAAAAATAATAGCTCTTTGAAAATCTCCAATTATTGTTAAATCTCTGTTACATGAAGAAATTAAAATGATGTTAATTTTTGAAAAAAAATAAATGTTTCATTTAATTGTGTGGTAAAAAAAAAACACACACACACACAAGCTCAGATTTAGAGTTCAGAATTTTTTGAATACGTTAAAATAAAACAATAAAAAAAGCAAAATAAATAAGTTAAGCAAAATTTGCTCCAGCATCCGGTGTGTTGTCGGTGCTTATACGCACCACAAAGTTATTCAACTGTAAAATTCATTATATTCACTATTCACTTAAAATAAATAGTCAAATAGCTTTCTAAGGTCTTCCTTAATATATAAAAGAAACAAAACACTTACCTTTTGACATTAACTACTTTTTCGGAGCAAAAATGACAACCTTCGAAATCCGATCAAAAAGTCAGCTGAAAACGTAACTTTTAATATACAATTATTTGCCTTTCCCGCTAAACTACTCATCATACAACCTATGCTGTCATATATCTTGGAAGAGAAGATTTCAGATAATATTCCTGCAAAGTTTTGTCAGAGTGTTCGTAAAAACGGTTATTCTATGTAATTTTAGAGTGAGTGGTACTTATAAATACCGTCGGTAGAGAAAGGGTTAAAGTCCGTTGTGACTTCAATAATTTGTGAACGACAAGAGCTAGAGTCACATAAGTGAAGTCTACGTACAGTAAAATTTTGCCTCAAAAAACTTGTCGTTCTTGTCTCAAAAACAGTTGTGCCTCGTACAACTCATGTACGAGGCATATGAAAAAAATCAAATACTATGTTGTTCAGCATCATCGATTTATCCCCCCCCCCAAAAAAAAGAAAGAAATCTTGCGCACAAAAATATTATTTCTAAAATAAACACATTGGAACATTTTAAAATTTTAAATATTTCAAAAATCAAAAAAGTTATTAAATTTATATAATATGTTTTAAAATACTCCTCATAAATAATAAACTTAGACTTAAATTTCTTTACTTATACTATAAAGACAATTTTAAAAAACAAGGTTCGAATAATATAACTGTGAGATTAAAACATAATTAAGTAAAAAAAATTACTCTGAAATCACACAAGTAACAAAATATCAAAATGAGAATGATTAGTCCGTGTACAACCTCGATACACTCTTGCAGCTCATTCGGACTACGCACTATTACTTGAAGATTATGTTTTTCTGAAACTATACTAATTGTAAAATATCACAAACCTTATCTCTCAGAAGCTTAAATTTTTTCACATTCTGGGGAATTAAAAATACCATTACAAAGCCTGAAATGACTCCTGTTATATGTGAATTGGTTTCAGTTTGGGGCATACTTTTAATTTTTTGATCTGTAGTGATGATAATTTAATAGCACTTTCGCTATCTTTTAAAACTTCTTAAGAAATATCAGGTAAGCATTGAGATGGATATTGCAGTACTTTAACATTTTCTTGGAGTAACATCAAGCCAGTGCTTCTCAAACTTTCAATACGTGTGACCCAGTTTTAATCATAATTTTTATCGCCTCCCCCACTATAACAATGTATTGAAATCAATAATAATATACTTTGACATTAAAGCAACAATACGACTTTAATTGTAAATCGCACGTTATCAAAATAAATATTATATTGTGTATATCATTTTATACATGCCTCCAAGAGGTCACTGGTAATTATTAAACTTGTTCTAAATTTAGCCTTGATAAATTAATTATCAAATGCATTGTGCAGTACTGATACATTTAGAAGTGTATTTTCTATCAGTGTAAATGTGTATTTTACTAATTATTATGTCCCGAAAGTATTTTGTTTTCTTTCTGTAAAATAATTTTTAAAAAATAATGTTTTGTATCGACTTTCGATATTGCTCCAGGCCCCACGCAGGTTATCAAACGCCCCATTGAGAACGCTGCATCAGCAAAGAAAATTTTCCCCTTACATCCAGGGGGCCACTACATGATATTATACTCAATAGGGTAGACTGATTTTAAATTTTACATTACAATTAAGGATTGCAAGTTTTCCTGGTATTAAAACAATTTGGCACAAAAAGCAGCAATCCAAAAAACTGAACGCGAGGAAAATTGTAGAGTTTTATATAAAACGGAGGGCTCAACTCATATAAATTTTTCCTAAGAAGCTTCTTAAGCAAATAAAATTCTGGGTTTTGAAATATGATTAAATGGTCAGAATTCGGTGGCAATTGCACTTTTGCTTTTCCCCACGGAAGCCCCCTTTGGAGATAAAAGTACGAATTAAAAATCGTATTCTCCATTTCGGTAAAAAAAGATTAACCGATTTCTTGTGTACTTTATTGATTTGCTCAAATATTTTGAACGCTTTTAAAAGATTTGAAGAAGCTACGCTTTGCAATTTGTGCTTTAATCGGGTATCACTGTTTAATTACTGTAAAATGGCGTTAATGAGCACTTTTACAATTTTTCAAATTGCCTTTGCAACTAAAACTTTTTAAAATAAAAGAAAAATGTGACCTAAAAAATTGATTACCATTCCAAATACTATTTATTTTTAAGAAGACATTCTTAAGAAAATTTAAGGGGTAGTCGGAAACCCTATACCGACAATGTTAAATTTTTTTTTCGAGGTACATTTTCTCAAAATTGTTATATGTACATGCAAATTTTTAACAATTAAAAAACCATTTTCATTATACTAAATTTGGTTTTTAGCTAATTTTGAATTTTTCATAATTTAAAAAATTTTTTTTATCAAACATAGTTTGTTAATCCTTTTTTTCAAAAAAAATTTGAAAAAAATAAATTTTGAGTTTTTTACAAAAGCTCATTTCAGTATATATTAGCCATATTATAAATATATCATAAAAATTTAATATCTTTGAACAATAGTTTTAAGAAAAGGAACATCAACATTAAAATTGACATTTTGAGAAAAATTGATTTTAATGTATAATTACCTTTTATTAAAACATTCCTGCTCCATAATCTAAATTATCAATTTTTTAGTATCTCATCATCTTCTCTTTCCTTTTAAGTTTTTTTTTTTTTCCAAACTTCCTTTTTTTTCTGAAACAAGAGTATTTTGCTCGTAACAGCCTCAGTTTGTCGAGGCGCCCTTTCCCCTGTATCTTAATCACCAGGCTCAATGCATATTTTCCTCAATATTTGTAGTTTTGATACATTTCCATGTTAAATGAGGAAACTGATTATTATTAATGATAGAACTTCTATTTGTACAAATGTTTTCTTCGGACACGAACCATATTACATTATTTACCTTTCGGGGATTTTGCGTACCCCCCTAAAAACATTTTTTTAGCAATTCTAATTAGCTAAACCCCTAAAAAAGGTCGCATGGCCTCCACAACATCAACAGGAAAACTTTTTTTTGTGATGATAAGTCCCCCCGCAATTCTCCCTTTTTTAAATTTGCACCATGTATCGTATCAGAGGGAAAAAAACCCATGCTGATTTTTTCATCGGTCGATAGCTTGTGTAAAAAATATTCCCCTTATGGCTTTTTTGTGTCCTTCACGCTGACAATTTTCTGGGATGGCTAGACATAAATGCTTCAGGGGTGATTTCGCCTCTGTCAATCTTTTTTTTTTCCGCATGGTTTTCCGTCAGAAAATTTTTGGCCTCTATCTTAGTCTTCGCGTCGAAGACGTGCCCCCTTTTTTTTCATAACATGACCTATGCTTTCCCTAACTTCTCGACAGGCAATGGTCACCAATACATTGTTCTCGACAATAGAAGAAAAAAGCCTTAGAGTCCCCATCTCCTAAATATTTTGTATAGCGAACATTATAGAGACTGGGACGCTGAAAATGGATAGAGCTCAGCTATTTCCATCTTCCTATACCTTCAAAATTTCTTTAAATTTTTGAAGGTGCTGTTTTGTTCAAAAAAAAACAATGTTTTGAAAAATTCAACGTCAATAACTTTGCCGGTATCAATCGTGATGTCACCACGCCATTCTTCGAAGAAAACCTCCTTCTGCCAACCACAACAGCAACAGCAATGCCCTTTTTTCCCATCTTTTTTCATCAACGCTTCACGAAAAAAGCTTCGTCATACTGTCTTCACAGGTTTCTCTTGTTGCTTCGTAAAAAATTGTTGTACTTCGGAATTTTTTGGGTGGGGGGAAGATTCATGATACCGCAAAAATCCTAGAGACTCACGCCTTTTTCCACTCCAAGCAAAACAAGCCGGGTATTGAGTTCATGTTCTCGGGAAATATCACATTTCTTTTTAATTTAAAAAAGGTAATTATATTTGCAAGAAGGACATTTTAATGAAACTTCACAAAACTTCACCACAGTTACTTTATTGAGGTGCCCATCCTGTTTTTTTACAAATTTTAAAATTTCACAGCCAAAACCACAAGCTGGTTAAGTCCCCAATAACATTTCAAACCAGAAAAAAACTTCTCGAATATGAAAATCCATATTTAAAATTTTTTTCTACTGGCAGATTTCAGTTTCATTGGTACAAAAGGGTTTGCACCATCAGAAATTCTTTTTTTCAGCACATTCTTTTTGGGAAAAGTAGAAATGCCTTTTACACAACCATCATTACTTTTTTTCATCTTCCTTTATTAAAAACTCCCTTTGTTTCTTAAAATACTTTAGTTGATGCTCAGGATGGAAACTCATATTTTAAACAAATTTTTTTGAAAATTTGCTTAATGTTGTTTGAATACTGGAATTCAAAATAACAACCCGTTTTTCAATTAAACAAACATTGATTTGACCGTTAAAAATACAGGAAACCTAATGGGCTAGAAAAAAAAAACAAAAATTAATTTACAATAAAAGATAAATTTTTGGGTTTTTACCAGACGTCAATTTTTAAGCAAAACAAAAACTTTTTTTTACTTTTTTTTCCCCTTTTCAAATGGGGGTCCCCGTTCAACGATTATTTAAAATAGGTTTTAGGGCTTCTAATTGCCCTAGGGTTAAAAAAAAAGGTATTTTTTGGGTTAAAATCTGTACAATTTAAAATGTAAAAAACTCAAATTGTCAAAAAAAACAATTTTACCTTTTCCCACTGCCCCCTTTAAAAAGGGTTTTAGCCTCAAGTATAATTTTTTTCTAAGGTTGGGAAAAATATTTCAATAAATGCTCAAAACATAAGAGAATTTCCTACGCATTTTAGGTTTTTTTTGTAAAAATAGATGGGGATACGGCGAAAAAATAAAAACTTATCTTGAAATTTGGGGGCGTGTTTTACGCCGTTTTTCGGTAATCATCATTCAGTGCGAATCACTGTTTGTTCATTCAGACCCAATCTTTTGCCGGATGTTCTTTGCTTTAACCAATACAAATATTTTAAGTAATTATCATTTTATATTTTTAATTAATTCTCATATTACTTATAGTTTTCTTAATATTTTTTTTCTATTCTCTTATGATTATAGCAACTGAGGATTTTAAATGTGGCACTTTATTTTGGTTTCAGTGAGATGGCTCTTTACTGCATACCTGTTGAAATATTGATAACTCAATAAAAAAATGGAAATCAGAAGACATTTTTCCCCCTAAGAAATTCCGAAATATATTCCAGTATGCTTTTAAATTATAAGTTAATAAACATTTAATAAAATGCAAACTTATATAAATCCCATATTACATTTTCATTAATAAACATTCATTTTAATTAACAGTAAATTTGACTCTGTCGTAGCAATTACAATCCTTGATGCATTCATGTGTATTGTACTTAAACTAAATACAATTATTTACAGTATTTTCCAAATAAATTAACGTATTACCTTGAAAAAAAGAAGACATTTCTGAAAGGTATTGGGTAAATACCCCTACAAAAACTAAAATTTTTCCCCTTTTTTGTTTTTCAAATCGGTTTTTTTCCCCTTTTTGGGCTTAATCTTTTCTTCCTTTAAAAAACCAACTGAAAAACAAGACTGCCCTGGGAAAAAAAATATCCCTTTAAAAAGAATTTTTGGATCAAAGATAGCTATTTTTTGGGTTTTGAAGAAGTTTTTTTTTTTGGGAGAGAGATGACATATCGCCTAAAAATTATATCTAGTAAAAGGGGTTTTTTTTATGTCTGAAAGTATTTTGTTTTAATTCATTCCCTAAACTAATGATTTTTAAACCTTTTTTTTTTCGATATGCTCCCCCCCCCACGTTTGGCATGCTTACTTGGTACCTTCCCTTTTTTTTGATCGAAGTGATCATCCCCTCCCATGATTCGGATAGCTTTAGGAGAGGAGATACTTCTTCTTTAGAACCATCCTATTTTGTCCGATTTATAGATGCCATAATCACTAAATTATTTGCAGTACAAAACTGAAGCGGGGGTTAGTCTTTTCATCGTTATAATAGCAAAAGCAATATTTTTTAATGGGTTTTGTGCTTGCCACAGGTATATTTTGTAGGATCATGTAGATGAGACTCCCGAGGTCCACGAATGGGTTAATGGAATTTATAAAAGATGTTTTTTTTTTTGCAAAAATGCAAAATATTTTCAAGTATCTGTTGTGCACTCGAAACTATAAGCAATCACATTGACGACATTTCAACTAAACTAACTGCTGAAGTAGTAACAATACGAGATTATAGTAACCGAAGGGTAACTGAGTAAAAAAACTAGAAAATGCAAAGCACATTCTGTGGCGTTTAATTGTTCTTTAAGAGGGCAAAATTATTGAACACTCTCTCACTTAGAATTCAATGAAAGACTAAATATCTCAGACACATCTCAACTTGTGATATTTACTCATGGTGAGAATGATGCATTCAAAGTAACAGAAAATAATTTAAAAAAATTTTTAATTAAAAAAGGGAGATGTTTTCAAGCCGAATCATCAATTGCTTAGCCAAAAATAACTTAGCTCTTTCTTATAAAGGACATATAGAGCTCCAGCTTTGGTAAATAAAGAAACTCGGAGAGAGAACTATATAGAATATTTTATGAGAGTCCTAGATTGTGTGCAGAGGTGTTAAAATCTATAATAATTTTTATTATTTACTGCTTGATATATCAAATTATTTCTGTCTTGATGCATTATCCATGAATCCCGTTATAAACTTAGTTGTAAAATAGGAAATTGCATTCGCGCTCAGATGTCCAGACACTGAAAAAAATTCTGTAATGGATCATCGTTAGGATATAGTAATGTCATACATTTTACAAATTTTAGATGCCTAAATTATAAAAAACATTTAAAAGGATTTTTTTTTAAAAATTTTTAAGAGGAAATATTAATTTGTTCATGGAAGAAAACACACACAAGAAACTGTTCCTGAACTAAATGATTGGTAGATCCACGTTCTTTTAGTGAAAATAAAATAAATATTTAATGAGCAAAATACGAACTTGCAAGAATAAGAGAGCAATGATCGAAATTTGTAATTTCATCAAAGCTATTATAAAGAAATTATTGTTAAAAAAGTGCCAAATAAGAAATAATACTCAACATTTTTCAATGTTAAATAGCTTTCCAAAAGGCTAACCTAAGAATTTCTCGGAATATGCTAATGAATTAAATATATAACAAAAAACATTGTTGGTTCTAAAAATTAGAAAAATATGATAAAATATTTGAAATAGTTTCACCTCAGCTCATTTCATGTTTTACAGTGTTCCTGAAAATCTGTAAATGGAGTTTATGGAGTTATAAGACAACAAGGAAAGGCAAGAGATTTTTGAGCCTTCGCCACAAATTAATATTTTAAATACTTATATATTCGAGGGATTTTTATACTTAAGATACTATACTTGATGCTTTGTAAGTACTTTCGTTTCCAAATTCGTTTCTGAAGCATCTTTTAGGAAAATAAAGTTAAACCAATTAAGAAAGCTAGCTAAGATCTGCAATAATATAATAGATTATAAGAGATAATATGATTTATTAAAATTAAGTTAATGAAAGGGCAAACAAGTACCTCATCAACTCAGACTTGAGATTGAATTATATTGAATCATAGTAAACACATAGCAATGTATTAGTCACTGTAATAGCTGGGGTAATTGTATTAACTTCTAAAAAGCCTTTTAACTTAAAGTTTTGCCCACTTCCACCTTTGTGCTATCCCTGTATTCATTAAACCATTTTATGTAGGCCAGGCTTGCCTCCAACACTTCGTGATGTTCTCCCAAACGCTGATTAGATCCTGACGTAAATGAAATGCGATTAACTTCTCCTCATACTCAGCCATTAATTTCGCTTGGGAAGTATAACAACGATTTCGTATCTACAAACTCCGTTAATCAAATCATTTCAGCGTGTTTCCTGCTTTTGGTTTGAATATTTTTTCTCTCTTTTTCTTAAATGTTCTCGAAATTTCTTGGAGGTAACTCAAGTTGTTCTTGAGTTTTTGCATCCTGGTACTTTAAGCACCTCCAGCCATAATTTTAAAACTCCCGTTTAACTTCATTCATGCTTGTATCGATAGATGGTGCTATTAGAATTATCCTTTGAGAATCGTGTTAACCAGGCAATAAATAGAAACATCTTAATATAGTATTTCTTAACTTTCAAGTAAAATATCTTCCATCTTCATTTTTTTAGAATATCTAAACTCTAAATTCAACATCCTGAATGAATTCTGAGTGCTGTAAAAAATGTCATATTATTCTTACTGTCAGATAGGAGATCAAAGCCTGTAACTGGGGGTATAGACGGAGAACTTGGTCCAAGTGCTCCGTCTATACATTCAGCTACAGTAGAAACAAAACAAAATAAAAGGACGTATATCCCATTCACTCTACGTGAGCAATATTAATTATTTAATTGAAGCAAAGAAATGATGCCAATAAATTTTGAATCAGTCTACTACATTTCTTCCTACAAGAGGAATTTTTAATGGGTATTAGACCCTTCGCATTGTTCTCTCTTACTTACCTCGCTTTTAGTTAAAACTCAGTGACTTATTTCTGAATGTTTTATTACCATCTGAGTCAGTATCTTCATATTTTTCTAATAACAGATATTTATAAATTTTCCAATTTCTTAATTAAACCATATTATTTATTGACACAAATGTAAATCTGTTTTCAGATAAGTCACAATTTTTATATTTATTCTAATAGATCTAAGGATTTTATAAATTTATAATATTTGGTCGTATCGAAAGATTTATAAACATGTATGTGGGGATCCCCTGCGAAGTATGCATACCCCTACAGATAAAAGAAGTCAGTTACATAAAAAAACTCTTTAATACAAGAATTAATATTTTTTAACATAAGTGATCGCGTTACTCCAGCAGCCAATAAAATATTTTTAAAAAAATAGTCTCTCTTTCTCTCTCTCTAACGTGTTGATTTATTTTTACTTGCCTGCCCACATGATCGGGATTTTAATCGTCATCGAATAGTAAGATTGCGTCAAGCTCCCGCCAGTTTCTGACCTATCGTGGCTTCTGTTAGAAGGAGTCACGTGACCCCTTCACAGCCAATATAAAAAGCCAGAGTTCTTTGTGCGCACTCTTTCTTTGTCTCCTTGTCTTCGTCCAGAAAATGTATTAATCGGCTGCAGCTCGTATTATCGTTTGTGTTGTATGCCTTACAGTATGTTTCTTGTGGTATCGTAACGCTATATGTTTCAATGTGAAAATAACGAGGAGTTAACATTACAAAGGACTGCCTCGTCAATATGAACAAATTTGGAAACATCAACAGTCTAAAATATTCATCATTAAAAGCCTAACCATCACTCGCAAGGATTACGATATATGTATATATATATATATATATATATATTATATATATTATATATAGTATATATGCATGATGTGTGTTACCGTTTATAGTGTATGATTCAGTTATTTTATAAATACATAGGTATTTTCATAAAAATAACTAGACAAGTCGAGAGTTAAAGTTATATAATAGTGAAAAATTTCATATTTACCTGAATTATTATAGAAAGAATAACTATTTATTCCCCATGAAATAAATAATGCTAGCCCATTAAAGTGAAAAAGAAACAATTTCAAAGTTATTTTGTAAAATAATTGATCATAAACAGCTAAAATCTCTCGAAAAATAAATTTCATTCCCATCGCGGATGATTAATTGATAAATAATAATGAAAAGCAGCTGATATAATTTATTATATTCCTCATATTGATAACATTGGTTAAACAGAAAGGAAAAAAAAAAGAATATATATGTTGCAGAAATAATTATATTTAAATATACAAAAAAAAATACATGCTAGAAAGAAAAAGTGATGCTTCATTAAAACATTATGTAAACTTTTTCAAACAAAACTGTAAGAGAATATTAATTTGTGAAGTTTAAGAAATACCTTTCTTTTACTTTTCATTGTTTATTAGAGCAAGGATTGCTGTAATGACACTTTGAATTGGAGTTCAAAATTGACTAAAAACAGCTAAATCTAGTTAAACTTTCGAGTACCATCTTTCATACTTTAACGGTCAAGTAATCGTTATTCTGTAGAGTACCTAGTTAAATTGTAGAATTCAATAATTTTATACACTATAACTGACTTGTCTAGTTATTTCATGAAATACCTAGTTATTCTATGAAATAACGGATTTCACACTTTAACGGTAACATATATATATATATATATATATATATATATATTAATATAATATATAGAGATTATATATATATATATATATATATATATATATATATACAGAGAGAGAGAGTTCATATATAGATAGAGAAAGAGTTTGTGTGTTATAAACGCGAGCGTTTAACAAGTTTTTTAAACATTTTTGTGAAGTTTTTATAGCATTGATTATATTGAAATTAAAAATAATATATTTGACATACTTTTAAATCTGTTTGCTATTTGTGTGCAATATCGGTTACAGCAGTGTTTTCAAAAGGTAGGGCGCGCCCCCTGGGGGGCGCGAGCATATGGAACATTTAAATATTTAAAAAAAAAATAACCGGAACGAAGTAAAACAAAATACTTTCTTCCATAATAAAAAAAATACACTACAACACTGATATAGTTTATCATCTGGCGTTTTTCTGTCATCAAATGGCTATTTTTGATCCCAAAACCAAATAATAATAATAATAAAAAAAACATTTTGTTTAATTTGCTGTAATTCCTCGATGAGTGATTTTTTTTTTCTTTACTACGCTTTCTTTTTAAATCTAAAATATTACTCTTTAAAAGAAAAAACGAAACCCAGACCCTGAGAAAAGTTCTAAGATAAAAAATTCATCACTGTAATTATTATTATTGAAATACTGTACATTGGTTGTAGAAAGAAAAGGGAGACATGATTCACTTTTCAGCTAGGCAGCACAATACATTTGCTGATCATTTGATTAACCTTGTAACTTACTGGTATGATTAGTTCTACATTAGTTCCGTCCCATCTTTTATGCGTTTTTTTTCGCTTAGGGAGGTTGTAAATAATAAAGAGTTTTATATTTGGAAAAGGATTGATTGATTTGAAGGATTATTTGGCCAAGATTTATTTTTATGAGTATTCTCAAACATATAAAGCAATATAAAAAAAGTAAAAAACGTCATAATTCTTTTTAGAACGTCCGTATTTTTATTCTGAATACACTTTTAACCTGGGAGTGGTGGCGAGGGGCATCTGTGATCTCTATTGAAGGAAGTTGAAACTGATCAAGCAAAGGAAGAACCTGCTGAAAGAATGCATATTATTCGTGATTGAGAAACGCGATGAACATGAAAGACAAATTTTCAAATGCTTCCTAAAGAACTCCATCAACTAAAATATGAAGCCATAAGTGTATCACAAGGTTCAGTTCGCCTTGTCAAAAAGACAAAAGTAAGAAAAAGTTCAACTTGTTATGGTGAAGCATTAGTCTCCTAACATTCACTTCTTGGAAAATTTCTGTAAGACAGTGCTTCTCAAACTTTCATTACTGACGACCCAAATTTGAATCATAATTTTTATCACCCCCCTCATACACTCATGGACAGAAAAATTAGCGCACCAAGAAATAATTGCAGGATCGTAAAGAAACTTGACATGAAGGTACATGTCGGGGAGATATCAAAATTATTAGAAATGCAGCCTGATTGCGCATTACGTATAGCCGGTTGAGGGCGTTTAACGTTGTCCTCCATGGAGTATAAAACAGCAGGTAACCAAAGTATGTTTGAGTTTACTGAATCGTTTACAAAGTAAGAGCTGAGGTACACATGTCATTACGCCGTTTTCGAAGGCAATATTAGCAGCTGTCGCAGTTTGGGAGGGGGAGAATCATCGGCATGATGGAAGCTGGATGATCTCAGCTAGGCGAGTAGCTCTTCAATTACGCTACTCTGATTGTGTTGTAAGGAGGTGTGGGGACCAGTGGATCCGAGAGATGTCATTTACACGAGGACCAGGCTCAGAACGCCCTCGACAGACCAGTCGTCGAGAAGACCACCACATCTTAAGAAATGCACGCTTACAGCCAACTGCTTCATCGGCCGCCATCCAAGCACAGGTAGCACCTTCACTAACGGCCCTGTGACTTCTCGAACCATACGAAGGCGCCTGGCTGCAGGACATTTGGGATCGTGGCGCCCATTACGTGCGCTGTCCTTGACGCCCAACCATCGATGCCTCCGTTTGGAGTGGTGCCGCGCGCGAGGAAACTGGACTGCAACGGAATGGAACCAGGTCGTCTATAGCAACGAATCCAGATTCAACCCCAGCAGTGATGGCAATCGTTTCGTGTATGGAACCCTGGTGAACCTTCAATCCGACTTTGATTTACCGCCCCCGCCCCCACAGCTGGTTGATGGTTGGGGCCATTGCCTACAATACACGGTCCCTCAGTATTACCCATGACAGCCCAGTGATATGTTTTGACATCCTGCAACCTTTTGTGTTTTACTCATATAATGGCTTCCGGGAGCCTTTTTTCAACTTTCAATGCTCGGCCCACACGGCAAGGTGTCACAAGACTGTTTCCACGTTATCCCCTTTTTTGGCCCCCCCGACCCCCAGATTTGTCTCCTAAAAATCTGGGATCTTTTTTAAGATGGCAGTTGGGCATCCCCGGTTTGAAAACGAACTAGAGGCAAGGTTACAGCAAATATGGAACGAAAATTCCAAGACATCATACAAACTTTTTACCTAATGCGATCTACATCTGCATTTTAGAGAGGGGTTTAAAGGGGATTAAAACAACGTTCTTTTTTTTTTCTTAAAAAAAATATTATTTTCTTTGATTTTTCTTTTTATTTATAAGGGAAATAGTCGTTTGGGTAAAAAATTTTTTTTCATTTTTAGGACCCCTTTTTTGGGACACTAATATTTTTGTCCAGGTGTATAAAGAATATATTGAATGCAATAATAATTACTTTGACGCCAAAGCTATAATATGATCAATTATAAAAACCGTACAAATTAATGAAAAAATATTAAATTTTTTATATGTTCTTTTAAGTGTCAGTCATAGTACACAAGAAAATTTTTTACAGCCAAAACTTTAATATATTTAAATACAAATTAAGAGCTTTAAAAAAATTATTAAATAGGCCAAACCGGGCGGACGTCTTTATCACTACGGAACAGTCCAGCTTTTCCGGCCCCCGTTTACTCCATGGCTCATCCTCCCGTCCCCACTCCCCCAAGCGCTCAGGTTTTTCTTCTCGTCCGATCGTCTTTTTTGTCCGTTTTTCCTTCTCTCCGTCCAAATTCACCCCTTTTAAACACCGGGGCGGGTCCACCCCGCGCCCTCGTTCTCCCCCATTGGCAGGTCAAAAGAAAAGGGCGGGCCCTCGTCTTCCTCAAAATTTGGGAGGTCGAAAAAGGGCTGCCCCGGGGCCCCCCCGGGCCCCTTTGCGGAAAAACGAACATTTTACCATCCCTCTAATCCAAAGGGGCCCAAAACTCACATCTATTCATCTCACACCTGGGTTTCAAAAACCCCACTCTCAATGCCTCCTTCTTTTCAAAACCTTTAAAAGGGAACCTATTTTTGTCTGCATTCCTTAGCCATTGTATATTCTAGACCAGATGTCTGCGCTGGTCCGAGGCCGGTTAACAAACAATGACCCCATGGCCACCTGCCCCTTCACCCCAACATCTGTTTGGTGATGGATGGATAGGGTGATTTCAGAGGGAATTGGCAGGGTGGGGTTCCCATAAATTGAAAGTCACCCCCCTTATTCCTTCCCCTAAAAAGGGTTCCTTTTCACTGGACTGCCGGCCTCAGGCTAGTTCAGTTCTTAAAAAACCACACCGAAAGGTTGTTTTTACCCTATGAGACTTAAGGACAGCAACCCAAAGTAAAAAAAAGAACGAAAAATAAATAAAAAAACCAAAATTCTATAAAACATTCCACAACTAAAATTTAAAACCCCAAATTTTTGGTTTCCCTTTTTCCTTTTTTCTGTGTTACATCACACCTTAACTTTTCGGGGTTTTTTCAAAGAAGTTAAATCAAATCATCATATTTCACAAATTTCCCTAATAAAAATCAAATCAACTCAATCAATTGTTTTAAAACATCTGTAATTATTCACTTTACTGGGAGACCCCAAAAAAAATTTTCAAAAAACTTTATCCTTTCCCCCCTTACCCCCCCAAAAAACACCATACTCCTACAGATATTAATTCACACCTAGCACAAATCCAAAAATTCTTATTCCATCTACTTATTCCAACGATATTAAATAAACAAAAAAAAACACCTATAAACTCCAAACTTTGCACACAACTTTAAAAACAATTTCTTTTTATTAAAATTTTAAAATAAAGCCCTTTTCAAACCCCAAATTTAAATTTTTTGGTGGGAAACCCCCAACCATTATGAAAAGTTATTCAAAACCATGGTATTGTCTTCCATTACGTTAGTTTTTGGGAGGAAAATTAGCCCACTTTTAATTGGGAATATAATTAACATACTTCATTAGCTCATGAAAATTAATTTACTAAGTCTATATTATGTGCATGGAAAAAATTTTTCCCGACGGCTCAAATTTTTTCCTTTTTTGGTCGATCTGATTTCCCGACCCAATCCTACTCAACCATTTTAATACAAGCTGCTTTACACGTTTTTTTTCCAAATCTGCATCAGAATGTTTTATTTTTGACCATTCGTGACACATCAATCGCTTTTAGCCATCCCCATTAACCTGTGTCTTTAAAATTTAAATCCATAAGAAGAAGCGCATTCAATTTTTTAAACCTCACTTTCTTAATAATGTACATCCCTTATAACGCATGCGGCATATTTTCGGATAATTTCCCCACGAGAGAACGACGAAAATACCACTTCCCAAACCCCGGTACAGTGACCCACGTACCACGCTATTCTTTTTTCAAAAACCCTTTAATTTTTTAAAAAAAAGATAAAAATTTTGGCTCGCGTCACCTGGTTCCAACCCCAAACTTATCACATTTAATACGTGGATAAAGGGGATCGGCTCACTCTTTTTAACCCAACAACGGGCGAGTACGGTTCGACTGCCCCATCCCGGTTTTCACCCAAATCCGAAAGATCTCTGTATCCCCTCGTAGCGGGGGGGAATTAACATCTGGGGTGTACAACAAGTTTTAATTTTGAAAAGGCTTTCCCGTATTTAAACTACTATCCTTCTTTCCTTAAAAAAAATCCCAGGGGTATGAAAAGAAACCTTTCTTTTTTTTTTTTATTTAATCATTCTTTAAAAAGTTACTTGGGTCAGGCGGTAATTTAAAAAAACAGTTGACTTTCCCCTTTAAAAAACCCGAAAAATTAAAAAACCTAAATAGCTTTTCCCAATAAAAGGGAAATTTTGGGAAACTTTTTCCTTTTTCCCCTTTGAGCTTTTTTCCCAACCAAATTTGCCAAATTCCCGGCCCTTTCGGGAAGTTTTATTAAATTGAGACGATAAATTATACCCTCTTTTTCTCTGGTAAATCTATCTCGAACTTTAAATTCTGAACTTAAAACTAAAACCTTATTATCCGTCTCTAAACTGTTCCTATCAAATCCTTTTTTGGTTTTTGAAAGGAAACCCGTTAACTCCCCTCAAACCTCCCCCCCACATCAGCTTTACACGTGTTTTCTTTTCCTTTATTTAACTGCCCTGCTATCTCAGCCATTATATGATTCCCAATATCTTCCGGGTTCACTTGTTAACTTCTTTTCACCACCCATTTAAAGTCATTTCTTTTATCTTCTTTCACGCCCTTCCCCATCACACCAAAATTTCGGGGTTCACTTCCCCCCTTTTTCTATCAATTTAAAAGAATCGGGTCCCATTTCATTAGAATGGTTGTTGTAAAGGATTGACGGACACTTTCACCTGTGTGTCTTTTGCACACCACAATCTCATTCATGCATGGGGCCTCCAAACCAAGTACCACTTATCCTTCTCCTGCCCTATCCTTAACCTTCCTAAAATGGGAGCCACCATCCCTCTAAAACACCAAACATACATGCTCCCACGCTTGCCACCAGAATTAATTGTGTGCCTACACTTATTAACCGGTTCTTTACTAACTTCGCTGTACGTTTCTCTCTGACACACACAAACATTTGCGAGATTGTTAGTCCTTATTCCCTGACTTCAATTCATTTTCGTTTAACTTATTTCTGTGTTGAGCTCTAGTCTTTTCTAACTCAAATTCCCCTAGCTATTCCATTAAAAGTCCTCAAATTCCTTAATTTCACGTTTTACACGTTCTTCATGTTCTTTAATTTCACGTTCCTTAATTTCCTGTTTTTCGCTTTCGCGTTCCTCCAAAATACCCTCTAACAAATATTTTAGCTGCTTCATCAGTATAGTATTTACTTTGACAAATTCTCTTATAAATTTCCATCCTAAAGCAAGTAATATCAACTTCTACATCTAATTCTTCGCAACTTCTAACATTACGTCTTTTCTCCTTTCTCTTAACAGAAACGCCATGATGCACTATTAATACACACAAACCAAATCTAAACTTAATCGTTACAAAAAATTATACACAGACTCAAGGTAAACTAACAATACACTAGACCTAGATTTAACTATATTTACAAATTTGCAAAATCTAAAACCAACACAATAACCTGCTCAACCTTGTATCACCTACAATAACTAGTATAACTACTGTATACCAAATTTCACAAATCTAAAACCACAACAATATCCTACACAATATTGTACTAACACCACTAGTATAACTACTCGTATACTAAATTTCAAATCTAAGACTACAACAATATTCCCTACACAATTACTGTGCCAAATACATAAATACAAGTATAACCACTATATACTAATTTTCACAACTCAAAACAAAAAAATAAATACCAATGTCAACATTTATACACTTCATACAAAACTTAAAAAATCTTTCTAGTCTATTATTGTTACTAAATTTACTTGGCCTTTTTTCTATTCCTTATCTCAACATTTTACATACAAAAACAATACCTGTTGCTGTCCCGAAAATAATCTCAAAGAAAAGACTCACCTTTTAAAAATTTGTAGACGTAGACATAGGAACACTAGGAACTCTCTTCACACACAAAACACTTAAAAAACCACACACTCATCACAAACTGACAGGAACTCGTGTGACTTTCTTAACACTGGGAACTCTTGAAACGTCCCTCAAAACACACGCACATTCTTAGCCCCGTTGATTCCAAAGGCAGGAAATAGGAGACACTTTATCCGGCTCTTCTCACAGCTGGGGACCCCAGGAAAACATCTCATAGCAGGCACAGAAACCTCTCGAAGTCAGCGCTCCCAAAATTAGGCGGGCATTAAAATTCATCACATCACATTCGCACACGGCTGGCCTTCTCTCTCTATCTCCAATAAAACTATGTTTCGGGCATCTATTCACTTAAATGCCGGACCCCCACCGCTCCACCAATTTAATATATATATATATATATAGCTGTAACGTCGTCAGTCATACGTACACAAGAAAATTTGTTACAGCCATACTTTAATATATTTAAATACAAATTAAGAGCTTTAAAAAATATTCATTAAATAGGCCAAAGCCGGGCGGACAGTCTTTATCACTACAGGAACAGTCCATAGCTTTTCCGGGCTCCAGTCCACTCCATGGCTCTATCTCTCCAAGTCCCCCGCTCCGTCCAAGTCGCTCCAGGTTTTCTCTTCTCGTCCGATCGTCTTTTTCGTCCGTTTTTTTTCCCTTCTCTCCGTCCAAATTCACCCCTTTTAAACACCAGGGGCGGGTCCACCACGCGCCCCTCGTTCTCCTCATTGGCAGGTCAAAAAAGAAAAGGGTCGGCCCTCGTCTTCCTCATTGGCAGGTCAAAGAAAAGGTCTGCCCCGGGCCACCTGCGTCCCTCAATTTCGCGGAAAACACGAACATTCACCATCCGTCTCGAATCCAAGGGCGCCATAACTCACATCTATTCATCTCACACCTGGGCTTCACAACCCCACTCTCAATGCCTCAACTTCTATTCAAAACTTTCATAAAGGAATGCCTATCGACATCTGCATTCCTTAGCCATTGTATATTCTAGACCAGATGTCTGCGCTGGTCCGAGGCCAGTTAACAAACAATGACCCCATGGCCACCTGCACCTGTCATCCAACATCTGTTTGGTGATGGATGGATAGGGTGATTTCAGATGAATTGGCAGGGTGGGGTTCACATCAATTGAAGACGTCACACTCTCTTAAGTAATATATATTTTAAGTAAATTATATATATATATATACTTTTAAGTAATAGGTTAATTATTATGTTATTTTTCTTTCTCTAATTTTGAAACTGAAACAGATTGCAAAATGATATTTAATTAAAGATTTATTTCCTTCATTATTCATTTCTAAAAGTACAAATATCATTAAAAAATAGTCTAATCTATATTGCTCTCTATCATATCCAATACATCAGGCATTCTCGCGAACGTCTGCGTGAGCCTGTGCAACCTAACAGACGTCTGCACTAAGCATGTAAAACTCCTGTACCTCGTACAATTCCATTCAGTCTTCGTCGAGTCAATTAGCTACCGAATCTATCTTTAATGTACATTTCATAATTCATGCGTTAGTTGTAATTCACGGTATTAAGTATTTACAACAGTAGATTAAGGTATCCGACTACGTTCGGGGGGAACCTTGATTTTAAAAAAGCGCATTAATGGATAATTTTCATGATATTTAGTATCACTTAGATTAGAATACATATATAAAATTCTTTTAAGGACATTCTGACAAAAAAATTATTTAAATACAATATTTCGGCAAAAAATTAACACAGAATAACCTTTTTTTCAAAATGTTCTCCTTTTGTGAAAAATTTAGACTCTTTATTTATGAGACGTATATCTAAAAATTTCTATTACAGCTTTAATTTTTTGTGTCCGGACAGGTTTGGAGTACTTCTTTTTTAAAAAAAAAATATGTTTAAACATTATTAACACTTTTTTAGGGATAAATATCAATGAATTTTTATAATACTTAACTTTCACAATATTTTTAAGGAATATCTAATTTTTACAAAAATCACAATTGTAATTGAAGTTTTAACAAAATTTTTGAAAAACTTCAAAGCAATTAATTGAAAAAGTAGTAAACTTATATCAGTAAAAACACTACTAAAACAAATTGCATACATTTATCTAGAGAATGTACTACAGTTTTAATGTTTTATTAAAGTTTAAAAATTTTAGAGCTGTTGAGTAATTATTATAAGAAATGTGACATTCTTTATTAGACTACTACTTAAATAATAGGCCATAACTCAAAAATATTCAACAATAAGAAATACTTTAGTACATTCTCTAGAAAATAATAAAAATATCATGCTCAAAAAGTTGTATAGAAATTCATTTAAGCATTTTAAGTTATCAGACTCACTATGATAGATCTAAACTACTTAAATGCTCACTTCTGGTAGATCAAAGACCAACTTCCGGATTTTCTAATTTTATAAAATTGATTGTAACTTGGCCTCAAAACGTAACGCAGAAACAAAACAAAGTATGTTTTGTAAGCCAAAATATACCTATTCAATAAAATAAAAAATAAAACAAATATCGATTTTGACCGAATTTGGTCATTTTCAACGAGTTCGGATACCTTAATAAAGATATTTTAATCATTCTGTTGAAACACAAAAGTAATTTTTAGTTAAATTTTTTTTCTGTTTAATTTAAGTAGGACATAATTTTTGAGATCTCATAATACATGCTTATGTTTAGGTACCATTTTTTGGAAATGTACCTCTTAAATATATATACACACAAAATAACCTATAATAAATAACAAATAACAATACACAAAATATAGTAAATTTATTTTTTAGTAAAATATTACACAATAGTTTCCTCAAAAATTTAATAAAATTTTGTAATTTTGAAAATTTATATTTTTTCGCCTTTTTCATACATATAAAACTATTTTTTAAAAAAACTATGTACTAATTCGACTAAAAAATAGGTTTTCTATGTGTGTATATATATATATACTAGCTGGATGGCCCGGCGTTGCACGGGCTTCTTCAAGTGTACAGCTTTATGCCCTGGAAGATTCATCTGCCCTTTTAGTGTCAGCACTTCCTAGTGTGTGTGTAATTTCTATATTAATGTCATTAAAATACTCTTTTTCAAAGTTTCTTCCACATCTTTGTCCTGTCGGACGGCTCTGTTTTCTTGACACTTAGCTCAGCGTTGCAAGGGCTTTTTCCGTGGGTACAATTTTATCCCTATAGAAATTTTCCCTTTCTCTCTGGACACCAGTACTTCTGTGTATGTGTGATACTGTGAGCGATGTGTGAGTAATTTCTATATTTATATCATTTAAATCCCCTTTTCAGAAATTGTTTTCACTTCTTCTCTTTGTCAGACAGGTTTCTTTTCCTCCGTTCAGCCCAGCGTTGTATGGGTTTTTTCAAGTATAAAACCCCCTTTTTTCACCGAGGGATAAGACTTTTTTTTCTTCAAATTTCTATTTTTGATTTAAAATTTAAAAAGCTTATCCAGTTTTGTTCTCAAGAAAACAGACAATGTACGAATTTATCATTAATAAATAATTTAGTAATAAATAATAAAACGCAATATAACTTTAATTCTTACGAAAAATTATTAATTTATATCAATTTTCGTGAAATAATTGTTGGAATCTGCATATGTTATTTATCTTATAATCTTGAATGTATAATTTGTATGGCAACGGTAAAACCCGATTGCTCTCGCTACTTGTACATCTGGCACCATAGTTTGTAGTAGTGAATGAATTGCGTCATTAAAGATATGAACTGCAGAAGACTGGTTATTATTGTATTCCTGGTACACAAACAAGTCCGTACAAGAAGAAACAAGTGGAGGCACACAGACGAGATTCTTCAAAGGAAGCAGATAAGTTAAATTTTAATATCTTGTATATATTAAAGAGAAGAGCATCTGATTTAAAATTGTATTGTGAACTTTAGATTTTGACTTGCGAGTTGAATCGCTCGGTGAATTAGTTCTCCCAATACGTTAATTGTTACTTTGTCAGAATGTCAAGAGATAAAAAAAGAGTTGATAAAAGTAGCAAGGGAGAAAGTTAAAGGTTCTTTAACTAGACTAGAAAATGGAGCTGATGATTTAAATTTAAAGAATGAAATTCTTATTCGACTGCAGAGATTAGAAGAGTTAATTGTAGACTTTGAAAGGTTAGATTTCCAGAATTAAGTGCAGAAGAATCGGAAATTATTGAATTTGAGAAAAGATATTTTGATTTAAAACTGAAATTTCAAGATAAAATCGATCCGATTGATGCATCTCGTTGATTAATGTTAGTGGGCAAAATATTTCTATTGCTATACCAACGGAGCAATCTAGTGCTCATTTTCGATTACCATAACTAAACATACCAGTATTCTCGGGGAAATTTGAAGACTGGATAATTTTTAAGGACTTGTTTTTGTAATTGCAGTTCATTCTCAAACTTCGCTTAGTAACATTAAGAAGTTCCAGTATTCAAAAGGTTTGCTTTCAGATAAACCCGCGTCCCTAATTAAGCATATTGTCGGTCTAATTATCGAACTTCGTAACTCTATCTGAGATGCTAATTTGATACAGTTGGGTTAGGCGCCAAGTTGTTGTTTATGTTCACCAAGATAGGCGATACTATTACAATATGGTTTACTTTGATATTTTTATCGTGCGATAATGTGGTTGCCATGGGGATAACGTATACTAGTGTTAGTTTTTTGTTTTGGTTGTTTTTTTTTCCGCGGGGTCTGCTCAGCAAAAGTAACACATTGTTACAAATTTTGTGTAATGAACGCTTAAAATAGTGTAAATAATTTATATCTGGAAGTGTAATACATTAATATTATTTTCTGTTGTATTTATTTTATGTTAAAATCTTGCCACCACCTCTCCCTTGAAATCTAGTTTTATTATGAAATAAAAAAAAGTATTGATCACACTGATCGAGGAATAAATTAAAAGCGGAGCGAGCTTTGAGACATGACGTAGACAAAACAAAAGGATTAAGGAATCGCGCCAAAAAACGCTTGGCGCGTTGCACTCCTATATTAAATCAATTACACTGGTGAAGTTACGCAGTCTGATAACTAGGCCGACGATATACCATTGTCTAATGAGTCGTATGATGAAGCTTGTGAAAAATTAATCGATAGATACGATAAAAAGAAGCAAATTGTTTATGCTTTAATTAAAACATTTTTAGATCAAAAAGGTATTTCTCAAGTAAATGTGGAAAATTTAAGAAATCTATAGTGGAAACTATAGTGACGAAGTGTTAAGAGGATTAAAGGCGTTGGGAACTGAAGCAACGAACAGAGAGACCCTTGGTTAGTTCAAATATTAATGCAAAATTAGATGAAGAAACGAAAAGACTCTGGTCAGTTAAAACCACCGAGAAGAATTTTCCTACTTTAAAGGAATTCTTAGAATTTTTAAATGTCAGATGTTCATTTCTAGAATGAATGACTTGTAATGATTCTGATAGTAAAGTACCTACTAAGTCTAATTTCATTGCTTGTAAAAATAATCGAGGAAATGAATCTGATAAGAATTGTTTAAAATGTTCAGGTGTACATAAGTTATTTAGATGCATGAAATTTAAAAATATGGATTTAATTGCTAGGAAGAACTTCGTAAAGAAAAATTATCTTTGTTTCTTGTGTTTAAATAGTCATAAGCTTAAGGATTGTCCTAATAATCATTTAAAATGCAGCATTTGTCAAGGTAAACATAACTATCTCTTTGCATGAAGATTCTAATCGTAATAGTGCATTTTTGTTAAATGTCAATGCTAATTGTAAACAAGATGCTGATAATACCTTTAAAGGAAGTGTCGGTCAGCAAGAAATATCTAATATAGAATATTAGATGCAGTAAATACGACGCTTAACTCTAGTATATCTGCAAATAATGCAAAATGTGTATCGTTTTTACCTACAGCAAAAGTTATGCTACATAATAACGAAGATGGTTCATTTTTATTTAGAGCGTTACTGGATAGTGGATCCGAATCTAGTTTTATTAGTGAAAATTCTATTAACATTTTGGGATTAAAGCAGTGTTTCTCAAACTGTGGGGCCCCCTAGGGAGCGCGATAAACCTACGAGGGGGGCGCAAGCATATCGAAAATAAAAGATTAAAAAAAATTTATTTATTGGAATGAAGTAAAACAAAATATATTTTTTGACATAATAAAAAATACACATTCAATCTGATATAATTTATATATATCATCTGCGATATTACGTCATCAAAAATAAAAGCTTCTACTTCAAAACCTCATTAGTTATCTTTGATACTATAACCAAATAAAAAACATTTTTATTTGATTTGCTGTAATCCCATGATGAGAGATTTTTTTATTACATTTTCTTTTCAAATTTAAAATACTACTCTTTCAGAGAAAAAACAAAACCCAGACCCATAATCAAAAAAATTTTAGGGAGATAAAAAATTCATCACTGTTACATTATTGAAATATTGTACATTAGCTGTAGGCAGCAGAAAGTATTTGCTGCGGTTTGACCTTCGAACTTACTTGTACGGTTAGTTACGTCCCTGATCTTATGTATTTGTTTTTTCATTTAGGGAAGTTGTAAATAAACTATTTCTGTTGCGCTTTTTTCCTTGTAAAATATTTTTATGATTTTTAGAACAGCACAGAGAGCTCTTTGAAGGATTACTTGGCTAAGATTTATTTTTATGAGTATTCTCAAACATATAAAGCATAATGATAAACGTTTTACACAATTTTTTTAGAACATACATATTGTATTAAATACACTTTTAATCCGGGAGTGGTCACGCCGAGCACAGAGTGCACGAAATCGGTAATTCTGGCAAAACTGTTTAATTGTTACCAATGGCCCTGACACTATCCTCCTGTTTGACAGTCTTAACGTGAACTAAAATACATTTGTCACATATCTCCCTCTTTTTTGGGAGTGACAAACGTTTTTTTATGATCTTAAGATACTTGTTTTGACTGAGTTCCCGGTGCGATCACTTTTTTTCCAAAATATTTTTATGTTCATGCTACATCCCCCTTATGAATAAGTGACTTTAATTGCCCTGTTGTACAACTTATTGAGGTTTGGTAAATTAGCATGATGAGCAGGTATAAATGTTTGGTAAATAATCAGAATATATATATAAAAAAAGAAATAGGCATCTTTAATCTCTATTGAAAGATGTTAAAACTGATAAAAAAAAAAGGGATTAGCCTACTGAAATAATGCATTTTAAAGTAAATTTGAGAAAAGCGATGAACATGAAAGGAAGGAATTTTCAAATGCTACCAAAAGAACTCCATCAGCTAAAATATGAAGCCATAAGTATCAGAAGACACACTTTGCTTTGTCAAAAACACACAAGCAAGCGAAAGTTCAACACATGCTATTTGTCGAACATCAAAGGAATGTAAAATTACAATAACTTGAACAAAATATGACAGTTTTGCGTGCAAATAACATTACAGGAATGTTAGAGAAAAGTGTTTGTGATTTGTGTCTTTTTTAAAGGTCACTCAAATTTGAAACATTTGAAAAATTGAGAATTCCTTGAAAGTAGGTAAGTATATTTTCTCTTAATTAAATTATTCACTGGAATCACGATTTTTATTCTGTACCATAAAAATAATTATAAAAAAAGAATTGGGGTGACTCAATAACCCCACTCGACCATTAGTATCGAGTGCGCGCCTGCTCCCGGGTTAAAACATGTTGAAATCTTTTCGCTTTAAATATTAAAAAAATAGAATTATTCTTCATCGGAATTTTAAGTTATTCATTATTCAACATCAATTCTAAATGCTAATTCTGTGAGACTTAAAATTACAGTTCGCTTAAAACTAATTATAATTTGGGCAATCATTTTAAAAAAATCATTTTACATTTTTGTAAACATTGTCGTGCACTTGGCTTTACTCTCCTTACAATTCAGCGATTATATCAATAATGTTTTATTTTCTTATAAATGAACTCGTGCAAAGAGCGGGCACTTCAGCCGGTATACTTTTAATGTATTAGTGTGCGTGTGCTGCACAGTTTAATAAGTATTAACGACATCCATGGGCTTGTCTTGCAGAGCAAAGTTTTTCAAAGGAATGCTTATGATTAGAAATTGACCTTCTGAGTTCTTTTTCTATATTTAGCTGATATCTATATTTTGTTTTCTAAGCAGCCACCTTATTTTGCAATATGTTCCCATTTAAAAATTATATATAGAGAGAAAGGAAAAATAACATAACATATATCCTATTACTTATTTTTTGCTTAAAAGTAACATATACAAAGTTTAATACTTATGTTATTAATTTGTACGGTTTATCAAAAAAAGATTGTAGCTTTAGCGTCAAAGTGCATTATTATTGCATTCAGTACATTAATTATGTATAAGGGGGGTGCGATAAAAATTGTGATTGAAAAGGGGGGCACCAGTATTGAAAGTTTGAGAAGTACTGGATTAAAGGGATGTAATGGTAAGTTATGTCTTAGCGGAATAAGTAGAATTCAAGCAGGAACCAAGCGTAGCTCGGTGGATTTAAAGATCGGGTCAAGATTCTGCGAAGATCAGTTAACAATTAAAGCGTATATATTAAACAAAGTTACGTCTCAAATTCTATTTGAAAGGGTTAATATAAAGGAATTGGATTATTTAAAAGTATTCCTTTTTAGAGCGGATGAAAATTTCTGAAGAACATCGAAATGTGATGTTATTTTAGGTTCCGACTGTTTCCTTTCTACTTTGTAAAATGGGCAGAATTACTGGGTCTAAGAGACCACCTATCGCTCAAAGCACAGTCTTTGGATGGGTTGCAGCAGGAAAAATTCAAGGAAATTGCAAAATCCCCTTTTTATGCAATCGCATCTGATTGGAGTTGAAAATGAGTGCAATGTCGATTCTATATTACAGCTGTTTTGGCAAATAGAAGAATTACCTCTTAAAACCCTTTCATAATAAGATGAGGATGAATTTTGTGAAAATCACTTTAAAGCAACTTATAAAATTAATAATGAAGGTAGATTCGTGGTTAAGTTACCTATTTATAGAGACATTAACCAATTGGGAAATACAAGAGGGTTGGCAGTTTCCAGGTTATTGGCAATGGAAAAAAAATTTTAATCCGATGCAGGACTTGAGCGGGAATATAATAGTTTTATGGAAGTATATGAAAAACTGTGGGTCATATGTCGCCTAATAAAGAACTAGATGGGAAAATATCTTATTTTCTTCCTCACGACGCATTGTGGAGAAAGGATAGCATTACAACTAAACTTATAATTGTATTTGATGGATCAGGCAAGCCTCCTAATTCTAATGCATTAAACTCAGTTTTGCGAGTAGATCAAATTTTGCAACCAGATATTTTTACTATTCCTGTAAGATTTAGAGTAAATGAAATTGCTTTTTCGGCTGACACATAAAGCAAATGTATAGGCAAATTTTAATTGATCCGGACGTTTAAAACTTGCAAAAAATAGTTTGGAGAAAGTCGTTAGATTCTATTATTAAAGAATAAAAGCTTTCGACAGTAACGTATATTACTGCATCCGCCCCATTTTTCCTACTAGATGTTTACACCAAATATCATTAGACTGCGGACCCCAAAATCCTGAACTATGTAGTAAAATTCAAAATTCTTTTTATATGGACGATTTAATGTCGGGAGCCTCGTCTAATAAGGAAGCAATCATTTTGATTCAAGCTTTAGTTAAAGCTTTAGATGCTCGAGGATTCCACCTCCAAAAGTTGCGTTCTAATTCTCGAGATGTGTTAACCAATATATCTAAAAATCTAGAATTTAATGAACTAAATGTAGAAATCTATCCTGAAAATTGCTCAAAAGCGTTGGGTCTTATTTGGGACTCTAAGGAGAAAATAGGTTCATTTTCATTTTAATTCAAAAAGATTACAAAAAGATCATTTTTATTCCAATCAGCAAGACTTTTTAACCCCCTTTTCGGTTTTCTTTCGCCTTGCACGATATTAATTGAAATTTTCTATCAACAGTTATGGTTACGGAAACTCGATTGGGATGTTGCTCTACCTGAGCACTTTGTACTTAAATGGAAAAAGTTCAAATGGAATTTCAACAAGTTTGCCGTTTATCAATTGCGAAATGGATTCAAATTACAAATAAGCAAGTAACTCTTCATGGATTTTCAGATGCATCGGAAGCGGCTTACGCTTGTGTCGTCAATGCGGTGCAAAGAAATCGGGAAACTACTAAAGTTACGATGTTAGGCGGAAAGAGGAAAGTCGCTCCTCCCAAGCTCATAAGTATTCCAAGATTACAGTTGAATGGAGCTTTATTGTTAGCATGGTTTTTTGCAATTTTGTGTAATTGGTTAAAGAACCATGTTATTAATGTTTATGCTTGGACTGATTCACAGGTTGTCTTGTCTTGGCTATCATCCCCTCCCAGAAACTGGAAGCCGTTTGTCGCCAATAGGACGTCTGAAATACTGAATATCATACTTTGTAAGCAATGGCGTTATGTTCTTTTGAAAAAGAATCCAGTCGACCTTGGCTCCAGAGACATGTCACCAAAAGATTTACCCGACTGCAGCTTATGGTGGGAGGGGGACCTCAATGGCTATCTACTGAAGAAGACTGGCCCAAACAATCAAATTTAAAGGACAAAAATGACATTAACAAATCTGTCATAATAGAAACTAAAAAGATTCGTATTTTCTGTATATTGTAAAAATGATATTGATATGTTTGAAAAACATTCATCATATTTTCAAAGATTATTAATATTTTGGCATTTTGTCTTAGATTTATGCAGCACTGCAAAGATGGTAAGAACAAAAGGCGTTCCAGATGTAAAATGAAACCTTTAAGGACAAGGGAAATAATTTTTGTAAGAAATATGGTTATACTCGTATTATATGTGCAAAATGTATATTTTAATAGTGAAATTAAGTGCTTAAGGTTATAGTAATCATTGCCTAGAAAAAACCCACTAGCAGCTCTTTGTTCGTTTATTGATGAGGACGGGTTGATAAGGTTGGGAGGTAGGCTTCGAAATGCACAATTACAGTATGATGCAAAGCATCCAATTATACTGCTAAATCGGCATAAATTAATAATCTAATAGTAAAGTTTTATCATATTTTAAATTTACACGCAGGTGGTAATTTGTTAATGTGTATTTTACGCCAAAAGTATTGGATTTTAAGTGTTAAAAGGTTAATTAAGGAATGTGTGTAAAATTGTATAAAATGTTGTATATTTAGGAGTAATATGTCCAAACAAAGAATGGGAGATCTTCCTGAAGATAGAGTAATTCTTAAGAGACCGTTTTACTGTTGTGAAATTGACTACGCAGGTCCGGTTTCCGTATTAAATACGGAGGAAGAGGAACTAAAACAACAAAGGGGTACATTGCTATATTTATCTGTTTTGCCACTAAGGCTTCGCATTTAGAATTAGTAAGTGATTATACGACCGAAACTTTTATTGCTGCATTAAAAAGGTTTATATACATTCGGACAACGGCACTAATTTTATAGGGGCTAAAAGGAAAATAGGAGAACTATTTAAACATTTGTATAAATTTACGAGTGAGGAAAAGGTATGATAATTTCTTTCTCAACAGGAAATTGAATGGCATACTATATCACCTTTGAATCCAGATTTTAGAGGTTTCTGGGAAGCTGGTATTAAATCGGTAAAGTTCTATCTGAAGAGAGTCGTGGGTAGTACAAACTTAACTTTTGAAGAACTCAAATAGAGGCGGTATTGAATTCGAGACCTTTAGTTAGACTGGCGGATAATGATAAAGATCTCACTTTTTAGTGGGGGAAGAAATTAAAGGTCCGCCTGAAACAGTAGAAGAGTCTAAACTTACATATTAAAGGGACGTTGGGATATTGTTCAGAAATTAAATTTTTGGAAGAGATGGCAAATTGATTACTTAAATTCTACACAAGGGAGAACCAAGTGGAAAAGCGGCACATCAAATCTTAAAATAAGATGTTGTAATCATTAAGGAGGACAATCTTCCTCCATCTGTATGGCCCCTTGGAAAGGTCATATCTACCCATCCAGGTAAGGATGGAATAGCCATCGAGTTGTCACATTAAAAACTAAAAAAGGACTGTATCAAAGTCCTATTGTAAAGTTATGTATATTACCTGTGCCTCAAGAATAAATTCTTGATGGGTGGGAGTTATGTTGGAATTTGCATATTGTTATTTGCCTTATAACCTTTGAATGTCTAATTTGTATGGCAACGGTAAAACCCGATTGCTCTCGCTACTTGTACATCTGGCACCATAGTTTGTAGTAGTGAACGAATTGTGTCATTAAAGATTTGAACTGCAGAAGACTGGTTGTTATTGTATTCCTGGTACATAAACAAATCCTTACAAGAAGAAACAATAATGAATCAAAAAATGTTTACCGTTAACTATGAAACGACTGTTTTTATTTGGATGTTTGAGTTTTCGATTAAATATACGTAACTGTGAAAAAAGAACTATGAGGGGAAAGCCTAAAAATTTGTTTACAACATTCCTTGTATCAAAAAAGATTTAGAAGGAAATAGTATTATTTAATAAAAACAGGGCAGCATTTTCCTATATTTTAAGGTTTTTCAGTAAATTATTTCTCTAAAAGGAAACTATCAGTTGCGATGCATAATTAAAAACTAAGATCGTATTAAATATTTTATACATGAAACACAATGAATACTTTCTTAAAATTCAAACTAATAAATTGGATTTGGAAAATTACTGGAGAATTCATTATTTACACTCATTATAAAAGAAAAAAACATTCAAAAAGAAAACATATTTTTATCTGACAAAAAATCTTTTAACTGCTTACGTACTCTCCGTAAGTTGTTTTTCCACACATGCGCTATAAGAGCTCAAACTCGTGTGTTTTGAGGTAGATTTCCTATAGTTAACTATTACTGGCATTTGGCGATTTTTCCAATTTTTTTTCGCTGTATTTTTACGGCTTTCTAAAACGGAAAAAATCCTAATATATAATATAAATGCGAAAGTTTGCGAGGATGTTTGGTCGTCTTTCACGCAAAAACAACTGAATGGATTTTAATGAAACCTTACAATAATATAGCTTATAAATCATAACACATAGGCTATAATTTATAAAGATATTGTGTGAAGTTTTCAAAATATAACGACAATTGTCAAGAAAGTAGGAAAAAATTTTGCCATTTGCAAAAATGCCCGTGACAGCATCCATCTATCTTTTTCATCCCTTTTGTTTTGTCTACGCCATGCCTCAGTGCGCACTCGCTTTTAATTTATTCCGTTCATCAGTGTAATCACTATTTTTTTTATTTCATAATAAAATTAGATTTCGAAGGGAGAGGTGGTGGCAAGATTTCAACATAAAATAAGTACAACAAAAAGTAATATTAATGTATTACACTTCCTGATATAAATTATTTACACTATTTTAAAGCGTTCATTACACAAAATTTGTAACAATGACAGTGGAAGGAAGAACTATGAAATTAAAATAAAATATCAAAATGTTTTTAACAGTTAGTTTTTTTTTCTTCTTCTTATATATATATTATATAATGTGTGTGTGTTTATTCAAGCATTAAAAAAAAGCAATCGCGTTTCAATAGCTATATGTAAATTTTTCTTTTATTTATTACTTATTTAAAATGGATTTTAATTCATATATATATGTTTTTTAAAAGAATTATTTCTATTATTTCATTACTAAATTAAATATATTTGTTAATTAAAAAGAGTACATCGTCTATTATTTTGGATAAAAATACATTTCAGAGACATTTTTAAGCTAACTATATGTAACGATTGATTGATTAATGAAAATCTCTGGAAATTTATTATTTTATTTTAGTTTCTTAGAAACTATTATTAAAAAAATGATGAAAGTTTTTTTGTTTTACTCTTAGTATTAGAATCGTTTTCTTTTTATTGCTTCACATTAATAAAATTTTTTAACTAATGAAATATTGTTTTTTAAAAGTCATACATCGCGAAATTTGAAGCTATATCTTATCTGTGAGGGGGAGGGGAAGAGGGAACAATGATTTTACACTAAAAAAATCCCGTGTTATACCGGGCTAGAGAGAGGGGGAAACCTGTCTTAAATCGAAAATATGTGGAACAATTTCGAAAAAAGAAAATTTAATGAAATAATTTTAGAAATCACTCACATTGCACGCGTACAAACACACACACATAATTGCTGGCGTCATGAGAGAAAGAGAAAGCCCGTGCAAAGCCGGGCCATGCAAGTAGTATTTTATGTATAAAGAAAGCAGAATTTGTTTTAGTTACAAAATTCCAAAAATTTTTTGAAGTTTTACAATATTTTGTTTCAAATTAACTTAGTAGCGTTGGAAAAGGTTGAAAAAATGTACCAATCTGCTTGAAAAATAGTTTTATCTTTTTTTAGGAGTTTAAATTAGAAAAATTTAAAGCTTGGTAGAGAGAAATTGAGATTTTAGTAATATATTTCAAGTTAATCACATGTTAAAAGCATTTATATTTTAAACAAAGTTAATAAATACAGTCCATTGAGCAACGTCAGGAAATTCCATTTTGGCTGAAAATTGATTTTTGATGCCAACTTTTGTCATTGTAGTAACAGAGTTACAACAATGCAGATAATCAAAGTAGGCGCCAAAAATGGTTATTAAAACTGGTTTTAATTAATATCTTTTTAACTAATTGCTATATAGCACCGAATATTGTGAATCTAAACCATTCTCGAATCCACTTAAACCCCCATAAAAATGTCATCAAAATCGCTCCAGCCAGTTAGGAGGAGTTCAGTCACATACACACGCACAGAAGATTTATATATATAAAGACTAGTGGTCCCGACAGACGTTGTCCTGTACACACGTCTTAAATCCGAAAATTAGAAACTTTTTTGAATAAGTTATAACAATCTGGAACGTTTCGATGAAATTTTTTATAAAGAATGTTATTACAATACCTGACATCATCACATGTACAGTCTATTATCAAAATAAACAGGACTGTCAAATTTGAAATCTAAATCTAACAATTCAAAAACTGGAAATTTTTAACAATAAACCCCATAGCCCACTTTGAATGTAGAATTCTGAAAAACTCACTTTTAGCGGATTTCAATTCACAATAGAAACATGCATACCAGAGATTTCATTATAACTGATCTAGTAGCTCGAAAACAGGAAACTTCTTAGCAAAACATCCCAGCAACTCCCCACTTTCCGCAAAAGAGTCGATTCAAATTCATTCTTAGTGGTTCTCTATTCAACAAATTAAACGCATTTGACAAATTTCAAGTAAGCGGGTATAACTATTCAAAACCATGATTTTATTACCAGGACCCCCTTAAACCTTCGCAACCACCGTTGAAGGCTGATTTTTGCAAAAGTCTTTTTCACATGAAAGGAAAATGCCAACCAATTTTTATGTAGTTAGTTGTAATAGTTTCAAAAGGGGAATTAATTACCTATCACACCCCTTTAGCCACTGCAAAGCCTCTTGAGGTTGAATTCTCACAAAACCTCTTTTCTAAAAGATCTCTACTCCATGAAAGAAATCTAACTACAAAATATTAAATATGTACGTCTGAAAGGTTAAGAACACAATTATTTATCAAAAATGTCAAGTCCCCATAACGCCTCATACAGGTTAATTTTTGCAAAACCCATTTCGTAGCGAATCTCTTTTCAATGAAAGAAACATGCCTACCCAATTTCGAGAATAGGCGTCAAAATGTTTAAAAAAGGAAATAATAAAATATTATAAAATGCCCCCTTAACCTGTAACGCCCCTTAAGGTTTGATTTTCGCAAAATCCCTTTTGTAGCGGATACTTATACTTAGAAAGAAACATGCTTATTGATTTCCAAACATGTATGTCTCACTGTTCAAAAACGGCAATATTCAACAATTCAACAAGATTCTTGCAAAACGCATTTTGTAGTTGATCTGTACTCCATGAAAGGAATCAAACTACTAAATATTAATCTGTACATGTAACCGCGCGCGCGCTTAAGACCAGAATTTCTTTAATCTCTAACGCCCCTTAGTTTCCTTAAAGCCTCTTAGGGTTTGATTTTTGCAAAACCTCTTTATTAGCAAAAATTTACTCCATGGAAGGAGCATCCAAATTTCATGTTTGTAAATATAATAGTTTAAGAACAAAAATAACTCTTTATACTGCCGTTTAACCCTTTAACTACCGAAGGTACTTATGAGTTACACCACTCACTTTAAAATTCCATAGAATAACCATTTATATAAAGACTCTGACAATACTTAGCAAGAATATTCTTTTAAATGTTCTCTTTCAAGATATAAAGCAACATGGATTCTATGATCAGTATTTTAGCAGGGAAGGCGAATAGTTTTATAACAGAAGTTGCGTTTTCAGCTGACATTTTGATCGGATTGTTAAGATTTTCCTTTTTGTTCCGAAAAAGTAGTTAATATTAAAAGGTAAGTTTTTCTTATTTATTTTATGTATTAAGGAACACCTTAGAAAATGGTTTGGCTATTTATTTTAAGTGAACAGAGCACATAATTAATTTTACAGTTGAATAACTTTGTGGTACATGTAAGTAACGACAGCACACTGGGTGTTGGAGCAAGAACTTGTTGTTGTTTTTAATCCGTGTAGCCTATATAATTGTTTTTTGTTGTTTTGTAGAATTATGACTATAGTGTGCAATAGACTTATGCTTTTTTTGGCTTTTCTTTTTAGATTAACTTATTTATTTTGCTTTTTTTGTTTTATTTTACCGTTCTCAAAAAATTTTGGACTTTGAATCTGAGCTTGTTTTTCCCCCATACAGTTCAATGAAATATCTATTCTGATTTAAAAAATCAGCAATATTTTAATTTCTTTATGTGTAACTTAGATTCAACAATATTAGGAGATTTTCAAGGTGCTATTATAATTTCTTCCTTTTCTTAGAATGTCTGAAAAAAAGAAGCCTAGTCTTCGATAGGCTTTGGATTTATTACGGAACCTACTATCTGAAATCAATTCTGTACTATGACTGTATGTATTATGACTGTAGTGCAGGGATGGCGAACCTTTTTGAGACGTGAGTCAAATTTTGTTCATAGTTCTTTTTAGCACTAGCTCGTGGGTCCTAATGCCTATTTGCACCAGAGTTAAGTTTAAAAAAGTTTAACTGAGTATATTTAAAATTAGACATCTTTAAAATTCAATTGGCTTAACGGGTAAAAATGGGCGTGATTTGATCATTTAAAATTTTTAGTGGGGTTAAATAAGTGCTTCAATGAATAAGAAGTAACGAAAATTATATATATATATGTATATATATACATACAGATTATATAATAAAATATTATTTATTAATATATATACATGTATAACAAAAATGATTATAAAGTATTTAATAAGAAATCTGTTGTGCTGTTTATTTTCAGATTAGGTTCATATTTCATATTCATTAGTTTAAGTCATTTCACAGTTAAATCCCTGTAAAGTCTATTTCTATTAGAAGATTTTACAAAGCTCATTGGAGAAAGCAATTTTTCACACGACCCAAAACCATTAACTAGTTTTTTCATTGATAAAAAAATTATTTAGTAAAGAATCTCATACATTTATTTTTACTGTGATATCTATATTATCTGCACTACTTTCACAGTTTTCCTTCTATATGAGAAATCAAGTCTTCAAATTTTGTTTTCCACCCTACGTTGCTTCGAAATTCAACTGATTACATTTTTGAATTATCGATACCTAACCACATAAAGTCAGTGAACTCCATTGTTTCAAATCCTGTTTTGTATGGATATAAAATAAAGCGAAATGTATTTTCCAAACTTTTAAATTTATTTAATCTCTCCTCAAAAGCTTGTTTTATATCCTGCGTAATAAATATTTTTTTTAATTACATTTTCTTGAACGTCAATGGAGTTTTCAAAAATTACTGTGCTTTGAAAATTATTTTGTAATTGAGAAACACATATTTCATGGTTTTCATTTCCAAATCTAAAGTAAAGATGTCAAGTTTCGTCATAAATATTTTTAATATTTTCAAACATCGTTGAAACAATTGGTTCATATCTGTGAAGTATTTTATTCAGTTCATTAAATTGCTGAATGACATCGCAATAAAACAGTAAATAATTTAACCAATAAATATTGGATAATTCAATGAAACTATTGTCTTTTTTTCAATTAAAAAAATAACTTTTCTTTTAATAACGTTACAAAGCGATTAAGAACAACCTAAAGTAAATCATCGCACGTTGTTGTACGTCAAAATCCATGAATATTGGCATTTAATTTCGTCTAAAAATTGTGCAAATTGCCGTTTATAAAGATCTCTTGCATTTGTAAAATTGATTATTTTTATTACTATGACATTACACTAGAAAATGTTTTTTTAAACCATGCTTCGAACATAAAACTAGCTGGTGGATTATACAATGAAATTCAATCAGAGAATGTGAAGTATTCTGCTTAAAATATAATGAATAAATTCAATGTTTTTCCTACCATACTAAGTGAACCGTCTGTTGTCACAGAAATTATTTTCTGAAGGTCAATAGCTATTTCTATAAATGCAATTTCAAATTCTTTAAAAATTTTAAGACTGGTACACTTCCCTTTCAACGGTATTAGTTTTATTAACTCTTCTTTCATTATATTTTCATACGTACACCGAGCAAAAACTGCTAATTGTGCGTACAACCATTTACATCATTACTCTCATCTAAAGCAGCTGAATACATTTCTGTATAATTTAAATCTTTATGTATTTGCGAAAAAATATTTTATTCTAATTATATTACTCGATCTTTAATTATATTGCAACTAATAGATTTATCATTAATACGTTTTAAAATCAAGTCTTTTTTTTTAAAATCAGCAAACAGTGTAGGGCTTGGGTGCTCAACCTTCTTTTCTCGCGGGCCGCATACATATGCTAGTTATTACATACGGGCCACAACATGAGGATAAATGGGGGAGGAGGGAGACAAATACATTAAGACCAAGATAACATTGGAAATTAAAAATGTGGAAAATTGATCAAAATATTATAACTTCTATTTTGCTCTTTTATAATTATTATTTTTTGTATTTTTTATTTTTGTCACTAACACTAAATCAGAAGGATTTAAGAAACATTCTTTCACAATTTCTGCATCAGTAAACGGTTTCATATTATCACCAATACTATAACAAATTTCATACGGTGCCTTTGTTACAACTGTGACATTACCACTGACAAAGCACTTTTTTACTTTTGTAAAGATTATTCAAGAAAGCCTATTTATGACCTCTTGAAAGAGATCTTCGACGAAAGTTGTCATAGAACGATTCCTGTTTATTTTCTTTTAAATAATACACTTTCGTGACGAATCAAACAATTACTGATCCATGCTTGTTTTTCACTACAAAATGGTCAACTTCAAATATCACTCAATTGAAACAAACTATTTTCTTTAATTATTTAATTTATTTCTTTATTTTCTTTTCGAATATTTTTCGCTTGCAAGATATCCCGCGGTCTCTCGCGCCTGTTTTTGTTACAGTCGTCACTCGCGGGGTGTAGAGAACACCCCAAACTTTTTTTAAGACGTCTATTTAATTATGAAAATAAAATTAAGTCATTATGATACATATTTATAAAGTACAAGATGTTTTTTGTGTTATACAAATAAAATTATTAAATTTATTGCATACAAATGAGACTAACACATTAATTTAAACTAAACATACAAAATTTTCATTTTAAAACACATAATTTTATATTTTTTCATAAACTAGTATAAAACGTATATACCAGTAATAAGCATACTTTATAATTAATGAGATAATGATAGTAGAAAGTATATAGAAAAATAATATTTTAATCATTTTTTAAACATTCAGAGCAAACTGTATACAAATGCTGTACTTCTCGTGGGAGTTCTCAGCCCCCCAGATAAACTTTTGAAGGTCATTACATCCCAATCGTTCGAGAAAGAGAGATTGCATCAGGCCTGAAGATTCAATGACCTAAAATGTGCAGCTACAGAAAAAATCGGGGTTCTGCGCATTCTTTTTAGAATCCTGGGAGGATTTTCTTGTTGCTGGGGTGTACAGAACACCCCGCCACCCCGCGCGAGTGATCGCGGGATATGAAAGTAAGTTCAAAATTAGTTCCACTCATAAAATGGTCGCTACTCCACTGTTGTCTATCATCACTAATCAGAAAAAAAATATCAATTCGCACCCTTACGACATCAACAGCAAAAATCAAAATTGATATATTTGATTTCTTTACAAAGAATTCCCCAGCAAATTTTTATAAATAAATGAATTTTTCAGAGCAATGGGCCATGAATGGTTCATGACTGGTTCACTTAAAACGGCCCAGTGGGCCGCAGGTTGAGTATCGCATTGACATTCTAAAAACGTGAAAGCCCTTTAAATATGGTTATTTGCTTTGGTGTGTCAATTTTTTTTCCACAAACAAAACCTAACAAAATTGTACACTTTATTTGATATTTTTTTAACACTTTAGCTTTATTTAAAATACTACATACTTTCATATACATTTAATGTCTTTTGCGTAACTTTGGAACTGTAATGATCAAACTGAAGATTATAGACAGCATTTAAATTGCTTTTGTGTCAATGCAGTGATTAAAAAAATATAAGTAGAATATAAATAATCCACACAAATTAGAAAATCTAAATAAACCCGCGTAAACAAACAAGTACTTGCCTAGCAATCGTTGGTCAGTTAAAGAGCTTGCGTCGGTCAGTGTCTGACCCACGGGTCATAGGTTCGCCATCACTGCTATAGTGTACAATAGACTTATGCTTTTTGGCTTTTCTTTTTAGCTTAACTTAGTTATTTTGCTTTTTTTGTTTTAGTTTAACGTTCACAAAAATTGTATATAATTAATTTTACAGTTGAATAACTTTGTGGTACTTGTAAGTACCGACAGCACACTGGGTGTTGGAGCAAGAATTTGTTTGTTTGTTTTTTTCATCCGTGTAGCCTATATTATTGTTTTTTGTTGTTTTGTAGAATCATGACTATAGTGTGCAATAGACTTATGCTTTTATGCTTTTCTTTTTAAATTAACTTATTTATTTTGCTTTTTTTTGTTTTATTTTACCGTTCTCAAAAATTTTGGACTTTGAATCTGAGCTTGTTTTTCCCCCATACAGTTCAATGAAATATCTATTCTGATTTAAAAAATCAACAATATTTTAATTTCTTTATGTGTAACTTAGATTCAACAATATTAGGAGATTTTCAAGGTGCTATTATAATTTTTTCCTTTTCTTAGAATGTCTGAAAAAAAGAAGCCTAGTCTTCGATAGAGGCTTTGGATTTATTACGGAACCTACTATCTGAAATCAATGCTGTACTAACAGATGATTTTTCAGATAAAGAAGTCCGAGCAAATTATTTGCTGGAATTTTTGTCAGTTTCTTAGGATGACGATCAAGAAAGACTGAACTCAAGGTGCAGTAGTTCACGTTAACAAAATACAGCATTACTTACCCCAGGATGCAGTGTTTTAAAAAACATGCAATCGAAGCCTCATTCAAAATGCTTAACGTTTAATGAATTTCTGTGTATCAATGAAAAAAAAATTGTTTCTTTGAATATCATCTAATTAATTTTATGAGTAAAAAAAGTAAATGCATTTTAAAAATTTAAAAACCTTTAAAAATAAATATTTTGTGCAGCAAAATATTAGTGTTCTTTCGTTATTTCAGCATTTTTTAGAGTTAAAACTGCGTTAAAAAAGTCATTCGGTCTTTTGGTATTATAAGAATATTTGAGATCTTTCTGGGGGACTGACACTACTTTAAAGTACCAATTTCATTAATTAACTGTAACGAATTAAACTTCTCAAAGTTGAAAAGATTTTACCGAAAAGCCTCCATTCTTCCTTCGAATCGTTTATAAATATAAAGCAAAAATGGAAATACAGTAAAGGTATAAATAAATTAAAGAATGTAGGTCAACAGCAAACTCCTGGCCTTTGGGATAAAGATTGCAGGTCAGCTCCATCTGTAACTTGCCAATACTACCGGGATGTAGAGAGGAAAGAAATATATGTAAAAGGAAGCCATATATATATATAAAACTATATATATAAGGATATCAATCCTAACTTATAATATTAATATTAAATTAGGGAAAATTAACGCACCCTTGCTGAAGCAAGTAAACACTTCTTCATATGCTCAACAACCTTTTTCAGGCTAAGGCTGACTTGCTGATTCTCGCAATATTTTTAAAATTAAGTACAGATAAAAGAACATTTATATGATTTGATTTTACGAGTACCTGAGTAAAATCGGTAGGCTGAGTCGATGCAAAAAGAGCCCAGAGCCATTTTCGAGTTCCTAGCTTCTTTGACAGCAGAATCTTTTTAATTGCTGAAAAAAGAACGATTTTTTTTTCAATTTAATCTCTACGCAATTCATTTCTCTATGTATTAAAGAAATTTTTTCATTATGCTGTAATAAATTGATTTATGCATAAGATATAGTTCATTAAAATGAGTTTAAAAGGTTAAATTTAACTGAAGAAAATCGCTGAAAACCATTTGCTTCCTTTCCTCGGAAACCTCACTTACGTCATAGATCGTGATATTATAAATTTCTCAAGTAAAATGAAGAAGCAACCATCTAGTCACTCGAATGATCTCTTCAGTCTAAGCCGCCAAAATTGGTACCAATTTGGCTCTGTATCGCCAATAGTTTGCCAATTTTCCATTGAAACGTCATTATAATGTAAGGACAACGCTGTTTGCGAATATTTACTTTTTTATTATAAAATAAATACATTACAAGAGGTAATATTAACGTAATAAACATCTAGATATAAATTGTTTGCTCTATTTTCCGATGAAACAATAATTACACAAGAAGACAAAACATTAGTTACACAAAATATTTGCTCTCTATATAAAAAATCTTTTTCGTGACTAAATTGTTGTATTAATTAAAACATGGAGACGAAGACTTGAAATTTAATTTTTTCGTGTTTACCATATATTAAAAAAAAATAGAACTTCAGAATATATATATGGAAATTACAGTTTTACAGTTTATAAATGAGTATGAACACAGTTGTATGATTTGTACAATGGGAGTTGATCTACTTTAAGGTCAACAGAGGTTCTCCCTTAGTACTTTTTAAAAAATTTTTGACAGTTTCTGCATTGATAACTTTTTCAAGCCACTATCACACTTTCAGTGGCAATTTTATTGCATTGGTTTTAAGATCACATGTAATCTTCCTAACGATTCATATTGCTGACATTCAATGATACGCCTTAAACGTCCTGCACGTGGCTGGTTTTTGACTAAATTTGTCTTTTTATGTTTCAAAATATCGATACGAGCTATAAATTTATTTTACTTACATTTAATATTTTCCTGACACTTTTACCATGATTCTAATGAATCGGGTTTCTAATGTCAACATAAATATTTGAAGAATTTCGATACATGTCCAAAATCTCTTGATCAACTTGTATTAAGTTTCACATGCAATAGATAGAAATGTTTTCATTATATTTTTATCTGCCAGGAGTGACTATTTATAGCAGTGGTAGCCAGGCTTATGAAGTTTTTTATCTATATGTCGCAGGTAAATGATTAAATTAGGGATTTCATCAGAATTCCTAAGAGAGATGATCAGTTCACGCACAAGATGTTAAAATAAGAACTCCATAAGAGGATTTCTCTAAGGAAAGTAAGTGATTTGATCAAATCCCTAACCTGTTTCAGTGAAAGGATGAAATAATATTGTCAAGAGTTTAAAAGTGTTTACTTAGCAATTATGGTGCATTATTAAAAGAGTAATTAATACAATAATAATCATTGAATTACAAATTATTTATTTAAAATTAATTTACAAAATAATTAGAAAATAAAAATGGTATTTATTAAAAAAAGGATATTTGTAGTAGAATTTTAATTTTTTTTGTAAATTATACATTAATGTAGTAGGGGAGGCCGGGCAAGATGACAATGTTAACAGTTTATGTTGTTTATTAATTTATTTTTAAGGATATAAAAAATTATTTTTACATTAAGTGTTAGAGTAGTCCTTTGTAGTATTAAATACATTACCATTTAATTCTTCAATTAAAAAAAAGGACAATTTTATTTTTTTAGAACCTTAACAGATTGTCATCTTGCCCCAGTAGTGGGGCAAGATGACAACACTGAGAAAGGTTAAACAGATTTTATCTTTTAAATATGTTACATGGTTTAACAAATGATAACTGTGTTTTTACATCTTACAAAGTATCAAACTAAGCATAATGCATTGCAACGTAATGTTGAAGTGTTTACTTGTGCAGCTAACAATAGTCACAAATAAAAATACCATTTTCATACTTGGAATATTTCTCATGCCACCACTCATGGCATTTACAGCACTGGAGCCATTCTTCTCTTTGAGGGTCACAATATTCCTCTTCACAAGCAGAACATCTTATAACACCAGTAGCACACACAGGAATTTTTCAAGGGGGGGAGGTGCAGGGTTGAAAGTCCACCATTCTTTTATTACGCTCCTTTTGATTTTGTCGATTTTCGGGAACAAAAAAAAGTAAAAACACTAATTATTGAATAAATAATTAGCATTAATTTATAAAATTAATCATAAATAACAAATATTGAATTAAATTTTAAGTACTATATACTTAGAACTATAATGAATCAGAAAAAAAACATAAAAGGGTTTGGGGGGGTTTTCCGGAAAAATTTCCCCCTTTTTGGGGTTCACTGTATAAAACCATCTGGCCTCTTCTCTGTTTTTTTTAAAGGGTTTCCCTTTGTTCTTCCTTCTGTTTTTCCCCTTTTTTCCCTAACTTTTTTTGTTGGATGTGCTTGTAAGAATGCTTGAGCTCCCTTTTTTTGCTTTTTCTATTTTTTTAGGAAATGGTTTGAAAAATAAAGAACACTAACAGGCTTCTTCAGTGCATGTAATAAAAGATTGCCATAAGTTCTGGTTTTTTCCCGGGAGGATTTTGTGTTAGTTTTCTACTACCGGGGTCTGAGGATTAGAATTTTTTTCCCCCAGTTTCATCCCAACATCATGGTCAGTAGTTTGGAAGAACAAAGCCGTGTTCGCAAAACACAAGAGGATTATAAATTCTCAATCCCACTTTTAAAACCCCCAACGGTTTTTCCCAACAGCTGCTTTGAAGGGGGGCGGTGCTCAAACGCTCACCAATTTTTTTGTCTATCCCTAGTTTCCCCTTTGGATGAGTGACCATAAAGTTGTTATGGAGGGAAAAATTTTCCTCGGGTCACCCCCTTTCGAATGAAAATTAAACCCCGATGCACCCCTTACCCCCAGAAGAGATAAAAAGCTTTAAGGTGAGCGGCCCAAAAATACAGACAAACAAGTGCAAACAGGTTTTTAATAGAATAGACAACATGGTTATTTTTAATAAATTCCTAAACACGAGGAAAAATGATAAGCTTAAATTTGCCCGGGCTGCTTTTGTTTAAAAATAATCGTTTCCATTTCCGTGAAGGGGAAGTCGATTAATTGATATTTTTTTTGGCAATATGTAGTATTTAAACTAAGTTACTCATAAATATTAAAAAGGAAATGATATATCTTGCCCTTTTCTGTAGCAAACTTATTTACACATGCATAAAAAAATTTTATCTGGGGGGCGGGGAAAAAACAAAACTTCACAACCCAACACAAAAATGGCGATTTTAACCCTTTTTATACTATTGTTTAACGAACGGCCAATAGGAGAGCCAGTTTAATTTTCAGTTTTCTTGGGCTTAATGTATTTGTCTCCCTCCTCCCCCTTTATCCCCGTTGTGGCCCGTAAAGTAATAACTTTGCATATGATGCGGGGGCCCGAAAAAGAAAGATTGAGCACCCAAGCCCTACACCGTTTTCTTTTATTTTAAAGAAAGACTTGATTAATAAAACGTATTAATGATAAATCTATTAAATTGCAATATAATTAAAAATCGAGTAATATAATTAAAAAAAATATTTTTCGCAAATACATAAAAAATTTAAATTATCAGAAATGTATTCAGCTGCTTTAGATGAAATTTAAAGATGTAAAGGTTTTTACGCGCAATTAGCAGTTTTCTCGGGGTACGTATGAAAATATAATAGAAAGAAGAGTTAAAAAACTAATACCGTTGGGAAAAGGGGAAGTGTACCAGTCTTAAAATTTTTAAAGAATTTGATATTGCATTTATAGAAATAGCTATTGACCTTCAGAAAATAATTTCTGTGACAACAGACGGTTCACTTAGTATGGTAGGAAAAACATTGAATTTATTCATCATATTTTAAGCAGAATACTTCACATTCTCTGATTGAATTTCATTGTATAATCCACCAGCTAGTTTTATGTTCGAAGCATGGTTTAAAAAAACATTTTCTAGTGTAATGTCATAGTAATAAAAATAATCAATTTTACAAATGCAAGAGATCTTTATAAACGGCAATTTGCACAATTTTTAGACGAAATTAAATGCCAATATTCATGGATTTTGACGTAAAACAACGTGCGATGATTTACTTTAGGTTGTTCTTAATCGCTTTGTAACGTTATTAAAAGAAAAGTTCTTTTTTTTAATTGAAAAAGACAATAGTTTCAATGAATTATCCAATATATATATTGGTTAAATTATTTACTGTTTTATTGCGATGTCATTCAGCAATTTAATGAACTGAATAAAATACTTCACGGATATGAACCAATTGTTTCAACGATGTTTGAAAATATTAAAATATTTATGACGAAACTTGACATCTTTACTTTAGATTTGGAAATGAAAAAACCATGAGAAATATGTTTCTCAATTACAAAATAATTTTCAAAGCACAGTAATTTTTGAAAACTCCATTGACGTTCAAGAAAATGTAATTAAAAAAAAATATTTATTACGCAGGATATAAAACAAGTTTTTGAGGAGAGATTAAATAAATTTAAAAGTTTGGAAAATACATTTCGCTTTATTTCATATCCATACAAAACAGGATTTGAAACAATGGAGTTCACTGACTTTATGTGGTTAGGTATCGATAATTCAAAAATGTTATTAGTTGAATTTCGAAGCAACGTAGGGTGGAAAATAAAATTTGAAGACTTGATTTCTCATATAGAAGGAAAACTGTGAAAGTAGTGCAGATAATATAGATATCACAGTAAAAATAAATGTTTGAGATTCTTTACTAAATAATTTTTTTATCAATGAAAAAACTAGTTAATGGTTTTGGGTCGTGTGAAAAATTGCTTTCTCCAATGAGCTTTGTAAAATCTTCTAATAGAAATAGACTTGACAGAGATTTATTTAACTGTGAAATGACTTAAACTAATGAATATGAAATATGAACCTAATCTGAAAATAAACAGCACAGCAGATTTCTCATTAAATACTTTATAATCATTTTTGTTATACATATATACATGTATATATACTAATAAATAATATTTCGTTATATATATATTGTATGTAATTTTCGTTACTCCTTATTTATTCAAACACTTATTGCACACACACACAATTTGCACCTAACTCTTAAGAATTTTTAACCCCACTAAAAATTTTTAAATGATCAAATCACGCCCATTTTTACCAGTTAATCCAATTGAATTTGAAAGATGTTTAATTTTAAATATACTCAGTTAAACATTTTTAAACTTAACTCTGGTGCAAATAGGCATTAGAAACCACGAGCTGGTACTAAAAAGAACTATGAACAAAATTTGACCCACGTCTCAAAAAGGTTCGCCATCCCTGATATATACCGTATTGTTTTCAAATACTATTTCTGTGAACTACCAACCAAAAAAAGTACTAAATTTTTTTTAAAGGAATCTTACATTTTTTTTATTGCCAATAAAATTACATTTCCAGTTATGAAATCAATTTTAATAAGACTGTAAAATGAAATTGAATTGTATATGAGAAAAAAATATAAGTGTAGTTAGCGATAAATAACTCATATGACAAAATACTGTAATCAGACTTTTTCTAACTTTAATGAGAATAGCGGGACTCTCTTCAAAAAGTTTATTTTAACACTTTATCGACCGCATTATGATTTACTGTAGTTTTTTTCATTGGATATTTTTTTTTGTGAATCACTACATTCATATTAAGGGATATACATAAACAAAATACTCAACTTTGGGAAATTTATTTAGTTAGAGCTAATTAATTAATTAAAGATATTCAACTGTAAAATTAATTATATACACTGTTCACTCTCTTAAAATAGTCAAATCGTTTTCTAAGGTCTTAATTTACATTAAAAAAATAAGACACTTAAATTTTGACTTTAACTATTTTTTCGGGACAAAAATGATAATCCTCGCAATCCGCTGAAAACGCCGTCTGATGAAAACACAATTTCTCCTTTAAAACTGTTCTACTTTCCCTCTAAAATACTCATCATAGAACCCGTACTGCCATATATCTTGGAAGAGTAGATTTCAAAGAATATTCCTGCTAAATATCGCGTCAGAATATTCGTACAAATGGTTATTCTACGTAATTTTAAAGTGAGTGGTACTTATAAGTACCACGCGTCGGTCGATAAAGAGTTAATATTGGAAGAGTAAGTAGTGACTGTCATTATTATACGGTTGTGATCAGAGAGTCTGTTATTTTCATACTGGAAAAAGAAAACTCATACAGATTAGATATTACTTTCATTTTAAGACAAAGCAGGACGAAAATTAGGTATTTATCTCTAAGAACATGTGCACAAATATTTTCAGTGAAAATTACATCAAAGTCAGGAAAACTTTAAACAGTAAATATATTAACAAAGAGATGAATAGCTGAATTCCCCTATACCTAAATTTATTAATCCAACATTTAATCATGCAAACATCGGAAGAAAAAACACTCATAATAATAATAATTCAATCTCTCGAATAAGCAGATCCGTGCATTAAAATATTACGAAAATAATTCTGATGCCTGGAAGAAAAGAGAACTTTAAACAAAACTTCATGCAAATTAAATGCGGCACGCTTGGATATAGTGGTATGATTAAATAGAATCATGATCAGATTATACTTCACTTGGCGGAAACTCCAGGTGAGGTAGAAAATTAAGGTAGAAGCAGGTTGTGAAGGTTTATTTCAAACACAGACTCACACACAGAATATTAAGTATAAATTTTGTTCAAAATAAAAAGAACTAAAAATTGCTTTAAAAAAAAGGTGAAAAAAATTGAAAAATGTTTTTAATATTTAAACAGTAATTGTTGATTAACGTATAAATGGAGTATCAATGTTAAGAATAATAAAATAAAAAAATAACAATTTATATTTCATATTAATCTTAAGATAATAAAAATTTTGAAGTGCAAATTTAAATTGTATTTGCCTTATAACAAAAGCGAGATAACACAAAATACAAGGACAACATATTGTATTTAATTACCATCTAAAATTTATTCTTACATTATATATTTTCTTAAAATATTGATACAATCTGGAACCATTTTGTTTGTTACGAACAAATTCATATAAAATACTAGCGGTCCCGACAAACGTTGTCCTGTACACACGTCTTAAATCTGAAAATTACGAACTTTTTTGAATGAGTTGTAAAAATCTGGACCGTTTTGATGAAATTTTTTATAAAGAAAGTTATTACAATACCTGACATTATCACATGTACAGCTACCACAATTCGACATATCGATTGCGCGTGAGTATGTATTTACTATGAGCTAAGCTGAATATAGAATCTATTCTGAATAGAAACTTAAACTTGTTTTGATTAAAGGGTAAAAAAAGATAAAACTCGAGCTATTTTCATAATAGGTATATTTTCTTAATGCACAAAAAGTCAATTTATCGTAATGCCATTGAATGTACAATGTTTTTGGTTAATCATTGAGGGATATAAACAAACAAATGCGATGGTTTGTCTTTCCGATACTGTAATTATTTTTTGTCTGATTTTGATACAAAAATTAGATTGCAATTTTAAAAACGGCGAAATTATCGGAAAATTCTCCCCTCTTCTTTCTTTTTTGTCTTGCCAAGCATTAGCAGAATAAACAGCACACAGGGGTAAAACAATTATGCTTTTTAAGGTTTTTAATTAATATATTTTAACTAATTGTGCGATATTCGACCGAATTGTGGATCTAAATCATTCTTGAACCCACTTGAACCCCCACAAAAAAATGTCATCAAAATCGGTCCAGCCGTTTAGGAGGAGTCAGTCACATGCACACGCTCAGAAGAATTACATATATAAAGATTATTTGAAAAGATATTAATTCAAAACGCTAAAAAAGCATGATTCCTCTGCATTTTTGTAACAATAATGACCCGGTTTGACCAGTTTGGCTGAAAATCGATTTTTGACGCCAACCTACGTCATTTTTATAACTATAATAATGTTACAACAATGCAGGTGAATATTTTGAATATTTTTAATGTTTTTAATCAATATATTTTTTAACTAATTGCGATATCGGACCGAATTGTGAATCTAAGCCATTCTCGAATCCACTTGAACTCACACAAAAAATTTCATCAAAATCGGTTCAGCCGTTTAGGAGGAGTTTAGTCACATACACACGCACAGAAAATATTTATATATAAAGATAATCCATAGAAAGCCTTTATTGACAAGAAAATTATGCAATAATGACCACAAATATTAGATGTAAGACTTTGAAGATATTTCCGCTTTCATTCCACTATATATACATGAATTTCCTCGAATTGCTCGAACGAAAATATCCGTAAGTTGCTAATTAAATTAGAAAACTAGACTAGATTATATTAGAATAAAATTCTAGAATTTGATGAATTTGTAAGGTAAAAATTTATTTCCGAAAGAGTATGTTCCTTGTTTTGTTTGTCTCCATTAAAGAGTAAAGTTTAACAAAAACAATCAACGACACTGCTTGCTCCGATGCTTTATTGAATTTTAATTTCCATTCTTCAGTTAATGTGCTTCTAATCAAATCAAACAGTTCTCCTTCACGTACAAATGAGATATCAAATGAAAAAGAATATCTTTTGATAAATAAAGTTCTCTCTCGATAAATATATTCCATCAGAATTTAAAAAACAAGTTTTATGGTATGCTCTAACATAGTTTTCCGTTTCAAACTCTACGTCTAATAGTTGATGAGGCATAAGTTGTGCGCTCATCTGTATATATTCTGATGTTCATATTGTAGAGATTGAATTCAAAAGGGAGGTTTTTATCGTTTCTGCTGAATGTGTCGTTATCGACACAAGCTGAAACTATTTGCATATAGGCATTGGTTTGGAAAACGAATTGTCTTCACAAAAGAATTAGATTGAGATATTGACAACACAATCTCTCCTCTCTCTCTCTACAGTTAACTCTATTTATAAATATTTAGCTGTTGCTTTTTCTAAAGGCTTAGCATGAACAATAATGTGATCCATACCTTTCTAACAAAATTAGATAAATGATCGAACGTATTTGATAGCCTTCTTTTTCCATAGAACAAAATTGTGACTTGCATCTTATCAGTTTAGTTTTTAAATCAGCAAGTTTAAGTAAATATTTTGTGATTGCGTTGGAGATTCTTCATAAATCCGTCCTATGTATTAATAATTAGAATGTTTTTGAATATTGAAGCTCGTGTATTGAATCTTTCGTTTGGATTGTCATATGTATCTTAAATATTGAAATGACCACATGCACTTCAGAGATAAGTTGAGAAGTTTTGCTATTATATTTGTGAGATTAAATATCTATATCTATATATATTAATAAAATAAAAACATTGTGTGTGTATTTCAGCTGTTTCGGGAAAACTAAGCAAACCAGGATTATGAAACTTGGCGTGTAGTAACTATAGGTCATTATGCTTTAGCCTTGAAGAGAATTTTTCGAAACTCACTTTAGAGTTTTTTTAAATTCAATTTTTAAGCGGTTTTCGAGCTAAATGGAGGTATGATGTCATAAGACGTGTCAAGTCAAACTCTACGAAAATTAATGTTATGAGCAGTTATTTGGGGGATTTTTGCATATTTTATTATAATTATATTTATTTATGGTTGAATGTATTCGTTTTTTTAATTCTTTACGGCGGAATTGCAATTGTTTTATGAATAAATAGTCGTAAAAAATGTTTATTCAAAATTTTCTCTTTCAGTTTGGCAACACGGATTTATATACAGTCGAATTTCGATATCTTCAAACATGAATTGTTCTTATTTAAACGTATTTTATTATTTTCCATAATTTCAAACAAAAAGGATGTTATTTTGGAACACTTATTTAGCCCAAATGGTCTTGCTACGTGAATGGAAGTGGATAAGATGACCGTTAAAGTGTATTGATATTCAGGCACTGATTTAGTTCTAAGCTAACACTTTGGGGCCGCAACTTTCTGTGTCGTGATATCAACATGAGATAGATTGTAGCCCACCAATCGAATTTTTCTCCCATCGTGAGTGGGTAATACTAAGCCTAGCTACAACATTAAATGCATTTAACAGTGTAATTTTTGTTTATGAGTATTTCTTATATACTTTTGTGGTTTGTAATAATGCATGTTGAATACGTAATGAACAACTACCTATCTTGCAAAGCCTAATGTTATTAAAGCTACTATTTATCTTGTACTGGCTGCTTTTACAGATATTTACTTTCCACAAAATGTTCTATTTCCTGTTATACCCCTGATTTATTCTTTCTAAAACAGCTCTCTAAAACGTACGTATTGTTGTTAAAAGAAGCGTTTTCTTCCATTAAAACTTACATCTATTTGTGAATGCAGAAAAAATGGAAAGATTTTATTTTAACAACATCTGTAAGTATTTTTCTGTCATTTTTAAGGGGTTTTTGGTTTAACATATAATTATTGTGTTTGTGACAAACCTACGTAATCTTTGCTATACTTTCAGAAATAATGGAATTCTCTCTCACTCTCTCTCTCATCAGGGATCCACCATCTGTCACATTCAGAATCAGATGAAGTTGAATCCATCGGCTTTTTTTTTATTACTATATGTGAGAGGATAAATATATTTAACTCAGAATTGCGGCTCATTCAGGGGAGTTTTTAAAAAGGAATGTCATTTTAACGCATTAAAAATGTCGCATCCTTTGTCTTTTCTGACTGTAGACGAAATGATACATTTTGAAAAATTTCTCTTTTTATCCAGCCCATGCACTATTATCTTGCCTTTTCATGACTTATTTATTAATTTTCTTCAAGTTTTGTTAGTTCGAACTTTAGCTGATTCTTTTAAACTTTCTCCTTAACGTAATTCGTTCACTATTTCAATTCCTGTTATCAAAATATCTTTTCAAACATATTTGGCTCCTCGGGTCAAGAAGGGCATAACAGTACGAAACATTCATCTGAACCAACCTTCTATAACATAACCCTTTTAGAAGGATTGTCCCTGATAGTAGGAAAACCCGTTGCGCCCGTTAGGTTAACATAATAATCTTCGTATTGCTTCACACAACACTCATATAGAAGGAACATCTATATTCTGACCAATCTGATCTATAAATAATTGTATTATTCCTGTTCCGTAGTGAAGTGTCTAGGCGACGGAAAGCCTCCACTTGTATGCATATTTGGCTGTATTCTCTCTCATTTACTTATTGTAACCCCTCCCAGGGTCAAGTGGGGAGAAGACCCTACTCCAGAGGTTCCAAACTTTTTTGTCTCATTGCGCTGGACGTTTTCTCCCATTCAGACCAGATCAAGTCCGTCCCTAACCGCGAATGACACAGATTACATCATACAACATAAACACACATCAACACTTAACATCTCACACACAACATATATTTAAATTCTACATAGCCTATGTAATTTTAAATACACTTATTATTTTTTCTCACACTTTATAATGTGATTTTTCTTTTCACCTTAAAGTAAATTTTTCTCTTTAATTTAATTCCTAATTTATTAAATATTTTTTTCTCATTTTAACGCAGTACTGGGATAAAATTGAAAAATAGTCAAAGCAAAGTAGTTCAAAACCCATTACGATAGCAGATTAAGTTTCCCTGAGGGAAACAGGAACTCTGTTATCATTCAACCTATATTTCTTGCCTCGTTGACCCCTTGTCATGTTTTCGATTTTGGGTAGATTACTGCTTACTTAATAATGAATTTTTGCAAATTTATCAACTTAAATGTATTTTTAACAGCTCTCTCTGTGGTTCCACTACTTTAAAAGATTTAAATTTCCAACAGCAGCGAAGTATTGTGTTTAAAACTTAAGAAACCCATGTTAATTAAATAAAGATATAATTAATATGTATAATAGCTGTTAAATAAAATAGCTAATTAACAAACAAATACTTTCAATGGGAGGAATGAATCTGTTGGGTCAATAACTAACTTTAACATATGGCATCAATCTTGCCAGGTTTAACTCTAAATCTCAATTAGTAGTATCCAGTCTTTTTTTCCCCCTTCCTTTTTTCTGCTGTGGTATTGCCTAAGTCAAAGCATTCTCAAATTTAGTTTCAAAATCTGAATAAAGGGCATTTAAATGTTCAAAGTATGTTAAAGTGTCAATGTTATACCCCTTTAGCAGGGGCGTATCTACAGTCGTACCAGCCGTATCAGTGACAGGGGGCAACCAAGCTACAGGGACCCGGGGATGTATTTCGGAAAAGTTATCAATAATTTTATTAATAGAGTTCACTTTAAAGTTTACAAACCCATCTGTCAATGGTCTCAAACAGCCAGAATTTTTCCGTGTGAGTTCTACATATCAGTTCCCTCAATTATAAACCTTTAAGAGCTGGTATCGTTCTACCCAAAATAATGAGAAAGCGAGGAGTGTGATATGAACTCGAAAAGGCTTCTAAAAATTCCCATTCAAAGCGGCTCAGTAGAAAGGTGATTTGAAGTAAAATACAGATATACATACACACAACATAATATACAACATACATAATAACACACATATATATATATATATATATATATATATATATATATATATATATATATATATATATATATATATATATATTATATATATATATTTTTTGTGTGTGTGTGTGTGTGTGTGTGTGTAACACACACTTACAATGGAAAGAATCTATTCGAAATTTCATTTGATTGTAAATGACAACATCCAGTAGCGTAGCTATGTATCCGAAAGCCCTGGTGCAAGAAAAAAAAAGTGAGGACCCTATCTTGGTTGGGTTTTATCAAAAAAAAAGTAAAAATATATGAATAATTTAAATATACAAAGCTATCAGCTCTTTATTGTGCTCTGAAGAACATAGGGGAAAAAGCAAGGCTACATACTACCTATAAATATGAGTATGAATTTTCTTGCGTGAGTTTTAGTTATCACTCATGTTCGATTTGACACCACGACAAACTTCTTCCAGAACAATTGCGAAGAGTTTAGGAACTGCCCCGGAACTGGAAAACGAGAAGTAACATAATCTATACTTATAAAAAAAAGAGAGAGAGAGAGGAGTTCGTGTGTTTGTGTGTGTTTAAGTTTTATTCTGGCCAAATTAAACAACCCAGAAGTGGGAAACTCGGCAAGTAGAAACCGTTGGTCACTATGCTATTAACCTCGAAGATATTTTTGTTTTTAAATTCAATTTTTAAGCGATTTTTCGACTATCTGGGGATATGACGTCATATGCATTCTGCAAAAACTAATGCTTCGTGTAGTTTCTTGGGGAGTATTATATATTTTTGCAATGAATACATTTATTTATAGTTATACTTATTAGTTTATTTGTTCTTTAAGATCAATTTACGATTTCTTTTCAAATACAACATTTTTTAGAAATTGTTTTTTTTTTTTCTACAACTGGATTTTAGTTCCATCGGCTTGGCAACAGTGTATTTGCTTAATTCTTCCTTTGTTCTCAAAAGATTTAGACAGAATGATACACGTTTAAAATTAACATATTTTATTTCAGTAATAATATGTTATAAAAATTTTTTCGTTAAAAGTTTCTTTGATTTATGTACGTTAAATATTGTAATGACTTAAAAAAAAAGAATATTCTATCACAATTAATTAGCAAAAGGGTCCACAGATTTCGAGTCTCTTTCTCTGCAATGTCTTTTATCTCTCGCATAAAATAGTGTCCTAAATTGACACTGTAGAGGAAAGTCCTATACCTAGGATACGTAAACAAGGTTCACTCTCGGTAATTCCACACCGAGTCTGGGTGAGTTCGCCGGCTCCAAATTCGTAATGCTCTTTCGCAATTTCTACCGTTCCAAAATCCGCCTCACTTCGCGGATCCAGTATCGCTTTCTTTCGTAGATCGGGACAGACCGTTCCCGGATCTCCCCAGTTCGGAATCCGCCATACCTCACGGACGCGCTATCGTTTTACTCTATCGCTGAAGGGACGGACCTCACCGGCTCCCAATCCAGCCTCCCTTCGGACTCACTCTTCGCTCTCCTTATATCCCCCTCTCTCTAACCATCTCTCGCCTAATCATCCTTCTGTGATCTCTTGTTCTTCTGCCGCCCCTGTCGGTCTCGGCTTCCTTGATCTCTTGCCCAATGGACGCCGATGGCGCGGTACACATTATAAGTTTTCAGACGCGCTGTCATCCCCGAATCGTGAGAAACGAAAGCACAATGGTACTGCGTCTATATTTGACGGTCGGGACAGCCTGGGAAAAAAAGTCAAAAACTTTGACCAACCAGTTACGAAATTCTTTCCCAGCAATTAGGGAAATGTCTGGAATTTCCCCAACATCTGTCGGCAAGGGGTGGTCTGCTAGCAATTAGGAGAAAGAGACCGGCTTCGTCACAATATATTTTTAACTTAAGTTTATAGTTTTATAGCTTTTTCTACTGTATTCCGGTAGAAAGATCCATCAGTAGTAGAGCTAAGCCTAGTTTATATTTTTTTTTCAATAACTAAATTAAATTAGTTTGATATACATTTTTGTCTTTCTTATATTTTATTTGATTATTCCAAACCATTTCTGAGCTTAGATTTAAATTTGTCATTTTTTCAGCTTAAAAATTTCTCATTTATTTTGTATGTAGTCAATTGTAATTCCTATATTGGCTTAAGGCAGCGTCACGTTTATTATTCTTTTTTTTTTTTTTTGACCTTTTTTAATTTTTACTTTATTTTTTTGTATTTACCCTGATTTTAGTTTTTTTTTTTGTTATTTACTTTCCAGAATTTCTGTTTTTTTTTTTGGTCTGAGGGTTTTCGTTATAATATTTTTTTTAAAAGTAATTCTAAATTAAATTGTTTTAAAATACATTATATGCTTTCAGATATGTTGATTGATGTTTGTTTAAATGTTGTAATTACTATTTTAGAGTTTATGGCTGTGCCACATTTATTTTATGAACTACCTTTGAAAGTGGTTGGGAATTTCAATTTTTAATGTTGGTTGTTTATATATTTATTCTAAACAAAATGACACAAGTCCTCGAGCTGCTGAAATATGGGAATGTTACGTTCCCTTTGCTAAGTTGTCCCAATTGATGGTGATGCCTCCTGCCTTTTCAGTTAAATTTCTTATTTGTTGTGCTTAATCTGTTTTTGTTGTTCGACAGGCTGTTGTTCATTATATAATCAACAAATGGGATAGATTTAAGGAATTCACACATGATCATGAATTGAACAACTGTCCATCTCGCGAAGCGTATAAAACTGCCATGTTGAACCATATGACTTACGGCTCCGCTTCTGAGTTACAGGCTGTCTCTGAGTCTCAGGCTCTCTTCAAGCCGTTTCCAGATTCTTCGTAATGAACATCACTTTGCCGTATTTGGAGAGCATTTTGAAACTATTAAAAACATGAGGTTCACAGTGACAAAAAGGTGAGTCGTGGACACTTTGATGCCTATGTTTGTTTCTTCATATAATGAAGAATGTGAATTTTTTCAAGGTAACGTTAAAGTCATCAAAAATTCTTAAGCTGGGAAAAAAAAGTCAAAGTTAAATCTAAAACCAGAAACAGTGCAGAAGAATCAAATGTGTCCATATAAAGATCAAAATGAAAAAAGAACGATAAACGTGACACAGAATTAAACCAAAATAGAAATTAAAATATGAGTACAATTGACTACACACAAAATAAATCAGATATTTTTAAGCTGAAAAAGAAACGACAGAATTAAATCTAAACCCAGAAATGATTCGGAATGATAAAATAAAATATAAGCAAAACAAAAACGTACATTAAACTAATTTAATTTAATTTAGTTATTGAGAAATTATAAAATGGGCTTAGCTGGAAGAGACCGATGCATATTCCTACCGAAATACAGTCTTAAAATAAAAGCCAAAAAACCATGAACTTAAGTTACAAATATTTAACGGAATAAATCAAAGGAACTTTTAATGAAAAAAAAAATGTTGTAACAGATTATTTATTACTGAAATAAAAACTCTTTTTACTCTTTTATGCAGCACTTTCTTAAAAAAATATTGTTTATAATTGATGAGTGAAATTTGGAAATTTGAATTTAAAGATTATGCCATCAACAAAACACACACACACACACAAAATAATTAAAACTTGAATAAAAACATTCACAAACGTAAGTTTATTCGAATTGAAGGGTTAAGAGGGCTCTGATTTTAGATAATAAAATGAAATCTTTTTATGCTCATTAAATTTATGTACCTGTTTTATATTTGTGTATGATTATTTCTTATTTATTTTTGTGGTTTATTTTACTTTGTGTTGATTGCGCAATGGAGCAACTACTGTTGCGAATAATAGGGTACCAGTTAAAGTATCGATCTCGTCATATTCACTGTTGTGAATTAAAATAAACTTAGAATCCAACCAAGCTTTAATATTGTAAAGAACAAAATCAGTTGGCAACAACATTGTGGTAATACGTAGAGTTTTGAAAACGTATTCTTTCAAAAGGCTGTGTTAATCCAAAATTGAGCTTCACCGTTACCGGGTGCTGTGGTTTTTCACAGATAGTTCTTGGTGGTGTACAATTCTTTGTACAAAATACACTTTCCATAAGTAGTCATTCTAACAGCCTTACGAAGTTAATTCCATTGGTTAAGTAGGGATTATTTGTGCAGTGAGTAGTAGTAGTTCACCTAATGAAATAGTACACGAAAATAGTAGTTCACCTAATGTGGTGACTCTTTTAAAAGTTAAATTCAGAAAGAAAAAATATATTGCAAAGAAATTTCCGAAGTTCTCTGCAGTAAATAAGTCTTACTTATTTGGACTGTAACGCGGCAAGTTTTTTAATCTCATTTTTCTCATTATTCTGTGTGATAGAGTTCACTTTACGTACGACTTTATTTTGACACGACTAATACGTTACATGAAACACTGAAAAATCATGCGAAAAGCATCATATAATTGCATACTAAAAACGGAGATGCATCCCGCTTTCTTTTAAGTCATGTGTTATGAAAACTAGGAACACGTAGTTTAAAAATTGCATACATTTATTATGAATCTTAAATTTATACATGCTTAGGTAACTAATTAAACTAAAATGCAGTACGCATACATATTGCCTCAACACATAGGACAATTAATTATTTTGAAATAATATTAATAAATTATTCCTCGCTACTCTTATGTAACGGATTTATTAATACTGTATGAGATAAGTAGAAATCACTATTTTCAATATAAATGCCTATGTTATACTGCTATGCTGAAATCCAGTAAAATGTTTTTATCCTATAATAACGTTTTGAGAAGTTGAAATGCCTTCCGAAATATATTATGGTTTTAACTTCTTTAAATATGATAAACCTTTTGGACTTTACCCATTAAGAGAGTCAATTTTCATACAAAGCCCCTGGTATGGAAATATTATGAATAGTGAAATTCGAAAAAGCGTTAACAAAAATATGTTAAGCTGTGTTCTGCGCATGCGCCAAATCGCTGTCGGAAGAAAGCAGCTTCTTGAGTACTTTAGCGGTAACTTAATACGCCAGTAACAGCCTCTGGAAGGGAGTGATCCATTTGTGTAGTGGTCATGTTACTGGCTTCGGATCATGGGGTCCTATGGTCACGGGTCCTATACTCCGAAAAGGCATCGCCACTTTCCTTTCTATAAGAGTATTCTTTAGAAAAAAAAGTTCGAATTAAAGCTGTTATTTAAAACAATAATAATAATTATTTATTGGAGTTTACTCTTAAGATTGAATTACTCTTATTAGAGTTCTCTCTTTAGTCTATTATTTTCATATAAAGCTCCTGGTATGGAAATATTATGAGGGTGGCGTGGTATTTGCGGACACATAACATTTCGTGGTTTGAGCGGACACATTTTCACCCATCTTAGAACAGATAAAGGGTTCGGATAAATAAGAAAATAAATACTTTTAAAAATCACAAATATAATTTAAAATAGTATCTTAAGTGGCAAATCTCTTTAATGTAAATTAACGTCTTTTTTTAAACCGAAGTTTATTGAATTACAGTAAGACCCCGCTTAATGCGGGGGATACGTTCCAACAAAGTAGAGAGTAATGCGAAACAGCGCTAAACGAGGCTATCTTAACATGTAAATAATGGGGTTAGGGGAAGATGAATAGAAAATTGGTTAGGTATTAAATTTAATAATTGTTTTTTTTAAATAAAAATAAAACCAAACATTTATTTCTTACAAAAATAAAAACAATAAAAACGAATATATACATATAAAAACAAATAAAATTCTTAGTCAGTCAGATCATTAAGTCTATTCTGTGTTTCCAATTTTCTGCCTTTTTGTCAAGAAGGCATCTTGTTGAAATTGCCAAATTCAACGCAGCACTAATTTGAGATTGACGTTCACCAGAATTTAATCTTCTAATCACTTGCATTTTAGTTTCCAGTGAAATGCTTTTTCTGGTTGCTTTCTTTTCTTGTTTTTCATTATCACCCATTGTTTTGGCCCTCGATAGCTCATTGGTATAAAAAATTACTCAATTAAAATAAACGATCACACACATACTTTTGGACTGTATCTCCATATTTATTCACAAACACACTCTCTCAACGCTTATGGCGTTCTCATCTCTACTTCCCCTGGCGATCGCAGCGCCATTTTAGGATAGTGGCCAGGCGTCACAACATACCGCCCGCCTTGACAAATTTATCAAATTTTCAACACACAATAAAACAATATGAAATTATTAATTCACAATATACTGATTACCAATGACATTAAACATAAAACGCATTCGAACAATTAAATATATAAAACAAAATTACAATACATTTTTCCTTTTTAAATCACAAATTACATTGCACTCTTATAATACAAAATTTTACAAAACAAATTAAATCTATTCATTCATTGAAGTAAACATTTTTTTTGAGATAGGTCTTTTGAAAATCCCTTTTTTGTTATTGATATTTTTATAACTCTAATTTTATTATCTCCTTTTCCCCTTTGAAATTTTTTCTACAACCTTCCTAATGACCAATTACAAACAGCCGAAATTATCTTCCTTGATTATAACAAGATTCCTTTTTAACATTTTTTTTATCAAAACGCCACTTACACGTTGTTGCAAATTACAAAGATAATCATTTGACCTTTTTTTCCAAATTATTTGATCAATTTAGCAAACCCTTTTCCAGTTTTTTAATCGACACTCTAAAATTTCAAAAATTTGGGGCCCTACGATTGTTTAATTGGCCTTCCTATAAGGAAAGGGGCTGAGTCAAGACATTCAGATCCCTATGTCCGTAGTCAAAGGAACAAGAGGTCGGGAATTTAAAATTTTTTCTATTTGAGTTGTCACAGTCAGAAATTGCTCAAAGGTTAATTTTGAATTACGTACAACTTTTTTTAAATGGTATTTGTGAACGTTTTCCCTTCCCCAGCCCCCCCAAAGACCACCAAAATTTGGGGCTTTTTTGGGGAAGGAATCCCCAAATTAATTTTTTTCATTTAGACAAAAACCAGAAAAAAACTCCGTCGGGGTTTTTTCACAAATGCCATTTTAACCTTCTCAATTCCTGGTTACCCGAAAAAAATTGGTGGCTTTATCTGAGAAAAAATTTTAGCACTTTTAACTCTCCTAGAAAAAAATTTTCTTTAAAGGTTGCAAAAAAAAGCTTCACAGATGTTAATTGGTGACCAGTTCTAAATGAATACTTTTTGGTTAAAAAACAGAAAAAACCACACCATATATTTTTGAAAACCCCTTTTTGGCTGATTTTGTATTTAATCAAAAAGGGGACCAGTAAAATCAACTCCTTTTAAAATTTAAAAGGGGAAAATCAGCCGAAACTTTTTCCTTTTTGGAAGAGCTCCCATTAACTGCTCCACAAGCTACTGGTTTTGTCTTAAAGCAGGTATAACAAATTTATGTACAATTTTTTCACAAAGTGATTTCCCTTTTTTTAAAAATCCAATTTTTTTGGGCGTACATAAAACAAAATTTGATTGAGGTCCAACATGAAAAATTAATTCTATGGTAATACTTAATATAAAAATGAGTTAGTCTGCATTTAGATGGTAATAGAAGGGGGTTTTTTTCTACCCGTCCCCAACTCGCTATTACCAAGTCTACCACCCACTGTAAGAGCCCAAATTGGCCTCAAGGAAAGGGATGAAGATTTCCTTGACTATTTGTACTTACCCCCCCTTTTTTTCAAGAAAAAAAATTTTTATCTTTAGCAAATGATCGTGTTGCACCTGTTTTAGTAAAAACCTTTCAGATTTCTGCAATTAAATTTGTTTCTAAAGGACCTTTTTTTGGTTTACTTTTCTCTTTGCAATTATAAATGAATCTTTTAAATATAACTGAGAATACGAATTATTTTACAATAGTTATTATTTAAAATTTAAATTTTAAACCCTTTGGAAAAAAACCTTTTCCCCCACCATCATAAAACCCCCCTAAAAAAGCACTTGGAGTAAATTGTTAATGGAGTTCTTTATTCATTATGAAAGTCGCTTTGTATCAAAAAGTTGACGGAATGTTTCTGTCGGGAAAATTTCATAGTTCTCTCCCCATTTTTTTGGAAACCCGGGGGACCATTCCACCAAAGGGTATTTTCGTCCAGTTTCTCAGGATTCATCCCCCTTTTTGGAAATAAAAGTCCGCAGGGTTATCAGATGAGGATACGTGTTTCCATTGTCTAACATTGTTAGTTTCTGTATTTCGCAACTCTGTTGGCGACAAAAATTTTTTAAGCAGCACGGTTTCCTTTGCAGCCAACATAGCACTATCATTGAGTGGGACCATAAATATGTTTTGGGTTACACCAACTTCAACGCAGAAATCACTTTAGTAATTAATTTTGCAAGAAGTAGCAGCAAATAGTTCTAAACGTGGTATAGTTTACTTGTTTAATCGGCGTCACACGAGATTTACTGCAACAAGTTTCACTTTCACTTCACCAGCTGAATTAACTTTTTTGGGAAATATATAGAACCCCCAAAAACGCCTTTGCTGAATTAACGGGTCTTGAATATATAGAAGCCCCAAACGCCTTTTGGGATGAATCACAAAATCCGTGGAGTTTCAGTAACTTCAGCATGTTGAATCACAGTGCATCTCTCAATATTGATGGCGCGGGGGTTTAAAGATTTCAAAAACTTGCCATTCCCAAGCTTCTTTGTCGGGAAGCCGTCACTCCAATCAATTTTCAGAAAACCACAATTGTTGCATAAAAAATTTTCTTTAGTGATCACTGACCAAGCAATCCCAGTGGATCGAAGAGTCTAGCGATGATGGATAAGACCGACCTTTTATTTGGGATGAGCTTTTTGCTCCACTTCTCCCTTTAAAAAGGTTTAAAAGCAGTCAGTTCTAGCCTTCCAGGAATTCAAAGTTTTAATTTCATCCACAAAAGAAAATTAAAATTCCTTTCCGGGGGGGTAAGCCCCGAGGAATTCCCACACCTTTTTATGCAATGACATTGAGGGGTTTTAGAACGTCAATGGATGTTGCAGTTTTTTTGCCCCCTAAGGAAAAATTTCCCCCGTTAAAACGTCATCCATAAAAAGTCATTACACAGCCCCGATGAAGCAATTAAATTTTTTTCCCTCGTCAAGGGAAAATTTCGCTTCAAAGTTCGCATTGCTAGAAACGGAGCACTAACCGTTCCGTATGGGTTTCGGTATTTAGTTGGTAAGTCTTAACTGGCCCCATTGAAACCCCCCTTCCACAAAAATTTTTTTTAAGGTCCCCTTTACTCTCCCAATTTTTAATCATGCGGTACATCTGACGAATATCAAGGTTTAAAAGCAAAGATGTGCTTACGGAATAAAACTAAAAAAAGCAAACAACTCATTCTGGAATGACCCCCCCCCGGGGAAATTGAATACAGTTCAATGATTTCCCCCTAGTAGTCAAGGTGGAAGCATTAAACACAGTTCTCAGTTTTGTTGTACTTTTTTTAGGTTATAGATGCCATGATGAGGCATATAATAAGTTCATCGGGCCCCAACATTCTCCCCAATTTTTGTCAAAGTGTCCCAATCCTTTATATTCCTTTTAAAAAAACAGAATACAATTTTTGGTACTTTGGTCTCTAGACAAGCGAGTCCATAATGATTCAAGTCGCCTTAGAGCAATATCCCCTTTAATTTCCTTTTACATGACCAATGTTCCTTAAATGGCATTGCCACAATATATTTGGCCCCTCTCATCTCTTATGTGTCCGCGCGTAAGTTCCTCACAAGGATTTTTTTACTTTTTTGGTAATTCATTCCCCTCTATTTCCTCAATCTCCCAAAATTTTTCAAGTTTGAATTTAAATCTTCTTCCCCCCATATTAAACCACAATAACTAGAGTTAATTTTATTTTGAACTCGGGAAAACACCTTTCCCAAAATGTTTCCCAAATACAGAATCCTGTAACACCAGATTTTGGGGATTTTTTGGCCCTTTTAAATTTTTCCCGGTTTTATTATGTCATAAAAGTATTCCGCGCCAATTTAAAAAATCTATTTTTTCCCGGGAAAATTAAAATTAGGATCCGAAGGTCAATATATTCTGGGAAACTGCCCCGTGGGATCGAACTTATGATTTGGAATTAAATCTGTTATTTTTGGGACCACCCAACATCGAAAAAAACTCTTTCAAAAATTTTTTTTTTTATTCGCCACAGGGTTTCCGTAACTCTGCGATTAACTGTCAACGAAGGTTTTTATTTATGCAAGAAACAGATTTTTATCCTTTCACTTTTTTAAATTGTAATCGCTGCAAACATTGCTGACTCATTAAAACAAATCTGGATCCAACGTCTAGAAGGCATTCCCCCTCTGCCACTGAGAACATCTGTCTTTTTTAAAACATTTTCAGTAGACAAATTTCATTTTTATTTTCAATTTAAAATAGTTCCAACGAAAGACGTACCCCCCCAAATTTGGGGGGAAAAACTTAGCTCAGTATTTTTCCCCGACTGCGAATCATTTAAGACTTCCTGATTTTCGGCAATCGTAGACGATACATTTTTGCTTCTTTTTAAAAAAGGATTAATTTTTTGGAGTTTTTGACAAAAAAACAATTCCTATACGAACAATTTTTAAAAACTACAGTTAGGGGATAAAATTTAAAGGGAAAGTTTTTTATTCTTTACTACCCCCTTTCTCGGGTTTATAAATAGGGAAATCTTTAAATTGGGGCAAAAAAATAAATAGGATGATTTTCATTCCCTTAAAACACAAAGCACAACTCTTATTTTTCGCCTCATTGAAAAATACTTTTTGAAGCAGTTTTAAATTTATTGTTATAAATTTTTTCTCCTTTTTGGCTCATTTATGGGCTTACCTTTTATGCAAATTTAAACCCCACCCCCTTTTCCTAACTCAAGAGGTGTAAACCATTTTTTATTCTGCCTTTTTGTTAATATGCGTGGCTATATCTCTATCTAACGTTTGAACCAAATTTTTTCAGATACCATTAATTGTTTTGGGGGTTTTAAAGTCCGTTACTTCTCTCAATTTTAAATAGTATTCGAAACTTGAAATTAAACGCGAAGCGAATTGCACATGAGTTTCGTTTTCCGGGAAACATTTCGAAAATTTCTAATACTGCTTGCGCCTGTTGGTTCGAATTCTCTCAACACGATTGGGTTTTCCTTGTCATAAATTTTTGAAATCTTTCGTTTATATAAGTTAGAATATTAGAAGCTCTTTTTCCCAACAAATTCAACAAAAAACTCTGCTTTAAATTTTCGGGGACTTTTTTTTGTACTATATGCCCCTAACGAAGTAAAAAAAAAAACCCCCAAACTTGGGGACTTATTTTAGGTTTAATGGGCAAGGTCCTCACACCTTTTTTATTAAACTATCCAGAGCGAATCTTCTTGTTTTGTTTGTACACCCCCGGGTTAACAGAAGTTCGTATTATTTTTCATTAGCCCTCAATTGGGGCTAATTTATATATAAATTTTTAATTTAATTCTTTTTATTTTTAAACGTTTATTTCGATTTGACCATCCTGGGCGGATTTTTGGTTTTTATTTCTCTGAAACTACTTGACGGTATTTTTAACAACTTCGTTGTCATTTTTTAAAAACGTCACCTTCTTCCCAAGCGTTTTATGTCACCTTTTTTATACCCTCGGTGACAACTAAAAACCCATTTTCCCCCCCAAAAGATTTTAACTCATCTTTCTTTAATTTTGCTATAATGACATTTTTAAATTGGAACAAGTAATTACACTAACTCAAAGAACAATTATCACAAAACAATTTTACTTTTTAAATCAATGAAAACAAAATTAGCTTTCCCAAATCTGAAATTAATTAAATTATTCGCTCATAAAAAAATTTTTTTTCCTACCTTTTTTGCCGGGGCTCTTGCCTTTTGAGACCAGGAAGCACTATTTTAAAAAATCCTCATGTTTTTCATAGTAGCACACCACTTATCATCTTCAAGACAATTATCCGTTTTGCACAATACCTTTGCACAATGTTTTGCCGATCTCCGGGGGTTTTAGGGCCATGTTTTGGCCCCCCGATAGCTCAAAATTTGGGATAAAAAAAATTTCCAATTAAAAAAAACGGGTCACACACATACTTTTGGGCTGTACTCCATATTTATTCACAAACACACCCCTCAACGCTTTGGGGGTTCTCATCTCTACTTCCCCCGGGGATCGCAGCGCCATTTTAGGGTAGTGGCCAGGCGTCACAACACCCCTGATAAAAAAAAAGATCATAATATTTTTCACTGTATATTAACTTATAGTATTACATAAATTTTACCCACAATAATGTCCCAAAAAATGCTTCAAATGATAAAATTGGGCCGTACAGCCCCCCACACCAAACAAGAAACACAACTACATTGTTTCGATATGTTATGTACATAGTTTGAAACCCTTTCTTGGGGGCCCCGTATCTTGCGGGGCAATTTCGGGGAATCCCCGGGGTTTAAATTTAAAAAAGAGCGCTAAACTGAAACAGCCCTAAACGAAACAGCGTTAAGCGGGGTCTTTACTGTACAAGGATAAATACATTTTTGCCAATCAAATTTAGTTACTTATATTGAATTGTTAAGATATTATATGTGAATGCATTTTAAACATAGAGCGAAATGTAATAAAAATAAAAACTTTCAGAGAAATATTTAAAAATTAATAGTAACAGTATAATGAAGGGTATGGACAAATTTCAGGGATTTGTATTTTAGAGTCAAATAAATATTAGAACATGTGCAATTACCATAAAATTAATTAGTTTCATTCATGTAAGTAAAGATAAAAACTAGAAGTAAAGTAAATAAAACAGATACAAGTAAATAAAAGAAAAATAAATACAAGTAAATAAATCCTAGCTAAAAAACCTTTATTATAAAGACATAAATGTCATTTACCATTGGATTTAGTCTCACCTGGTAACAAAACTTAAAGATTTTAGACATTTTTCTAAATTGTTCGATGTTTCGAATTATAAGTGATTTTTAAAAGTATTTATTTCCTTATTTATCTGCACTCTTTATCTGTTCTAAGATGAAGGAAAAAATGTGTCCGCTCAAACCACGAAATGTTATGTGTCGGCAAATACCACGTCCACAAACACCACGCAACCATTATGAGTAGTGAAATTTGTACAAGTGTTAACACACAAAAATGCGTTACGCTGTGTTCTGCGCAGGCGCCAAATCGATGTCGGAAAGCAGCAGGTGCTTGAGTTCTTTAGCGGTAACTTAATAAGCCAGAAACAGCCTCCGAGAAGAAGTGCTCCACTCGTGAGTGGTCATGTCTTAGGACTTCGAATCCAGGATCCATAGGTCCGGGTTCTATACTCCGAATAGGCCCCGCCACTTTCAGTTCATTGAGTTCCGTTCCTTTTAATGAAAATGTAATCGATTTTAAAGTGTTATTTAAAACAATAACAATTATTCTTTATTTTTAAATTTAGCCTTATATTTACTCTAAAAAGTTTCCTTTACGGTATTCCTTTTTAGGATATTCGATCTTTTATGGGGTTTTTTTCCTTTGCCGCGAGTGAGTGAATATTAACGTCGCACAATTCAGCTACACGAGGGCTTTCGGTAACGGACCTCGTAATTTTGATTTTTGTTTTTTGTTTTCTATGCCATTTTAATAAACCAGAGTTTGGTTTTAGTGCCATTTTTTAAGCAAACGTTTGTCATGAGAAATTGGAAAATGATTACAAATATTCAAATTTAAAATTCCAAATCCCAAGAGAGAAATTATTTTTATAAAATAATAAGTATGTTGGGGTATCTTAAAATACATTTTATATCAGATACGTTTTCTTTTTTCCATAAAAATTTCTTCCGTTTTTGTCAACCGTTCTCTTAATTTACAAAGAACGGAAAGAAACAATTGAAAGAACCAAATGGTGAAATATTTTTATTATTTTGAATATGTTTTCCTGATATAATGAAAGTACATAATGAGGATTTGAAATATATTTTATTATTTTAAATTCTAAGTGTATATACATGTATATGTAATGAATGTGAGCTTTCGCGTATATGGAAGGTTATTCTAAGCCACTGAAGAAATAGTATCATATACATCCACTCCTATTTGGTGGCGATTTTAATATTGATTTCGTTAAAAATGAAAGATTGAGATTAGTACAACTTTTAAAATCAGAGCTTAATTTGGATTTTGTTTCTGGTAGAGCACTGAGGACTACCTGGTATGGTGCAACCATTCATGCGACGTTTTCACGATTCGTATAAATCACGTATCTACCGACATTCACGTATCATATTTCTGTAGCCACAAGCCTCTTATCACAATGATTAATAATGGCGAGAGTATTATAATTAATACTCAAAATGATATTAATAGTGAATACCTTCTTAACAATTTACTCAAATACTATGAGTAACATATATTTATGTAACATAATTGATATATATTATGTTATATCTGTATTATTTTAACGCATCAATATAAAAAAGGTGAATAGAATAAAAAAAAAGTACATGTGCATGGTTTCAGTATTATATGAGATCTATTTATTTACCATGTTTGCCTACTATATAATCAAAGACAACCGTACTTAAGGAGTAAACTCCAGTCGTACACGTAATAGCCGACACACACCGCAGGGCCGGCGCTAGGGGTGGACAAGCCGGGCCCCTGCCCGGGGCAGCAACCTTAGGAGGCGGCAAATTGGCTTTAAGATGAAGCTTTAAGTTTATGAGAAAATAAATCAAAACTCATTTAAATCTTATAAAAAATTAATATGTTGAATTTTAATTATATATATATATATACACGAACTTTTAAGTATTGCGAACTTTTAAGTATTTTAAAAGTCAAAATATTTCAAATTTTTTTTCGACACCGCTCACAAACATAATAAATCCCCACTTAAAAAAATAGCTTAAAACGTAAACAAAATCACTCTTTTTCTTGTAATTTAAACAAATGGACACACATACACAAAGTACTGTAATAAAATTTTTAACGTGTGTCTTAATTTGTCGAAACATGAATGAAAATGCGGGCGGGCACGAAAAATCAGTCCTGGCAAGCTTTCACACGCTTTTAACCGTGACTATAAAAGGAAAAAAAGGCAGTTCTATTGATTTATTTATGGAATAATTGCATTGCAGATTGGTTGCTAGTGAAGAAAAGTGGATTATAATACAATTTCTATTTACTGGGCCTTTTTTAAACTTGTTTTGTGTTTTAAAAGTAAGGTGAGTAGAATAATTAAAAAATATTTAATTTGTCTCAAGAAATATTTAAATAGCTTCTACAGGATGATTCTTTTTAAACGAAGCTTTTGCATGTATTTTTAACCGATTTTAAAAAAAAGAAGGAGGTTATCCCATTGTTAAAAAGGTGGTATGAAATATCATCTCCTAATTTTGGGGATAACATTTAGGGGTTGATAAAAAAATAAGTTTCCAAAAATAATTAAATTGGATGTGAATAAAGCCACTGGGAATCCAAATAAAATACAAAATTAAAAATTTAAAAAACTACTGCTTTCGCCTTTGGGGTTAATATTAAGAGATGGGAAAAAAATTAAAGTTTTACGATTAAATAAGGTTTACTTTCAAAAAAAAAAAAAAATAAGGCACCCAATTTTAAAAATATATGGGATTACTTTACATCACTTCAGTGAAGTCACTTAAAAATAATTTTATACTTTTTAGTGCTTTTTTTGTCGATTCTATTTTTCAATTCCTACTATTAGCTCACACTCTCTATATATTTATTTATAAATTTATTTAACTTGTTAGAATTTTCAATCGTTAATAAAATACATTTTAAAGTGCTCAGTTGAGCTGAAATTTTATATACATGATTATTTTGGATGACAGTATAATAATTTAATCATAATTAATAAAAATTAATTGATTAAAACTAATTATTTAAAGAATTACAAATACAGCCATGTTGGCATCATTTTTGGCGACTTAGCGATCCTTTTGACGACTTGTGTCAAAACTTAAAAAGGTTTTTTTAGCAATACATTTATTTTGAATGGTCCAGTTTTATTCTTCTATATTGAAGGAATGCTTATGTTTTATGTTTTTTTTATTTTTTTTAATAAATATACTTTTAAAAAATACATAAAACATGCGCAATTTTAGTTTTCATTCATGTTGAAGGAATAGTTATATTTTATGTTGGTAATTTTTTTATGTTAATAAATATCTTTAAATGAGATACAAAATTAATGCATAATATGACTACAAATCTATGTTTTACTTCCATTTCCTGATTCTGCATGTATTGCCGTGAGAATCACATTGATACAAATATTTTCTATTGTGTGACACCTTGAATCACATTGGTAGATTGGTTTGTCATGCCACTACTATAAGGTTTCCAACACCTGATTTAAAATTTAGTTTAATAAAATGAGATTAAAAGACATAGAAAAAAAAATTCTTTCGAACGTGTCTCGTTTGAGTTTCGGCATATAATCAAGAGGAATCATTTCATTGTTTTTTAAAATTACATTAAAGAACCAATAGTCCATATTTCTGTGCCATTTTTTCCACACTAAAACCAATAAAAAAAGAACTTTTCACCTTTTTTCAAAAAAAATAAAAATCAGAAAAATAAAAACATCCCCCCTCTTTCTCTCCTTGAGTTATTTTTGATGCAAGTATCGAAGATTATCCGATTTAAAATGGGAATATTATCGCTTTCGAAAAACGCAGTTAACGAAAAAGTTTATTCATACATAATCTCTTGCACTTCCAGTGATGTCGCTTTTTTGAAATTTCCTTTTTAAAAGGGATCCCGAAGGGAATTTACTCTTTAAGCAGTGGTATTTTTTATACCTTTCCCCCAAATCAAAACAAATTTTTATGGGATTCCGGGGAAAAATTTGAATAAGCGAGACACAACGTCTCTTCTTACTTTCTCTCTTTTTTCTCTCTCTCTCTCTCCTTTTTTTATCATGGATTCATTTTTTAAAAATAACTTAAGATGTTTTGAAACTTGGAAAAAATAGTATGTTGTGAACATATGAAAACCTTTATAATAACACAATAGCACTCCCAAGCCGAAGATGTAAAATACAACACTGCTGAAAAATCTAAAAAGATATGAAAAAAATTTAATATTGAGAAAGGTTTTTTCATTTTTAAGCACAGAAATATTTATTGAATAAGTTTGATTTGGATGAAATTCTTCTAGTTTTTCGTTCTATTCCATCATAATTTATATTTCAAATCATTTTCTCTAAAATTTTTAAATAACTTATTCTAAAAATATCTCAGTTATTTTCCTCTTTCAGACTTCCTTGGATTTCACTCGTATTTCAATTCCTTATACATATATATACATATATATACATATATATACATATATATACATATATATATATACATATATATACATATATATACATATATATATATACATATATATACATATATATATATATATATATATACATACATACATACATACATACATGCATTAAACATGCATCAATCAGGATGTTTTAAGCTATTTTCATTTAAGCAATTCTTTGGTATTTTCCATGGATAATATCAATTTTATGCATCTACGGATTGTTCTACTTTTTTCTTATTTTCTTTACTGTAAATGGACAATAAGTTATGTGAACCATTGCAGTTCTCTTTTTACCAAAAAATTCACAAAATAAATCTATAATTAGATCTTAAAAATATAAAATAATATAATCCTGAGTTCAGATTAATTATGAAAAAATTCGTTCAATATTCTTAAAATGTTGTTACTCTAAATATAATAGAATAAATAAACTAAATTATAAAAGTATTTGGTTCACATCGTAGCTTATGGTTTGAACAAAATAGAAATATAGAAAATATACGCAACTTAAATTATATATAATGATATGTACAGTTAATTTAAACTTAAGTTCATACAGTAAAATGCAGCTTGAGAAACAAACGACACATTTGAGGGGGGTCTGAGAATACTTAGGTTTAAACTGTGCTGAACTGCAGATTCCTTTTGACGAAAACGAACGTAAGCATTGCATTTCCTGTTAACAGGAATAATGCTTCCCTTCTTAGAGTTGTCAAGTTACAGTGGCAGAAGAAGCGTGGTAAACATTAACCATAAAGAGTAAGTAGGTAAAAATTGTAAGAAACAGTATTCAAGAACCAAAAACAGAACGTCTTTGACTATGAATTGTGTATCGGAATAAAAGTGAGAGTTCATAATGAATAAAAATTGGTTTATCGTATCTATTCGAATCTAAGCCGCGCGTTAATGCCAATGAAAATCGGGTGCAGCTTAGAATCTAAGGTGAAAAAATTTATTAGGATGGGGAAGTTGAAGAAGATAATGAGAGTTAAAGCAATTACAGGCTCAAAAAGAGTTTACAAACTTTCGATATTGACAAAATAAATTAGTTATTTACTTCTTATAAGTTCTTATTTTATTTTAAATTTCATAAACATCGAATATCAATAAACATTTTAACACAATTTTTTTTCACAAAAATGTGTTGAGAACTTAGGGTGCGGCTTCGATTCTGATGAATAAGGTATATTTTAATGAACAAATATGAATATAATTTTTTTTCTTAAAACTTATATTACTTTAGTTGATAATTGAATAAATAAACTAATTATTTCTTTGGTTCTCGCCCAGAATTATATGTTTCGTTTTATCCGGTCTACAAAACATATTCTGATTAAAGTTTTTATGATGTTACTGTCTGGATATAGGTCTTTTTATATAATTTTAATATATATTATAGGATTTTACATCTATACAAGCTCTTAAGAAAAATAACACACCCACACACATATATATATATATGTAATTTTTGCTGAGAGTATATTTCGTAGGCTTACAGTCGTTGAATGATGGAGTAGACTTTTTGCTACTTTCTGCTAAAATCCTCATTTTATTGACAAACAAACAGGTAAAGCGTTGAAATTAAATACCGGGTGTTTCTAAAAGAATATCGGAGTTTTATAACGGTTTATATTATTTATCACTCTCTGTAAGAGTTACAAGTATAATTCATACATTGAATGGAAGAGTAACTCAAGCAGTTTTACCTACATGTTTGCAAATGTTTAATGTGAGCCTCATTCATCACACGGCACAAATCAAGTCGATATGCAAGTTCATTCCCAACTCTGTCTGAAGAAATTCTTGCAACAGTTGCTTCAATCATGTGTCTTAAGTCAGAAAGATCAACTGGTAGCGGAGGAAAGTACACACAATCCTTTATGAACCCTCACAGATAAAAGTCGCATGGTGTCAGATCGGGTGAACGTGAAGGCCATGCAATACAAGCTTTATTGGGAGGCTTTTTGTGGTCAATCTATTGATTGGGTACAGTGATATTTAACGAATCACATACTGAGAGATGCCAGTGAGGCGGTGCACCATCTTGCTGCCAAATGAAGTTGTTTGGTCCACTTTCTTCCAATTGAGGAAATGGACATAGTTGTAGAGCATCAAGATAGGCAGAACCAGTTACAGTTGGTTACTAGTTACAGCTCAGATACAAGAATGCTTTTGGAGACGATGCTTGGAATTTTGAACCAGGTTCAAGTGACGATTATGACATCTGAGCTGGAACCCCCTCTCTTAACTACCACACCACACCAACGTTAGGATGTTTAAATCTCAAGATATTAAACAGGCATCAGCCGCCTCTACATTGCGGATCTTCAGCGGTACAAGACTCGAACTCATGACTGGAATTTAACAACTAGGCTATACCGCAGCCACCTAAATTTGTTGAGTGAGTAAGTAAGTGAATATTAACGGCGAACCATTAAATTACCGAGTGCTTTTGGAGACGAACCTCGTAATTTTGAACCATCGTTAAGTGACGAGGATGACATCTGAGCTGGAACCCCCTCTCGTAACTACCACACACCAACAGTAGGACGTTGAACCTCCAGATATTAAACGTGCATCACCACCTCTACATTGCGGGTATTCAACAGTACAAGACATGAACTCATCACAGGAATTTCTCAACTAGGCTAACGTAGATTTCTAAATTAGTTAAGTGAGTAAGTAAGTGAATATTAACGTCGCACTGTTCAGCTACAAGAGTTTTTGGAGACGGACCTCGTAATTTTGAAAAAGGTCAAGTGACGAGATGACACCCAAGCTGGAACCCCTCTCATAACTATCCCACCACACCAACGGGAGGACGTTTAAGCCTCGAGATATTACACCTCTTCAGCCGTCTCTGCATTGCGGATATTTAGCAGTACAAGTTTCGAACTCGCTGACATTTCACAACTGGGATAACGTAGCCACCTAAATTTGTTGAGTGGACGAACCTCGTAATTTTGAACCATCGTCAAGTGACGAGGAAGACATCTGAGCTGGAATCACCTCTCGTAACTACCACACCACACCAACAGTAGGACGTTGAACCTCCAGATATTAAACGTGCATCACCGCCTCTACATTGCGGAACTTCAGCAGTACAAGGTTCGAACTCATGACTGGTTTTTCACAACTAGTCTACCGTAGCGACCTAAATTTGTTGAGTGATTAAGTAAGTGAATATTAACGTCGCAACTTTCGGCTACACGAGTGCTTTTGGTGACGGAAATCGTAATTTTGAACCCTGTAAAAGTGACGAGGATGACACCTGAGCTGGAACCACTTATCTTAACTATTACACCACACCAACGTTAGAATGTTTAAATCTCGAGATATTAAACATGCATTAGACGTCTAAGCATTGTGGATCTTCAGCAGTACAAGTTCGAACTCATGACTGGTTTTTGCACAACTAGGCTACCGTAAAAACCTAAATTTGTTGAGTGAGTAAGTAAGGAATATTAACTTCGCACTGTGTGTGTTTTCAGCTAAAAGAAAACATTTGGAGACAGACCTTGTAATTTGGAACCATGGTCAAGTGGCGACGGACGACATTCTTACGTGCGTACATAAGTACACACAAACTTTTTTTAAAATAAACACAGTTATTTGATATGTATAGAAATCTAATTATTTTTACGCTAATCTATTTTTGTATTTATAAAGCTCTCATTCTTATATCCGGCGTATACGCGCACTTTTAACACCAAAAATAAAATCAAAATTTACGGGTGCGCGTTATACGCCGGATTTTATGGTATATATAACGGTTTTATTCAGCTAACAATGGAGACATGTTAAGCTGAGAGAACGCGGATGGCAAGTGAAGTCTAAGTTGCCTTACCACTTTTGCCCGGAAATTTTAAGTACCCTTTTGAGTTTGTGTTATACTTGAATGTTAAGAATGTGACACATATGGAGCTATGATTAATATTGAACTGGGATTAGAAGTGTTCTGTTTGAACTATCTGTTCCGAGAAATAATTGGATGTTTAATTTTAAGACTTGAAGAGAGATGTAACAAGAAAAAAAGGTTAAGTGGTATATAGGGGATTTAATTTTAGCGCTAATTTAATTATCCTTATACACACATTTTTATGTATATGTGTATGTGTCAGAGAATGTGTGTGTAAATGAAACTAAACCCAGGGGCGCAAAGGCCCATGAGGAGCAAGGTCTAATGTGTCCATTTCAGTTACCTTTGGAGCTGAATTGTTGACTAGCATAAACCATAAATTTATGTGATGAAGCTTAAAGAAAAATTCATATTTTTAAAGAATATAATATACGAAACATATATAAATAACCTATCTGATTGTTTTTAACTTATTAATCATATATTTATGTTTCTTATGCTGTTCAAATATATAAACTTTGTGCCCATCCGATATAGTGGTTAGTGACACTGATTGCAGTGCCACAGGGTCTGGCCTTGAATTCAGAGTAAGGTATTCATGTTTGAAAATGCATAGTGCATGTGCGCATGGAGACACTAAATATTTGTCGAGTTCGAAGTCCTCTCATGTGGTTGATGGAAGGGGAAGAGAAGTGGAAGGCCCCTGACCCTGGAGAGATTCTCCCTTAAAATTGTGTGGTGAAACAGAACCAAATCGTATAGTCACCAGCATAATGTTCAAAGCAACAGCTAATGACACGTGTAAAAACAAGCCCCTTGCCACCATGAATTTAGTGAGCCTCAATAGGGCACTGTCGATCAGGTGGGGTCGACAGCACCAGAAACGAAAAGCTACAGCTAAGATAAATTGGGGAGTTCGCTACTTCGGCACTTTTCTTAAAGCTTAGCAAGGGTGAAATAAACAAGTGGTCTAGGTCACAATGTTGTTGATGGTGTTGTATTTATCGAGCTGTCTCTTCAATTCATAATGTTACAAAAACTTACCGTGAGGATAGCCGATTCACTTTTGCATGTCGAGGTTAAAAATCTTCACAGCGATCAGATGACGGCAATTTCAAGAGCTAAATCATGTGAGGTGGCTCTCGAAAGTGCTAGACTTGTCGCTAACAAAATTCATGTAGTTTCAATGTGCCATGAAAGTCATTGAACCTATTAAGATTTAAAAAATAGATTTTTATGTTAATTTTACACTTGAACTTAAAAATTAGACAGATTTTCAGTTCCTTTCATGCTTTTAAATGCGAGGCAATATTTTGGCTTTTGCTTAAACAAAAGATACATTTCGTTTGATCTCCACGAGATATATGAAACAAATACGTGGATAGAAAAATTGTGAAACTTTTAAATATATTTATGCCGTATTTGCTACAGTATGCAATGTAAAAATTAAAATAAAAAATTATACAGTTGTTTTTTTTATTTGAAAAAAAAAAAAAAAAACTTAAAATTAATGTAAACAAATGAGCTTAATAACAACAATCTAACCATCGGAAATAATGTTAGAATTTCTAATTTTGAAAAACTTATTGGAGTTCATTCAATTCAAATATTTCATTAGTTTACTTAAAACATATAATCTGAATTTATTTTCAAATATTCATGCTTAATGTCGGACATCGTATATATATGTATACACCAGCGTTTCTTAAACTGTAGAGCAAGCCTTCTGGGGGTGATAAACCCTGCTTCGGGGCGTGATTATATTAAAAAGTTGAAAATAACTGATCATTTTTAAAAAATTATTAATTTACTGAAAGGAAACAAAACAATATACATTCTGAACTAGTAAAAGTTACTTAATACTTATAATGTGGCTGTTGTTACTAATTCCACCTGATCAGCAAAGGCCAGATCAAGGCCCATGAAATTCATCATGGCAAAGGGCTGAGTGGCGCATGTCGTCAGCCGTAGATTTGACCACCCCACAGGTGACAGAAAGATGTAGCTCGATTTTATCCCAATTGTAAAGAAGAATACCGTGGGGGTGGTATGGGGCCTTCCACCGCCTTTTCCTTTCCACCCACCTCACCAGAGGACTTGCGTCTCGACGGCTATTTAAAGAACCCCTATGCCGCGAAAGCACTATACATTTACAAACATCCATATCTTGTCTGGGATTGGAACCCAGGATCAACGTCACAGCAGTCAAATTCGCTAACCACTATACTGAATGGGTGACTTATATTTATGATACTTAAAAGTAAGTTAAAACATTGTTAGAGCTCAAAGCAACATATACAAAATTTAATACTTATTTTAATAACTTATACAGTTTATAATTAAGGTCAGAGAAAATGTATCTTATTCAACAGATTGACATTGTATGGGAGGGCGATGAAAATGATATTTAAAAATTGGGTCGACAATATTGAGAGTTTGAGAAGCACTGGTACTTGCTTGAAGAAAATACTTTTTATGCTCTAAAAGTATTTTTCAGAATAAGATATTGAATTTATTCACTGGTTTACATTTATTTTTTGCACTTTATCTTTGAACAGAAGTACTATTTCGATTTTGAAGTGTTTTACAGCTTCTGGATATGAAGAAAAAATTTTAAATTTGGGGGTGCTTGGGGTATTTTAACACTAGAAAGTCCGTCGGTGTCAATTTGAGACCGGAGCCTTTTTACTGTGCTCTCCTTTCTGCATTTTTGCAGGGATTTTGAAAATATGGCATGGTTTTAATCATTTTCCCTGGTAATTACAGAGAAAACGTTCTGTGGTTCTAGGTTAATTAGGAACGATTTTCCAACTAAATTTACCTAGAACGTTCGCTGGTATCATTTTGACACCAAGGCAATTTATCAATATAAAAAGCTGTCGTTGGACAAAATATTGTGCACTAAGTAAATACCATTAGTAAAACAAACTTTCGAAATTTCTATCGCACATTCTTTTTTGACCTTGAATACAGTGTTACTGAGTTCGCAGTGAAAATAAATCACTAATGAATTATACTAAAAATGTTGTATCTAAGTGTTTCCTTTCACTCTCGTTATCTGCTCATAAAAAGAAATAAAATGAAAAAAATCATTCGAATTTTGAAATCAGGGCAGAGAAGACACCATGAAATGTGTGTGTGTGTGATGGCTCTTAGAAAAGGTCTAACTGCTGAAGAAATAGTTAATTTGTTGCGAGAGCTTTCTGAGAGAGAGAGAGAGATGAATTGACTCTATTTTAGATTCGGATGAAGACATAAGATGGAAGGAAAATGCTTGCGAAGAATCTGAATAAAATGCAGATGTAATTGATAATATTCTAGTAAATACTGATATATATTTCGCTAGAGATGATACAAAATGGATACCGCATAAAAGCAATGTTCCTGGCAGATTTACGACTCAAAATGTTATGAGACAAAGCAACAAGCTTTCATAAACATAGCTTTCATAATGTCAACGTCATTTTTTATAATATAAATAATCATAATATATGATAATTACATGAAATAACATTAAAAAAGTAATAAAATTAAAACCTAATGAACAGTAGTCCTGCAATTATTTAGTTAAAACAATTACTTTATATACTTTATATCATGGAGGCAAAATGGCACTGATGGACATTTAAGGGTGATTGAAATCCCGGACGTTCTAGTGTTAATTACATATAAAGTAAAAAAAAATAAATTTAATATAAATAATAACTTTAATGGCATTTTAAAACTTGGAGTAATATTGATTTCAATATATTCTCTCTGTATCTGAAGAATTATTAAAAAATAATTTATCTTTAAGTATATTTTTATACGACTAACATTCATCTCAGAACATCAATATGCTCCAAATACATAAAAATATAATTAATATGTTTCATCACGTAGTTTTTCACGGGATATTTTCCTGATAAATAAAGCGACAGTTAGGAAACATTATTATATGGGTCTAAGAATTGTTGTATATAGATATATAATACTTTGATTCATTCCTTATTAATTCTACAACATCGAACTATACTAATCATATATTATCTGTAAATGCAATGCTGGTTTCACATACGGAAAGTATAATATTTTAAGTCTAGAAGGCATTGATTATTTTAGTTCCGTGACTTAAAATAGTACCTTCGTATTAAATATTGTCTCAATTTCGGAGAATTCTAAAATTTCTTACCCAGTAAATGACGGCACACACACAGAGGAAAAAAATTCCACATATGCTTGCATGTTTGTTTAAGAAATATATAATATATCTGCATACGAATTAATGAGAAATATAATGGGCTATCACAAAAATCAAGGTTCTAATTACTTCATGCATAAGTGAACACGTTATTTTTATTTTCAATCTCGAAAATTCAATTAGCATCGCCAAAAAAATTTATAATTAGTTTTGATGGACATTTTTCTGAGTTCGCTGGGTTTTTTTCCTGTTTTACTCGAAAACCAGGCTCGGATCGTTGACTTGCGCCTAGTTTTGAATTGAAAACTTTCTATGCACATGCTTTTTTAAAGTAAAAATTTCAATCACGCTGCTTTCAGAGAAGTTTTATTTTCATTCTTTAAATATTGTTTTTACTTCTTTTAATATTACTATGCAGCCCACACTTTCACTCAACTTCCTCAAGTGAACGAGAGATAAGGAACACAGTCAAAAATAATAATAGTAAAAAAAGATTATTTTTACTTAGCAAATTATTTGAGGGATCCTGTGTTTGTGTGGTAATTATAAGAATATTTCAAAGTTTGTTGTCAGGCTGCAACTCTTTGTTGAGATTCAGAAGTCATAACGGATTATCTAGTAACGATGAGTTTGATCATTCTATTGAATATTCTTTGTGATCAATATATATAATGTTTAAAAATATTATAGAAGTTGACTTACCTGATTTACAAACAGAAATCGGGGAAATAGTACAGGAATCATTTAAAATCGTTGAACTAGAAGAAATATTTTTGAAATCCTCAGAATTTATGAAACATCAGGAATTTATCATGGTTGAGTTGCATAGACTTACGCACACAACAACAAACGAAAATTCAACGCATTATGATGTTGAAAGTGTTCATTCAATAGATAAACTCCTTAAAGCTGTAAAAATAATGGTACGCTCCGTGCCAAGAAGAAACGAAACATAGGATCCTTTTTGAATATGTAGAAAGACCATTTACATAAGAGCGCAAAAATGTGCCAAAAAAATTCAATTCCAAAATTGTAATGAAATTAATTGGGGAGAAAGTTGTCAATATTTTGTATTATGTTAGTGATGAAAACTAGGATATTACGAAAAAAATAAATCATTATTTGTGAAAGAGTACGAGTTATCTCCTTTTGTTCGCTTAGAGATTTTTAAGAAAAGTAAACAGCTCTCAGGGCATAAGTTTTCCAAGTAACGCCGTATACTTACATAGTATAAGGCGTTTTATAGGTAATGTAAACCTACTTAGGTATCATCTCTGCTCTTCTGTTCGGGTCTATATGATCAGAAATAAAATTTATACGTTAAGAAAAAAATATAAAAAACAGATATATTTTCATAAAATTAGACAAATCGTACCTAAACAATATAAATAAAACATCTGCCAATTAAGTTCGGTGAATAATCCTATAACATTAATGTAAATGTGAAATATTAATGAAAAAAATAACTTTACTCTGTCCTTCGAAAGAGTGATTTCCCATAAATATGCACCGATTAGATCTGCTATACATGTCCTGGAAAATTTGCAAAAAGTCTTCTTTTGAGATGGAGTTCAAAAGCCTCGTCACATTTCATGGGGTGTCAGAAATATAGCTAAATATCTTTACTTTCAAAGCGAGTGGGATTGATTTAATATAATCCTTTCAACTACACAGGGTTTTTGGCGGACCACGAAAGAACCTTTCAAGTGATGGGGACACCTCGCTGGCACCCCCTCTCCTAACTACCACACCAAAACCCCGGGAGGACGTTTCAGCTCTCGACGATTTAACATGCATCACTTCCTACAGGGTGGGTTTTTTAGTGGTACTGGGCTCGAACCTAAAGGAAAACGACCCGATACCAAACCACTCGGCTCCCCCTGGCCTCAAAGCGAGGGGGTGGGGGAAAAAAAATAAGTCTGGTGGATTGAGTGCTGACGAGAATAATGCATGTTCAACTTGCTACAACCCCTTTTATTGCCAGGAACTGCTTGAAGACATTGGCTGTGTGAGGGCCAGCATTGTCGTGAACAAAAAAACATGAACCTTGTTGTGCGTACTGGGGTCGTACCCTGCGTAGAAGTATCATGAAATGGATTAACATTTCAATGTATCTTATAGCATTCATCGTCTAACATACGCACAAATAATCGCCGATCTTTCGGGATTAATTTACTCACTTTCTTAACGTTTTTTGTCATGCGGAGGTCACCGGTTTTTTTGCAGGGGTTGTCAGAAACACTTTCCCGGCCTCTTCTAAAAGAGGTGAACCACACAAACACACTCTACATGGACAGTGCTTGATCTTCATAAACACATACATGCAACGACTAAGATTTTGTCGGTGTCTTCCCAAGCTTAAAACAAAACTTTAAATTGAACTTCTGGTTATTCATTTTCCTGTGTGTGTGTGTGTGTACTCAGTTAAGAATCAAAGCAGTAAACACGCATTTTAAAACAAGTCTTAAGGAAAAAAGCGGGCCCCAAATGAACAATGGTAAGGAAGATTCCCTCCTTGGTCTGTGCTGCGTTTTGTTTTCCCAGTGTTTTGCCAGATCGGCCGCTCTGATTTCATTCACGAAACTTTATTGTCAGAGGTTGTATGTATACCTTTTGGCGTTTTCGGTTTTTTTTTTACCTACTGTAACTTTCGGGTCAATATGAACCAATGGAAAAATTATTTATTTTTATTCATACATGTTCACTTTTGTTTGGAATAAATTAAAAGAAAATAATAACATTACTTTCTCTAATTTGTCTTTTTTCAAAACATTTTTCAATGATGGTTGTGTTCGGTCACATGATAGGAGAGCATCTGCAAGGTCAAAAAGTTGATTCGATTGTTAGGGAGCCAAACTACAGGCTTTTATTGCAACGTTCCTCTTTTTTCTGCTGTATTTCACTTTCTGATATACAGTAAAGGATTTGTGCAGGAGGATAGGAAAGTAAAATTGTAAATCGTATAAATATTAGTCATGATGATATAGCTAAACTAAAAGAAGCTTCTGAGAGCGAAGAAGTATCCGAATATGAAAATCAAACAAGTGATGAAAAAATTGAGAGTAAAAGTTCTCGCCACCATCTTGATACGAATAATCAACAAAGACACTACAAAGAGATTATTCAGTCCAAGAATCCTGAAAAAATTAGGAAGATGAATTCACTGCCAAATTCTTCTGGATCAACAGCTGCTAATAATTTGGAAAACTACTCCAGGGGTCCAAGATATGCAACGGTAAGGCTAACAGATGTAAAAAGTGCATTTGAGGTAGTATTCAATTCTACAATTTGAAAACGAAAGCATAAAAATGACTTATATCGAAGTAGAAAATTTTTATGGAAAAAAGTGGAAAAATATCGAGAGTAAAACTTTTCATGCATATATTGGATTATTATTGTTAGCTGGTGTTTATAAATCATATGGAGAATGAACAAAACGCTTATGGGGTAAAGAAACTGGCAGAAATATATTTCGTGCGAAAACGTCACCCGAAACATTTTGCCCCCTATATCGAGAGTTATTCGATTTCATGATAAATTCACTCGTCAAGATAAAAGAAAATTTGATAAATTAGTAGCAGTGTGAGATATCTAAGAACAGTGGACAGAAATTCTACCAAAAGAATATAATCCGAATGAAAATATTACGGTAGATAAACAATTAGTAGGAATTCGTGGCTGAAGAAGCTATTGCATTCGCCACGCAGGTGAGATAGAGTAAAGTTGATTTTTGCAGCTTAGGATTAAAAACGGTGTTTGCCACTGTATTAAATTAGTGGTTTGGGAGTTTGTATAATCAACGATAGATTAGGATAAGTAAAATTGGTTACTTGAGTTTGTTGGCTTAATATTTATTGCTCTTTCTCTCTGCCACTCTTTTGACATTCACTTAGAGATTAAACTGTTGTTGATTAGTGGAGTTTGAGTGAAATAAATAATTGTTATAATGAAAGTTTCTGGTTCTGCGTTCATTCCTCCAATACTTTTAGGTAGGCTAGATGGTGAGGGAGCAACTTCACGGGTAGATAAATCACAGTATCATATAAACAATTTTAATGAAATATACATCAAATATTTTTAAATAATAATCCAGTTGATAGTTCTGAAAAAGTAAGAATATATAGTTATATATTTAATCATTGTTCTTTGCATAAGTATATAAAGTAAACAAATCTCCGAATTAATGGGCACGAAAAAGAAAAGTACTTAATGTCCGCATGCTAATATATCGAAAAAGAAAAAAATAGTGCATCTGAACAATTGGATATTCTTGCCCAGAATAAATCTGAAGTTTTCACTTACATCGAGTGATCATAAGCACACACAAAATTATTTTATATAAATATCATTTCTTACATTAAACATATTTTTATGTAATATTTTATCATAATCGTTATACTATCACTAAAGCCGAAACCTGGCTAATATTGATAAATCTGCTCAATTTTGTGTATAAATATTTAAATTTGTAGTAGGTGTGGTATGTAAATGTTACTTCAAAAATAAAATAAATAACAAATAAAATTTTTAAAAAAATTCCCCCACCCAAAAGGTTTTTTTTTTTTTTGTTTAAAATGTTTTTTTAAAAAAATTTTTTTAAAAACCATTTTTCCCTTTAAAATTTTTTTTAAATTTTTAATTTTTTTTTTACTTTTAAAGATTTTTTTCCCATTAATTTTTTTTACCTAAGTTTTTGTTTTTAAAATTTTTAAAGGGTATTGTATTAATGTATGCTTTTTTTAAAAAAAAAAAACCCTTAAAAAATTTTTTAATTTTTTTTAAAATTTAAATTTTCCCTTTTTTAAAAATTTTTTTAAAAAAATTTTTTAAAAAATTTTTTTTTTTTTAAAATTTAATTTGATTTAAATTTAAAAAAAACCCAAAAAATTCCTTTTTTTTTTGGCACTAAGTTTAAATAATCTCTTTTTCCGAAAAAAATTTGAAAATCGGGTATGATTGAAAATAATTTTTTCTAGGGAATAATTATATCTTTAATGAAAATTGTATTTAATTAACAAAAAAAATTAATGCAATAGTTTATCAAAAAAAAATTATTCTTGTTTTTGGGGGAAAAAAGACAATGATTTGATAACAAAAAAACAATTAATTTTGGTTTTTAAAAATTTGGTAAAAAAAGGTTAAAAAATGTTTGGAAACTTTAATTTTTTTTTAAATTTATTACTTCTAAAAAAATTAAAACCGCCGGAAAAATTTGCCCCTAAAAAAAAAAAAGGTTTTTTTAAAAAAAAATTGGAAAAATTTTTAATGTCGCTTTCGGATTTTTTAACGGTTCCCCGGGGCCCTTTTTTTCGCTCTTGTATTCGGAAAACTAAAAAGAAATCAAGTAACTAAAAGAGAAAGACGTTCTCCCAGGGTTTTTTTTTCCCTCCCCCTGAAACCAAAGCAATGATCACTCATAAACAGGTACTCCGACAACCCATTCATCATATTTCCTCCCCCCTTTCTTTTTGTGTCATTGAATTACCTTCTTTTTAGTTTTGAGGGCAAGATATAAAAGGATGCATTTTTGCCAACATCCCCCAATTATGTTTTTGGTATTTTGTTTTTTTATGAGAAAAAGTTTTAAATGTGAAATTGTGTTTTATTTATTCTGTCAAATCTTTAAATTTAAATTTTAAAAAAATTATTAATTATTAGCCTAAAAACTGCCCCATTTTATACGAATCATCGTTATTGCTGTGTGAACTGTCATCTTAGAACAAACCCCTACGTTTTTGGTTTTTTTTTTTGTTTCCCAAAAGATGAACGGTTGATTCAAACTTCAAAAGAGATGTGTGATCCCTAGGAAATTTAAAAATCAGATGATATTTCAATAGAAGAGTATCAAGTTTTAAAGTACATAGCGGGTTATATTGCACAAAAACCCTACTTGGGGGAGGCGCGATCATATCGTGAAAAATCGAAAATCAAATATTTAAAATAATTAGCAATTTAATACAATAAATTGCAATTTCAAATAATTACAAAATAAAATACATTCTTATGTAATAAAAAGTTAAATACACATTCACACTAATATAAATGAATCAGTACAGCACACAAAGTATTTGATGGTTAATTTATCAATATTCAATTAAAAACAAGTTTAGTAATTACTAGTGATTCCCTTGGGCTTGTTCTATACAAAATTATATATAAATATAAATATGTATCTTGATTGCAGGTAGATAAATATGCATCTTTATTGTTATTGAACCTTTGATTATCCCTATCAAACCTATTCTTGTTCCGGAATCATTGTTTCCTCCGAGGACAATAACGTAATTACCTTTATAACTGTTCCTCCTATCATTTGGTCGATGCACCACTTCTGCATCCCTCCAATTACTCTGTCTGTGGTCGTCATTAGACATCCGACGCACATCCCAATCTCGTCGCTCAGTATTGAAATTCCTTCTCGAACCCTGCATTTCCCTGCACGAATACCTTTCCTCAAACTTCGACACCTGCATCAATTGAGCTCTGGTGGTGGGATTTCTAACCTCTACATGATCCTGCACCTGGGGTTCGAGTCGACTGACGATTTTTTTAACTAAATTCAACTTATTCATTTCCAATTTTTAAGAGCCTTCTGTAACTTAAGCAGCTCATAAGCAAAATCTACCGAAGCTTGACTCTTGGTTTGACGAGACGCGTTAAACCGGGCTTCTAATTCTACTTTATTGCGCATCACCGGAAAACTGCCCTTCAACACCTGCTTTAACTAAACGAATTCATTTTCGTCCCCATGCACCAGGGCGTAGCCTATGACTTCGTACCAATCTTTTACGCATCCTGGGAGGTGACCCTTCAAATATGCACAGGCTAGATCTTTATGTATCTGATAAAATATTAGATTGTTTTCAACACCCTCAAGAAACTGGTCCACATTCTCGGATCCAGAAAAAAAAATATATTCCGGTAAGAAGCCTTACACCTGAGCAGACTCCTCCCTTGGGGTTCAGGAAATTTAACTGCCCATTATCAAATCCATTTGGGCGTCATTGTGATACCTCAGGGTCTGGAGGTATCCTCTCTTCTTCATCCACTACACCTATGTTTGAGGAAATGAAAGATTGACCACTAATATACCATCCATAATTAAAACTAGTTTATTATGATCTGAATTTATATTTAGGACGCTCATGATCAGGAGTGATGTGACATAAACAGTAATTCTAAAAAGTAGAGTAATAAACCACCGAATTTTTATATTTATAGATGTGTGATTTCCTAATTAGAATCCGCTCTAGTATTAAAGCTTAAACTAAACTGTCTTACCGTTATTTCCTCGGCGAACCTACAGTCCTTATATCGTCAATATGTTCTACGAACCAACTTGATCCGGCTAAGAGATGATCTTCTGGTCTCGGACCCACTTAGAAATCAACTTTACTGGCATAATAGACCGACTCTTAGAACTTCACCTAGAGCTTCACCTAACGCTTTTAGAACTTCTAGCTCTACGCGAATACTAACGTTCCACAATATATACAATTCCTAATTTTCATAAGCATGTTCTCTTCTTGGGTTGTTTGGAAAGAATTGTCATTCTGTCCCCAAATATATACTAAGAGGATTACTAACAGAAGTACCGATAAAGACCCGTCACAATCGGTATTGAACTTTTGGTCCGGTATTGCAATTCCTTATTAGCACTTTAAATTTATAATTTTAATTTCTTGAAAATATCCAAACAAATTTCTATATAGAAAGGAGATTTCCTATTTTAGTTGATTTTTATTACCATTGGGCATATTAGAGATTTTTAACAGTTTTCTTTACGTGAGGATTAGAGCCGGACATAGGTAAATGCTCCAACAACTTTCACAAACGTGAATGATGGGGGAAGGAGCAATAAAAGAGGGGTCAGTTGTCATATAAACGGTATCACATACTGTAGAAGTCAATTTGGACCCTTCCAAGCGAGAAGAACGCAGGAGAATCGTTAGCTTTAGTTTTGAACAAAAATAGAGGGAGGAAGAGAGGTTTTAGTGTTTCGAGTGGTTGTGTGTGGAAAGAAACCAAAAACCATCTCTAAACGTGAAGAAGGTGATGTCATTTTCTTTCATCATGACAGAGCTGTCAGAACATAATCATCAGAATGTGAAATAAAATAAGTAAAAATTTTTAAGGAAATAGCATGAAAAAAAGTTTCATTTCAAAATCCAGAAAATAATGGAAATAAAGAAAAAAAAGGTATATAAGTCATATTTTATGAAGGAACTATTTACCTTCGATCATTACGACCAGTACGACACATGCATACTTCGTCGTTCCTTTGGAAACGCCCAATCCCCTCCCAGAAGAGGGCGCTTTCATAGTTTTAGAGTTGGGATTTCTGTCCATGGGACCCTTAAGTCAGATTCTTCCGTTGGTAAAAGAGATAGATTACTCTAATTTTTAAAAATAATATCACATTTCTCTGTATCTGTGGAGAATTCTAAATTTAGCACTCAACATTTTGCAATAAGATCTTTAAGAGAATGATCTCACACACACAGTTAGGGTTTTTCCTTTAATTTCAGTCAAGTTAAAATTTGGTGGGAAACCGGAAAATTTTCGTAATCTAGAGCGATTCAATCTATCGCCTTCGTTAAATATTAATTGATGCAAAATTTTAATATGAGTCGTACTTGCCGTTTTTTAAGGGTTTGGGCAATTTTGGAAAAATCACTGAGGGTAGTCATAGTTATATATTTATAAGCGACTAATACACAAATGTTCAATCACTAAATATACAAACTCAATATTTGCTTTATAATAAACAGAAAATTTTAAAAATTTCTTCTTCCCAAAACACGAGCATACTGCTCAGAGCTATAACAAAGTATCGATTCTCAAAATATTCATCAAAACATGTGTGTGCAATGTGTAAAATAACTTTCTGAAGAAATCAGTTTAAATTTAATTAAGCACATAAAATTGTATTTCTTCAAAATAAACGCATCAAAATTCTTCAAAATATTTGCATCAAATTTCTTCAGAAAAATCACATGAAAATTATATTTCAAAACATATTTTTGTTCAAGAAACGAGGGATGTAACTTCAGCCTCTCAAAATTATTAAATCAAAAAAAAGCATCACTATTCTTCAATCAACAAAACTCTTGTAGAAAACAGAAGCTTCAATATCAAATAAACAAAGCTTTCATCTCAACTTATTCGCTTGCTCAAATTACCATTAATTACATGATTTTTGCTTACATCCGCTTTTTCTTGAACAATTATAAAAAACGTACTTGCATTTTTGTCTTACATCTTTCACTTCGGTTTTCAAAACCGATGCTGCCCATAATATGCAGCAGTTAACATCTAATGTGATTAAATAACATCCAGTGTCTTTCGGTCGGGTTTAGGGGGTTTTATTAAGGTATCCGACTACTTGCGACAACTTTTTGTAAAAAAAAGGGAGATATGGAGATTTTTTTGTGGTTTTTAGATTTATTTAGTACATTTTTTAAAAAAAAGGTGAAAATTAAGAAGAGAAAAATAAATTATTACTACTAAAATGGGAAAAAATGGTTAAAAATTGACAAAATATTACATAAACTGGGCCCGCCCTGTACAAATAGTAAATGAACAAATTCTCAATTTTTCAATTTTGATGTATTACTTTGCTATTTCTTTTCGAATTGGCCTTTAGGATGAGAGATATTTTAATTTTTATAAAAACTAGAGCACGTTATCTTAGTTATAATATGAAATTGCTAAAAAAACAGTGATTATAAAGAACTGTAAATTTTGAAATAAAACAGTGATTGATAAATCTGAAGGTTAACAGTGATTGATAAATCTGAAGGTTTTTGATAAATTCGAAGGTTAACACTTCTACTTTTATACAAAAAACATACACAAAAAATTTCGCAAATTAGTTTAAAAACTTTTTGAGCAATCGCAGTCCCCGTTGGAACTTTTAAAGAAAAACACATTTCGAGTAAAACGCATTTTAAAGTTGGACATCTTATGTAAAGTTATGGCATCTGCTTTTACTAAAATACTTGTAGTTTTTGTTCTAGTGAATGGAAAATAAAAAAAAAACTTGTTATTTCTATAAAGCTAATAAGATAGCCTATAAAATAAAACCATAAAAAAAATCATAATTTTAGTGTAGTTGGATACCTTTCAATTAAAAAAAACCGGGCAGGACCCTCATGTCAGGTGAGGGTTCATACCTCACCTCGAGTTGGAAATGACGATAAAGGGGTATAGTTCATATAGAAACACACATTTAATTAGTTAACCCTCTAAGCGGTCTGCACCACACATATTTTTTTTGCATTCAGGTGAGGTTCTCAAAAGCGGTTGAGCCATACTTTTAAGAATGCGGCTTGGCCGCATTTGGGAATCTTGCTTGAAGGCAGAAAAATCATCTCTGGAATGGCGGAATTTTACGTGTAGACCGCTTGGAGGGTTAAAAAAGGAGACGGCACAACACAAATACTAAATTAAGGGGATGGTTGGACCTTCACAATGTCAAATTTTGGTCAAAACTGCGATTTTAATTTTTTTATACTAATAATAATCCTTATATTTCAAAGAATAATTCTGTGAAATAATTTTGTCATTTTGATTTATAATTGATGAATTTTTTAAAAATTTTAATCAAATAAGTGTTTAAAATGCACTTTTCTGAGTTAGTAAATTTTTCCTTTTCATTGTTACGTAAAATGCTCCTTGCGTTTCAGATTACGTCATATCATTTGAAATTTTCACAACTTATGAAAGATGATATAATTCACAAATATGTGCATTAGTTTTGTGAAAAATGTAACGGATCATATTTTGTGTTGTTTTGAACATCTTGCATGTGTTAAAATTGGTGAAATATTTCATATTGTATAGAAAATGTATCTTTTACTCAACAAATTTTATTCCTAGTTTAAAATTCATGAACAAATATATTTGGCTGTAGTTCATCTATATACAAAACAAAAATTATGTACATATCTTAAAAACTAATGCGCAAGGAGCATTTCTAAAAATAGTTTAAGAAATTTAATTTTTTTTAAAATTCAATTTATAATACATTTTTTAAGAAATATATTTAGATTGTAAAATATAATAATGTAATAATAATGATTCCATTTTCCACTAATTAAGCTAACAATTTAAGAAAATAGTTTTAATGGTCCATCGTCCTCTTAAGGTGAATGAAAAGGAGGCCCTTTACATCAGCTACCGAAATGGCTATTCTCTCTACACCACGTTTAGTGTTCAGTTCTACATCTAACATGTCTGCTGCAATCAGTATATAAGTCACAGTTACAAATCACAATGATGGTGGTTTCAGTTAAGAATCGCTGTTACACCAACCGGCGTAGGTGGATACTACACACATTGTTACGTTACGTTACAATCAACGTAACAATATGTATACAAAAAACAAAAGTAGCACAAAAACAAAAGCAGGCACAAAAGTTATAATGTATATCAATACTCTGTGTGTGTGCGTATGTGTGTGTGTGTAAGATAATAAGGTTTAGTATATGCTTCTCTCGAATTTTCTTTTTTATCATATTTTCATTAGCCGAGTTCTGGAAATAAACGTAAAAATGCTGGAAGAAATAAAATCGACACAGCAAATTAAATTATACTAGAAGAAAGAATTCAAAAGAATCCGACAATTTAATAAAATAAATTGATTTTTTTTCGCCCTGTCTTCAGAAATATAGATCAAATGCGAATATTGCTTCGGATTACCAGAAATAAGATTTTAAGTCAAACTTAATACCAGAAAACATCACCTTTAGGGGTAAGGAAAAAGTTAAGCTATGCGTCACGTACCTTATGTCAAAAATGAAGTTACTCAAGGAAACCCATATTTTTAAATTTTTATGCCCCCAAACAGCTTAATTTCAACACGTTTCTCCAGTTGAGTTCTCTGTTGATCAGGTTGCTAATTTTGATGGGAGATGGTGTTCTGAGAAGGGAAGCTTTTTCCCGGTATTGTGTGTGTGTGTGGAAATCGCGAAGATGTGATTGCGTAGTCTTGCGGCGATGTGGATGTAATGAACGAAAAAGTAGTGAACTCCATTCTTCTATCCTCAGAAAAGGTTTGAGGCATGATTTATATTATTTTCGTAGTATTCGATGATGATCAAATTATCCTCCTTGCTTTTTGTTTTCCTTTTCAAAGTGACAACTGTAAACGTTTTCGAATGGGAGAATTGAGATTTAAAGGGTGGAATAAAAGGAATGGAATAATACTTATGTGAAGGCAAGTTCAGAAATTTATGTTCAGTTTCTAGTCTCAATTATTGGAGTGGTACTAATATTTTTGTGGATGCCTTTTTTTTTTAGTTTCTGGAGTTTTAAAATAACTTTTCAGGCTTAAAAAATGTTAGTCTTCTATTTACGATTTGTTAAGTCTTTTTGAAAATGTCATTTTTTTTTGGTGTTTCTTCATTTTTTTTCAGATTGTCTACATGATGTTCTAAAATCATTGATCTATTTTAACTTTTTTGGTCTTTTTCAATTTTTTTATTTGATTATGATTTCATGTGATAAGAGTCTAAATGAATGTTAAATTTGTGTGAACATTTTTTCAGAAGTAAAATTCAAAATCCCTATAAGAATAATAAAATTATTTTTTTACACAAAAATCAATTTAAATATCGGCATTCTAGTTAATATAGTATATTGAGGAATACTTTTGTCGAGTAAGTACTGTTTGTGCACACAATTGAGTGTTGACCATAGTAGCATAGGGGTCTTGGTTATGAGCTCGTGTCTGGTTGGAGCTCCAATCCTGGAGCCACTAAAGACCCGCCATGGGGAGAAAATAATGCACAACAAAAATTTCGTGCCAGAGTGTCCTTCTGTTGTCGTGCTGTGGTAGTTTAGAGATGAGTTCCAGCTCAACTGTTGTCCTCGTCACTTACCAATTGTTAAAAACTGTTAACATATTTCCAATTAAAAATAAATTAAATTAAAAATATTTGTCCATTTTTAACGTGTGGATTATTAAGTTTAATTAATTTTATCAGCTTTGTATTATTGTTAACATTGTAACATTGTAATAACATACGTTAGCTTTTATACGTGGGCCGCAACAAGATGATTAATGGAGGAGGGGGGAGAGAGAAATACTTTAAAACCAAAATAACATAGAAATTTTAAAATGTGGCAAATTGATCAAAATATTAAAATTCCTATTTTGCCTTTTTTAATTGTGTAACGAATGGTAATAGAGCGCCCTCTCCTGGCCGTATGGACAAGTAACTAGTCTGACTGCCACCACGGTGTAGAAAGGACATGCCAATGTCCGCACGCGCAAACCCCTTATTATTTGTATAAAGATCAACTGGTTTTTATGTATTTGTAAATGTGCTCAATTAGAATGTACAACCAATTAAAATTATTTAAGCTAGCTGTGCCGGTGTTATTTTTGAGTACAGGTTATAAAATGGCTCACAGCGAGTGGCACGAAGAGGAAGTTAATTTTAATAGGACTGCTAGTTTAACAAAATTATCTTCAATATTCTGAATTGTTAGTTCATACAGAATTTCTATAAAAGTATTTTCTGAAGTTGTAGCTGCCAGCTACGAAGTTGGATTGTTTATTTCCTACCGGGAAATTAGAAATTTTTGATTGCATTCGTTTTCACGGATCGTCAGATAAGTTTCTTTCGTTTTGTTTGCTGAACTAGTTTAACTTTTTTATTGAATTTTACTTGTTTATTTATATTTTATGACATATATATATATATATAATAACAATCATTTATTAGTCTATTTTATTTGAGTAATTATTTTCCCTATTTCGGAAACACATTCTACTTTTGTTCATTTTTTCTCCCTGCCTGTAATTTATGACTATTAGTGTGTGTACTTGATCGGGAAATTTTTACCCCCACTTCTGACCTTTAGTTTTCACTGCTTGTTTCCATTCACAAACTAGACGTTTTGTTACTATAGAATCCCCCTCCCGATTTTCTGTCTCTCTTCCCTTGCCTGGTGAAAATCAGGTGTTTTTTTTTTCTTGTTCATTTTACTTGGAACTCAGAATACAGTACTCACTGTTTGTTCTGTAAATTTTATTAATCATCGATACTTTTCACTTTTCTGCTGACTCATTACTTATGACGCAAGAGTGTCACTGAGATTGATATTTCCTGTTTAGTACCTTTTTTTATTGAATATAAGTGTTGTTACACTGTGTTTTATTTCTAACTATATTGAAGAATTTTGATCACTTATTAGATTTGTGTGAATTTAAAAGAAAGAAATTATTATTATTATTTTTTGTTAACAAAAAAAGTGTTATAGAAAAGTATTTTTATTCCTTCAAAAGATTCATTCATAGGTTTTGTTTCGACTTTGAATTTCTAAATTTCCTTTATAGGGAATTATTTTTTACAAAGCTAAGATTTTGCCTTCTGTAAAATATCTACAATATTTTTAAGAAGTATTTTTATTCCTTCAAAGGATTAATTTTTATGTTGTTTTGACTAAGTTCATTAGACTTTTACTTGAATTTTCATTTTGCTTTCAAAGTTTAGATTTCGTTCCCTGTAACATATCTATAATATATTTTTGAATAGTATTGTGTTCGAATATCCAATTCTTGTTCTTCTAATGACTAGTTGATGCTCAATTATAAAGATTAACTATTTTAAAATTAAATTAACTGCATTTAATTTGTGGCTGTCGGACTTTATTATTGACTCCTTTTTTCTAAAGTTAAAACAGTGGCGTATCATTCTAAAGCGCGCAAAGATGACTTAAAAACACTAGCTACAGAATTAGGCCTCGAAATAGGAGAAATGATGAGAGTAATAGACTTTAAAAATTTAAAGACTATGATAAACAGTTTACTAAAACCCTTTTAGAAACCATTCTTGAAACTAAGGTTCAGGCTGAACGTGACGAAAAGGAGGAAAATGATTACAAACGAAAACAAGAGGGACTGATTTTAGAACTAGAACGCATGAAGTTAAGCATGACTGCTACTTCAACTAACACTAGTGCTTCTTCCGCAGAGAAAATAAATATCCAACACCTCATACCCAGATTTGTGGAAAATTCTGATATTTCCACCTATCTTAAAATATTTGAAAGGCAGTGTGAGCAAGTTAACATAGGTGAAGTCGATTATGTAACACACCTTCTACCTATGTTACCTATCGACATTTCTCATATTATCTTGCGTGAACCCAAAGACAAATTAGAAAATTACCAGCACATTAAGCAAGTGCTACTCCAACGATTCAAGTTGAGTGCTGAATCGTTTCGAAGTTCAATACTCATCAAAAACAGCCCGAAGTTATGTGGAAGGACTTCGCGTACAAGCTAAATATTTATTTAGAAGGATGGCTACATAGACTAGAAGTGAAAGACTTTAACTCCCTTAAGAGGATTTGGTTCTTACCGATCAGCTTAAGAAAAGAGTTTCGAAGGAAGTTAAAGAACACCGTGGATATTTGGGGAGGTATTAAAAGCTCCTCTGAGTTAGTACAAAAATTAGACGATTGTGAAATTGCTCGAGGTAAGACGTCAAACCATAAAGTTTTACCAGACGTAAGAAGAACTTCTTTCCCCTCAAAAATAAAAAAAAACAAATCAGTGCAAGAACGGTGGATAAGGAAAAGGAAGAACCAAGAAAACCATTTAGAAGACATTTGCAATTTGAAAGCCGAAATCATCTGTCCTGCTATGGATGTGGAAAGCCCGATCAAATCAAGTCAAAATGCCCTGATTGCAATCCTTCAAAAGGTGATCCAGCTCATTTTGGAATTTTGCAAGTTAACAGTCTCTCTCCTTCGAACAGAAATGCTGTACTCAGGATCAGCATAAATGGAGTTTCAGGAACTGCATTTGCGGACAATGGTGCAAATCATTCGATTGCAGGAGAAACTCTTTTCACTATCCTTCTTCAACAAGGAGCTGCTTTTGAAAAGACAGCAATATACCTATCCTTTTCTGATGGAATCGTTACTCAGAAAGAAGTTCAGCGTACATTTCAAACCGTCATACTGAAAGGCAGAAAGTTTAAAACCCCTTTTTATAATTTTGCGTGATGCCAGAAGCAACTCCACTCTACTTGGAGTTGACTTTCTTGAAAATGCTGGAATAGTACTGAATTTCCGAAAGAACTGTTGGACTTTTTGTGACGATTCCCGAAAATCGTAGAATTTCGTAACGCCTTATCAGAGTACTTTTGTTAATGTAGGGCCTGTGGCCATAAATAACTGTCAACTACGAGAAGATGAAGAACAAGAACTTGGTTCTCATCGTGCGGAACTAGATAGCTTACTTAAAAATCATCACTCTATCTTCGAAGTAGGGGGAGAAGCTACTCCATTTATCAAACATAGCATCAACACTGAAAACAATCCACCAATTTCAGTGCCTCCCTACCGAATGAATCCAGCCAGAAAGAGCTGGATTCTATGCTACAGCAAGGGATCATAGTAGAATGTGAATCTCCGTACGCCTCTCCCGTTGTTTTGATTCCAAAACCAAATGGCAGCATGCGTCTCTGCATAGACTACCAGAAGCTGAACGCTCAAACCGTCCCAGATAGTTATCCTTTGCCTCGGTTGGATGACTTGCTTAACGAAGCTAAGCCAACACCTTATATGTCGACTATTGACTTGGGTTCAAGATACCACCAAGTAAAAATGGAGGCAGAGGATCAAGACAAAACTGCTTTCACATGCCCTTTTGGTATTTATAAGTTCACTCGTATGCCATTTGGATTACGAAATGCACCTGCAACCTTCCAAAGATGATAGACAAGTTCCGTTCAGGATTAAACAATATGCTTGCACTGCATATCTAGATGATATCATACTATTGTCTCCAACCTTCTAGAAACATCTTTATGACCTAAAGCAAGTTTTTAAACGTCTTTCATTGTTTAAATTAAATGCAAATAGAGAGAAGTGCAACTTCCGTTGTAGAAAGGTGAAATACTTAGAACATTACATTACCAAGGAAAGCATCTCAGTTGATCCACAAAAGACAGCTGCTATCACAGATATGATGTCCCCAACCTCTGTTAAACAAGTGCAAAGCTTTGTACAAACCTGTTCCTGGTATCGGCGATACATTCCAAACTTTTCTCAAATTGCAAAAGACTTAACTAAGAAAAATGCAATGTGGAATGGGGCTCTGAACAAGAAAAAGCTTTCAGACAGCTAAAATCAAAACTAACTTCTCCTCCTGTCCTTAAGCCAGCTGACGGTACCAAGCCGTTTGTCATCCAAACAGATGCCAGTAGCGTGGCCCTAGGAGCAGTTTTACTTCAAGGAGAAAAAGATAAGGAAAACCCAATAGAATACGCAAGCCGACTATCGTCTTCAGAGCGAAATTATTCTACCACAGAAAGAGAAGCTCTTGCAGTTGTGTGTGCCCTTGAAAAATTTAGAGGTTACGTTGAAAGACAAACTATTAGACTCTGCTCTGACCACCAGCCTTTAAAATGGTTATTATCTTAGAAATCTTCCACCGGAAGACTTGCAAGATGGGCACTACAGATCCAATCTTATAATCTAACAATCGACTACATTCCCGGAAGATCGAACTTTATTACGGACTTATTGTCTAGACCAGAGGTTTCCAAACTTGTTTGTCTCATAGACCCCTTGCCATGTTTTTCGGTTTGGAGTAGACCCCCGCTTAATAACTATTGAACTTTTGCAAATTTATCAACTTAAATATCTCTTTTCGACTGTTAGTACAACTGCTACTACTATAAAAGAATTAAATTTCTAACTAATGAAGTAGAGTGTTTAAAATTTATAAAAAAACACATGTTAATTAAATTAAAAGTTAATTAATAAATAAAATAACCGTTAAATAAAATAAACAAACAACAAACAAATGATTTTAATAGGAGGGATGAATCTAGTGCTACAACAGAAAGTTTCAACACTTGGTATCAATCTTGTCAGGTTTTACCTTAAATCTCCTCTGTCAGTGTTCCTGTTTTGAGATTGGCAACCGCGAGGAAATTCCTTCTCACTAGGAAAACAATTAAAAATATCTTCGTGATACTCTATAATGCAAACGAATAACATGTTTCCCTTTTTAAAGCCAAAACTGCTGAAATCCTTTTCTAAACTTTAAGATCTTCATTAGTGCATATTATGATCAGTTCCTATTGACGTGTGCCATTTTTTTTCAATGTGACTATATCAATTCATTACCTACTGTGGCAATAATCATAGTTAAAGTATTCTCAAACCTGATCTTAAAATCTGAATAAAAGGCAACTAAACGTAGGTTAAAACGTCCTAAAAGATTGTCTGTGACAAATTGAGAAAATTCGGGACCTCCAGTATTACACTTCTTTATCTTAACTCTGGAAAAAAAACGCTGAAATGGTTCTTATTTTTTTAAAAAATATATGCTATCACCTTGTAAGTGCAAATTAAATTCATTAAATGTAGTAAATAAATTTGTTAAATAAATAAAGTTTGATTTCCATTTGATTAAATTTTTTTCTAAAATTAAAGTCACGATCTAGTTTAATAAGAACTGCTATCATAGACCCCCACCCCTTATACCTCACGGGCCCCAAATTATTTTTTGCTGACGTGGACCCCTTGTAGGTTGTCATAGACCCCTGGGGGTCTATATAGACCACTTTGGGAATCACTGGTCTAGATCCACGTCAGAACAAGAGAAAGCAAACTGTGACATCCTTGCTGTTTTCGTCGATTTTCCCACACGCTCACTTAAAGAAATTTGCCAAGAACAATTGAAGGATGATGAGCTGAAGAAAATAATTGAATGTTTTGAAAACAAGGAAAAAAGTGTTAATTTTGCCAACTGGTTAGAAAGAGGGTACCTCATGAATCAAGGAGTCTTATTCCGTTACTCACCTACTTCTGAAAGGGAAGAGGCCCAGTTAGTAGTGACAGTTCACGAAAGACAAGACATTTTGAAAATCCACCATGATGCCCCGAAAGCAGATCATTATGGAGCCGATGGACCGTTTCAAAGAATATCCAAACGGTATTATTGGACAGGTATGCGTTCTTACATCACCGATTACGTAAAGAATTGCACAGAATGCAATCGCTACAAACCATCCAACCAAAAGCCTTCCGCACTCTTACGTACACCTGTGTATTCTCAACATTTTGAGACAATTTCCATTGATCTCTTTGGACTTTTGCCTGAAAGTCCATCCGGAAAGAAGTGGATATTTATTGTTGAGGACTGTTGCACAAGATGGGTTGAACTGTTTGCTCTCCCTCAAGCCACTGCTAGAGAATGTGCTACAACTCTAATGGAAGAACTTATATTACGATACGGCTTACCCAGAAGATTAATTAGCAATCGTGGCTCTCAGTTTGTGTAAGTGCCGTCATGCAACAACTTTGTTTCATACTGAACATATATCAAGACATTATTCATGTTTATCATCCACAAGCAAATCCTGTTGAAAGGAAAAACCGTGACCTAAAACCAAGAATTTCTATCTTAGTTCAAAATCGACACGATGAATGGGAAGATAAGTTGCCGTCTATCCTTTTTGCTCTGAACAGTGCCAAAGGTGATACCACCGGTAAAACTGCTGCTTATCTGCAGTTTGGACAAGAGAGGAGAACTAAAGATGATAGTTATATATCCCATATATTAGAAAATATTAGCAAGAATTTCTTCTGAAGTCCGTGAAAGAATTGAAGAGAAACAAGATCAGCGAAAGGCCTACTATGATAGAAGACATCTTCCAGGTCAATTGTATCATCCAGGTGATAAAGTCTGGGTAACCCTTTACCCCCTCAGCAATGCTGCCCACAAAAAGACAGCTAAATTCTTGCCCAAAAGAGACGGGATTTATATTATTGTGACTCAACGCTCACCGACAACTTACGAACAGAGTTGCCAGAATCTTACACAGCAAAGTAGCATGAAGAGGGAAAAAAGTAGCGAAAAGTAGCGAATCGATTTTCACTTGCAATTCAAAAAAATATAATTTTTTTCTTAATTTTGAAAACAATTTTAAAAAACGTTAAAATTCATTTAAAATACTTTCAAATTCTTCCTGCTAAGTATCGTGATCTGATGTGTCTTTTTTTATAAATTTCTGAATTATATTGAAGCATTTGTGGCGATGGAATGAAATGAACGCAGCAAGTCCCTCATTCTTCCAAAGTCATTTTGATTCTGAGGATTGACTCAAACAGCTCAAGGCACATTCGATTCCTTAATTTTGTCTTTTATGACGTCACTCTGGAAAATGCCCTTTCTACAGTGGCATAATTATGGGTAGGCTGTAAAGCTTTAATGCAAATATAGCTAAATATCTTAAAAATGGAATCCGAACTGCGTCTTTTATATTAAAAATGTGACATTAAAATAATTCTCCATCATTTGAAAGTTCAGATTCAGATAGAAAAACATCCTTCAACTGTATGTTAAAAATTTGTCTCCATTAATTCTCCAGAACATATAATTTAGATTGTTCTGCTAATTCGAAAGTCAGATAAAAAGGAAGGACGATTTGGATTTAAAAAAATACAGGGGAAAAATTCTTTATCTTTTTTAAAAGTCCCGTAATTTGTACTGATTCGGTTTAAAAGTTGCTCACTTGAAAAATTTTGAGAAAATTATGACATCTTTGATAGAATTCTGTAGTAGATTCTGTAGAAATTATTTTACTTTTGATTGTCAGTTTATTCAAAAAGACATCCATCAAATACTTCAATAAGCAAATAAATGCTGTTTAAACTCATGTCAACTTGGAGATTCACACATTTAGGTAAAAATTCTTCTTCTTAAAGGAGTAGGTGCAATCTTTTAATACTTTCAGTAATTTAAAATGATCACCATGATAACTTGAAAGAGTATATTAATCCACTCAAATTCTGCTAAAATTGGCAGCTGTAATTTTAAAATATTTAATTCTATCCTTGTATTAATTTAAGTAAAGGGATAGAGTAAGACAAGCAGTTGATTGGAAAGAAGAGGAATCTAGGCATTGGTGTAAGGGAGAATAGTAGGGGCCCTTGCAAAATCAGCTTTTGGACCCCAAGCCCTAATACATACGTGGCATCAGTCAGGCATATGGCTCCCTAGAATCCCTGGGCCCCCCGCAATGCGAGGGTGTACGTTGCGCCACTGAATCTAGATCAAAACCTTTCAAAAGGGACTGAATCATATTTTTATCACATAAACTCTCTAGAAGACAAGTGCTTACTTTTGTCATTGTAAGCCATTATTTATAAGTCCAGTGCTGCAAAGTAAGACAATCACAGAAACAGATTTTTATTCTTTAATTCAATGCAGTACCTATGATGATAATTATACAATTTACTTAGTTCTATAAAAATTTGTCCTTTCACAATTACTTTGTGATACCACCCTCCTTAGGTGACCGTTTCTTTGATTGTCAGCGTGAGCTAGAGGTGTAGGGTTTGCAAAAGGAATAGACATTTTTAATTCTTAATATGACTTTATTAAGAATGAAACTTAAGTGTCTAACAATTTAGATAATATTATTTAACCGAGAATCTATAATGAACAAACACACAGTAATAGTTAAACCGAATCACGTAGTTTAGACCACTATAAATACTTAATCCACCTACTCTCACTTCTAATAATATTACAAGTCCTAATATCAAATAATCAATCCCACCTTAATCCAAATTTAGTTTCAATCTTATGAAGTAGCATCTGGGCGAGTGTGCAATGGTATGAACCTTGACTTAATGGCTTATCTTCAAGGTAACTTCACAAATGGCTGTCAATTCTCGATTGTATTACTTTCACACATAACATTCGCAAAATTACCATTAGTCTTGGCCCCCAAAGACCCTAGAGGTCATGTTAATGAAAAGACGCGCGAGGCCGTCACAACTCCCTCCAAGAAGCAAAACGTGATTTATTCGAGGGTCTTAATGGCACTTAAGAAATTAGGTGCCTAATTTTTTATTTCTTGATCTCCTCACTTTCCAAGCTTTATTTAAATTTTAACCTTGAATCCTCATTTTAACTCTTAATTTCCAATATTTAACTTAACTTTAATTTTCATTATTCATCTTAAAAATTAAATTTAATATTCCTCCTTAATTTGAACTCTTGACAGACACAATAAATTTTACTCAATTAACTAGACCAACATTAACAGTTATGCATTTTAATCATGGTAGATTCTCACTTTTGCATAAGATATGTGCACATGCCTCATCTGAGTGGAAGGACCGGGGAAAAAACCATCTTTGACTTAGATGGAGTAATAAAACAAGGTCCACATGCCCCTTAACTAACTTAACTCTACTTATAAATGCTACTTATAATTTATTACAATAAGCTTCTTTGCATTGCTTTTCTATGAGGCTTCCTTTGTCTGACGACTTGGAGTCATATTGAAAGAACAAAAATTTGCTTCTATTCGTCCTTTTCTAATTGGAATTCAGGGTCTGTCACCCTGAAATAAAAACTCTTTAAGTCACTGGGCATAATATATATTCACATAATACCAGTACATTTCACAATTTTTATACATTATATATCACTTTTAAATTACAACTAATTTTCATATATACACCTTATCTGGTCCTTCCAATAAACTCCCCATAACTCGCGCAGCGTCGTTAATGTTATTGTTAGTATCCTATCAACGCCACGTTTCCCCGAACAAGATGTACATTAATATGAAACAATACAACAATATATATATATACACTATACAATTACAAACATTTTTCAATAAATCATTAAAACAAATAACCAAAGGAATTGTCGCATCTCAGAGAAGTCATACATCGTAGTAAGCAAATGCATAACTACAATTGTTTTCTCCATCAATTGAGAAAAAAAATTTTACAAGTCAAAAGTTCAAAAAAAAAAAAGTACACTTATTGTAGTGTCAACTCTTGCTTGGATTATAATTTTTAAGTACCGCCCGAGACTTCCTTCTCTGCAAAAATTCTTCCGACCACTTGTTGGAAAGAATATAAAATGAAACGATACAACCTGATTTTTATGGCTTGGCGTCTCCTACTAGAACCCCCAAGGATAAGGTACTGTTGGTCTTTGCTCTTCCTCTCCTTTCCTGGCCGCTTTGGTGTGGATTTTCTCTTTTTTTGGTCTTCCTGCTCTTTGATTTTGCTTGCTCCTTGATGTAGGGTCTGCAGTGTTCTCCTCGGCTGTTCTTGGCTCGAACTGGTCTTGTTTGTTTTGATTTCCTCTCAATGGTTGGTCGGGACTCCGATTTCTGCTCCTTTCATGGTCTGAGGTTATACCTCTCTCTATTTTGAACTACTGCGTCTTCCGTACAGTTCTTTTTCCTACTTATATAAATATTAGTAGTATTATTTGACGATAATTTTCTTTTGTTTATTTTATTGTCTACACGTTTCTGTATCTTTCCTTCTGGTCCACCTGACCAAGATCCACGTGATCGTTTATATCCTAATCTCTCTTGTCGTTTTCTTTTAATCTTTTTCTCATAATTTGAAAAAAAGCTAGGTAGTGATCTGATAAGTGGCCCTACCTGTGAGTCTCTCACCTTGATTTGACTTAAGATTTATCCCTTTTTCTCTAACTCATGCTTTACATCTGACCCCTTCTTCCTACCATACTGTGACTCATTTGATCTCCGGTGTATGCTTTCCCAACTACTCGTTTCATGACGTGAACTATTGCTATCCGAACTACCCGTTCCTATCTCAATCTCGTCACATTTTCTAAGACAATATATTCTCACTTGATCGACATTGACTGTTAACCTTTTTCCCGACCGCCATATAATCACATTATTCTTTCTTACATCTAACACCCTATACGGAACTTCAAATTTTGGCTTGAACTTTCTCACAATTTTTTTTGTTGCTGAACTTAAAGGGTGCGTTTCTAACAAGACCCAGTCATTCGCCTTAATTTGTACATCACGCCTGCGTCTATTATAATACTTCTCCCACTTTTCATGTTTAGCTTTTGTGTTTCGTCTAGCTTCATCAAGCAATCTTTCTAAATCTCCTATTGCAAACTCAGTTCCGTTCGATACCATCACTAAGTTTTGAAATGGGGTAATCAACTTTCAACCTAAAAATAATTCCTCAGGGTTTTTCCCGTCGTTTCTTTCCCTGCTGTACGAATAGTAAAAACAAACTCACGCAAGAATTGGTCCTATGTACCATGTTGATCATTTAGATATTTTGCAATTATTTGCACAAGATCGCGATTCACGCGTTCGGTTCTATTTTCCTGAGGCCTATATGCAACAGTCTTCACATGCCTTATGCCTAATCTTTCACTTAAATGATCAAAATCCTCGGATATAAATTGGAGATCGTTATCATTTATTAATTTTATTGGAGCTACAAAATGCGATATAAAATTATCAAAAGAAGTATCCACTATTACACGAGCCAAGGCCTTTTTAAGAGTTATGATTTTAGCCCATTTGCTGAAATGATCGGTATAATTACTAATACATATCGATTACGTCTGACTCTCGATGTAGGGTACGGGCCAAACAAATCTAACGTAACTATCTCATTTGGATAATTTGATACAATCGGATTTAATCTTCCAGCTGTTAACGTGTTTTTATAATTATTAACTTGGCACATATGGCATGTAGAGACATATTGATCAATAAATTTTCTCATATACTGGAAATAACAAACGTCCCTTACTTTATGATGTCTTAAAACGCCCAAAATGACCTGCTATGGGCTTGTGAAATTATCTCATTATTTCATTCCTTAAAGACTTTGGAATGTATACTCGCATTTCACCTAGTGAAGTCGTATATTTCGCATAAAATAACAAGCCCTCAATAAGTTTAAAGTCTTTGGACCAATTCTCACATATCGTCCATTAATTGAGCTATCTTCTGGGTTTTCTAAATATCTAAAGATATGACCTAATTCTGGGTCATTCTTTTGCTCTGTTATTAACTGTTCTCGTGACGTAAGTACTAGATCTCTGATTATTGCACAATTAACTTTCTCTCCCATTATACTTTCAACTGGGTTTCGGGATAAAACATCCGCCACCGCATTTTGAGTTCCAGGCCTATGTTCCCATTCTATATTAAATTCTGCTAATTTGAGTGCTTATCTGATCATCCTACTCGACAAATTTTTATCATGAGTTAAACGCGTTAAAGCAGCGTGATCAGTAATAACTTTAATCGGCAGTGAACCAAAATTTTTTTTGTTTATTCAGCCCCCAAACTACTGAGCTCTCTCTCGATTACCGTATAATTCCCCCAGCTTTTTGCGAAGTGTCGCGAAGCAAATACAATTGGTCTGTGCCCCTGATTTGAACCGCTTCCATAGCTATTTCCCCATTTGTTAACTCAAAAGGTTTTTAAAACCGGCAATTTTAAAACAGGGCCTTCGTGTCCACCTGACCGCGTAATGCCTTCTGCGCACTTGACCCCCAAATTTTTTTTTTTCGTTTTAAAATTTTAAAGTGGTTCGCAAAAATCAGCATAATTTTTTAAATTTAATTTCGCGCCCTGGGAATACCCAAAAAATTGGGCCTCCTTGAATTACGCGGGGGTTTTATCTCGGGGCTCGAACTTTCCACCGTTTTGATTCCCCTTAAATCAATCCCAAATACTTCAATTATACCAAATTTACAGTTTTAAGGTCAATCCGCATCTTGTAATAACCAAAAATTCCCCTTAAATGCTCAACATGTTGAGCGTGTGAAAAGAATATTACTCTCCATATAAACATTCCAAATTCCATCCCGGGTTTCCTATTATCGCAAAAAGCCTTCAAATGGGGCCGCCCGATCCATCCCGGGATCTGGGGCCACTTTACTACGAACTTGGGCCCAACAATATCACTGGGGTTTAAACCCTTTAAAATACCCCTTTTAGATCAAGAAGTTATTGGGGGGGGATATTCGTTATTAAATCTTCTGTTAACGGTAAGGGATAACGGGGATACTTCGTGATTAAATTAAGTTTCCTGTAGTTAACCGCAAATTTATATGCTTAATTATTATCCGGTGGTAACCCATTATTTTTTTTACATAACACTACTGGTGACGTGTACGGGGATTGAATGGGAACTATGGTTCCCTCCTCCAACAATTTCTCTACATGATAATCGAGTATCGCTTGTTTTTGCCTATGGTACCGGTACCGCCTGGAAACAACCGGTGGACTACCTCCCGTATCAATTTCATGTTATAAAACATGAGTAAGCCATGGTTTATCTGAGAACAATCCCTTAAAATTACTAAACAATTCTTGTAACTCCTGTTTTTGCTTATCCTCCAACTTTGTCTTCGACAAATCTATTTCTACATTTCCTTCCTCAAATGTTTTAACCACTGTATGTATTTGCGAATCGGGAATCTTTAACGATTTTCGATCAAAGTCCAAAACAATCTTTGATCCACTTATGAAATCTACCCCGAGAATACATGGGTATTTCAAATCTGTCAAAACATGAAACAACCAAGGCTTTTCAATCTTCCTAATTCGAATGTTCAATTCTACAATCCCTACATTTCGACATTTCGCTCCCTGTGCATTGATTAACCGTGCACGCGATATTTTTACTTGCTTATAAAAAAAATATTTTCTATATATTTTCTCAGATATAAATGATTTCTCCGCTCCGGTGTCCCATAGCGCTTTCGTAAATGTTTCATTTAATAAAGTAAGAACATATAGAAGTTCCACTGGAGACATACATATCGCAGAAAGTTTAATCGGTATATCCACTGCCGAGTTCTTTTGATTACTTTGAACATCACTAACTTTCAAAAAAATCAATCGTTCCCTTTGCATCCTATTGCCTTGACTGAAATTCTCACTCGAACCCCTATTTCTGCAGTCCCCTCTATTAAAGTCAACATTTCGATCTCCATTTCTAAATTAGTATCCCCTATCGATGAATCTGCGGTAATTGTTCTGAAATTTACCCCTTGCAGGTTATCGCAGACCCCCTGGGGTCGATATAGACCACTTTGGGAATAAGTGGTATATATGATCCGTGTTGAAAGATATGTAGAAAAGGGTCTTTAGAAGCGAAAGGGAAAAACTTATTTTCCCCTCCTCTGTTATTTGATTGGAGCATATCGTGGATGGGAACTCGTTACGTAATCGACGTATTGATTTTCCACACGGATTTCAAAATTCGACGCGCGACGGCGATTTATTGTTTCTCCGTAATTCACAGACGCGCGACGGCGATTTATTCTTTCTCCGTAATTCAGAGAAAGCATTGGCTTCGACTTTTGGCAAGGTTTGATGTATTTTACATTTTCTTAGATTATATAAAAAACGTAAAAGTTAAATTTCTATAAAAATTCACTGAAATCGCTGTTAGATAATTCTGAATAGCGTAATAATTAACCAATAATTGGTATCTTTATATGATACGAGCAAATTTATTAAGAAATTAATTAAGCATTAAATCATCTTAGTTTTATGTTCTAATTTATATTAAATTAGTTAAACTTAATTAGTTTAGTCTTTAGCCCCACACACATTACTTTTTAAAAACATTAATTTTTCTTTTGTGCATTATATTAAAAAGTTATTTATTAAACTATAAGAGATAGTTGTTGTCATTACGATTCTTATAGCATTTTCCTGGTGCTATTAAATTAAGTTCTACTTTATTTTGAAATTTTATTAGAAACTAATTCATATATATATATATATTATTGAGAGAGAGAGAGACAGAGAGACTTCAATATTATTCAGAATTTAGACTTATACGAAAAATTAATATAACTTCCATTGTAGTAATTCCACACCTATTTTTTTATGTCATTGTAAAGCAATTTTATGTTTTAGTCAGTGTAATTCTCTCACAGTGATGATGGACAATACAGAGCAAGATAAAACTAACACTCCATCCACTTCACACAATGTTAATAACCCGTGTTATCCATCTAGATCAGTAGATCATTCTAAGAAAAACACAAATCCCGTTTATACAAATTTGGATACTGTACTTACAAAATATGATCTTGAACAGCCCAAAATTAAATCGAAAAGTATTCGTGCTAAATATCCCCAATATGATAGGCTTTTTAGAGCCATGAACTGTTACCCCGTATCAGCCGAACTTGTCGATGAAGAAGAAAACAGACAGTCCATATTTGCCGACTGTGAAATTCCCAAATCAGATGATAAAAATAAAAATGAATCAGTTTCGGCAAAAGGTGATGTAAATCTCGATATTTCTAAACGAACTCGGATAACTCCTTCCGTAGTGTTCGAAGTTGATGATATTGAAGAGAACAGACAGTCCATATTTGAAGTATGCGAATTACCCCAACAATTCGTTACGTCTTCTGCTCAATCATGCAGTCAGAGTGATTCTTCTGAAAATTGTTCTGTGGATGAATTCAGAAGTTCTTCTGAAATTCCTTGTTCTTCAGAACCACAAAACTTTTCTAGATATCGATTACTATTTCCTCCTCTTAGAAGATCCATAAGTGAAGCCCACTTGCTCCATCCGCAAAACCGATGGATTCGTGTTAGCAGCTATTTGCAAACATTTACGCGGTTTTTGAGGCCTAATATGGGCTGTCGGAAGTAAATGAGAATAAATTATGCAAATCATGTAGGAAGGAAATAAACCACAATAAAAATGTTTAAACATTTGTGTTATAGAAAAACACCAATGTGCATTAATATCTTTATTTCATAAATAAACTTTAAAAAAAAGTAGGTTACATAAAAACCGGATGAATTTTTAATTGTCCGTTAGCCAATTTTTCGTAGTAGGATGCATAACTTTTATTTTCTAAATGTTGTAGAAATGCATTGAATAATTCTGAATATTTATATATATATCTTTGGAAATTAAAAATGAGAAACATTACATATACCAACCAGTTTACATCTCTCCTTCTAAAATAACATATACTCTACCCATCCCCTCTTAGTATCTCTTACACACACACAGAAATCATTTTATATGTAATCATTACTTCCTTAAAGAAATATATACTTGCGGATATTAAATATTAAAAGAAAACCTATATAAATTGTAAATATCTTTTTGAAATTAAAATTTTTTAATAAAAATTACGAATTCAACAATAAATTCGAACAACGTTCAAATTTTAAAAATTAATATTTATATAAAATTATACTATTTTCCATGTATTATACGCTTTATTTAGGCAGAAAGGGTTTCTAAAATGTATTAAAGATTGTTGAATATTCAATAATAGTCTGTATATATATATATATATTGGAGGCTGTTGAATATTTACTTAAGGCTGTTTTCGGTAAAAATACTAGAAGCTTGAACTAAACGTGAAGCACATTTTCAGACAGAAAAATGCCTCAATTTCCATGGAAATTTGTAGAATCATAGCTCGTATCTCTTTTAACAATATAGTGTTTTTAAAAATTTCAAAATATTCCATGAATACTTTCTTTTTCATTTTAATACGGGAAGGCATACCCCATTTAACATTATGGTATAGGAGAAAAAACGCGAAACACATTTTATACCAGAAAAAATGAATCAACTCTGTTAAAAAAGGAAAATATGATAATAAAAAAAATGCTGCTTTCTAAAGGATAGTGAAGCCAGAATATCATATTAATGTTTCATTTCCTTTATATCTGAAAAAATGTTCCAAATTCGGGTCCTATTCTTTAACATTAATCGAAAACAGTCTTAACAGAGTCTATCTTGATTAATGTATAAATTGTAAATACCTTCTAATTTTTTTTTAAATCTAAAATTTCTGAATGAAAATAACAAATTCCTTAATAATTATACATGTATACATGAATAGATAGCTATACATGTGTAAAGATTTTCTAATGACATGTGTAATAATATTATTTATTATTCATGAAATTTTGTTTAAGTAATGCACTTAAAATTTAAAAAATGAAAATATGAGCTGGTTTTCTCTTTCCTTAGCAAGTAATGTAATCTATTTGCAAAGAAAATAATGGCATTTTCGTATAGAAATAGAATTCAGTATTTAATATGAGTAGTAAATGCTCAAAAAAGTAATTATATTATAAATATTATTTTATTAATCTGTTTTAGTAGAAATTTTTTTTCGAATATTATCGTTAAATGTTCTATAAAAGTGCGGGTTATTAATAGAATATTTATTATAAAATGAAAAATATATTTTAAGATTTAAATAACTATATATATATATATATGTCATGAATAAGTATTAGATATAATAATTACAAGGAAATATTAGGGTAATATTTGTGATAAATATTAAGTTTATATTGAGAAATATGAGATACATTAATATTTTATTTATTCTTTTGTAATCCAGAGAGATCGAGCTCACCCAAGAAAGTCTTAGAGCAAGGGTTTCCAAACTTTTCAGTACATCGTCCCCTTTTAAAAGAATAACTTTCTTCATAGACTCGCTTACATTTTTCTCTATATAACATATAATTTATTTATGACAATAAATTAGTTTTGGAAATAAATATATTTTAAGTGTGTTAAAAATAATTCAATAGATAAGAAATTATTAAATTGTTTTATTCACTATATTTTAGAAAACTATTTTGAAATACATCAAACTTTACTATTATGTCTCTGCTAATGAATCATTTAAATAATAATAGTAATTTTTAAAGTTTGATTTTAAAATTTATCTATAGTACTTACGTGCTCTGTGCGGAGAATTCAATCGCTTTTACTAGCCCATTTTCTCTTCAGGTAAGCAAGATTTGTTTTTACTTTTCCCATTTAAAAATCGAAATGTTTTTCAGAAATTATCTGATTTTGAAACAATAAAATCTTACTGAAACCGGTAAAAATACCATCTGTAGTTATACAGCTACTCAGGTGTTACAAGCATTAAAATTAAAAGTAATCGCCTTAAGGTATCCGGCTACGTTCGGAACCGTGATTTTGCAAAAGCGTGTAAATGGATAATATTTATGATATTTAGTGTCACTTAGATTAAAATACATGTATAAAATTGTTTTAAGGACATTATGACAAAAAAAATATTTAAATACAATATTTTGGCAAAAAATAAACTTAGAATAACCTTTTTTCCAAATGTTCTTCTTTTGTCAAAAATGCTTCTATTGTATTAATATTTTGCCTGTATTCAGCTCAGACCTCTGTACAGAGGCTCAACTAGAATTTTTGAAACGCATAACTCGGAAGTCAGTTTATCCATGTTTTACGAAAACAGAAGGAAGAAATTTTAAGAAAATACGTCGATAATTATTTCAAATAGTTGTAACTCTGAAAATAATGTGAATTTTTCAAAAATCATAGTTGAGCCTCTGTACAGAGGTTTGAGCTATATACAGGCAAAATATTAATACAATAGAAGCATTTTTTACAATAGGATAACATTTGGAATAAAGGTTATTCTAAGTTATTTTTTTGCCAAAATATTGTATTTAAATAATTTTTTGTCATAATGTTCTTAAAACAATTTTATACATGTATTCTAATCTAAGTGACACTAAATATCATGAAAATTACACATTTATGTGATTTTTTAAAATCATGGTTCACACAGAACGTAGTTGGATACCTTAATTGTAAATTCTTACATTCTAGATGGTATAAAAATTTTTATATGAATAGAACTTTAATGCGGATGATAATTTATAATGCTGTCTAGGGTCAAGATTAATAAACTCCGACATAGATTAAGTCCTCCAGTTGTTTTTTCAAGTTTATTTTAAGTTTATCTAATATATTCTCTTAAAGAGTTTCTTTCTTTTTCTTATTTATAAATATTGTGTGGGCCCTGAAATAAAACTAAAAGCCGTGGGACGCGCTACAATCTGACATGGCTTTGTATAGAGTGTAAATAAATAATCGTACTAATCCCTACAATTTTAAATTCTCCTGTCAATTATAAATCTTTTATTTCACTTCCCTTTAAATTTTTAAAATATATTTTTCTTATAAAACGTATTCTCATTCTTATCAAGTTTCGAACGTAAAACACTGTTAAATAAATATTTTCAGACTTTCTTTTCCTTAAATAATTGAAGCACTCTAGATGAAGTTTAATCATAAGCATTAATCGAAATCAGGAATGTGAGGTGGAGTCTTTTTTATGCTTGTTTTTCTTTGTTAGTTTTCTTTACTATTCAATTTATTCTAAATAAAGACCTTCTGAAATATATAAGAAAAACATATTTATCGAACCTAAAAAATTAAACGAAACACGAAAAAAAAACAACCCTAGTACCTTGGACTGTTTTGCAGAATTAAAATCTCACCTCAACTTTACAGCTTTTCATAAGGATCGTTTCATAGTTTAATTGAAGAAAATAAGTGGAAAAAAATTATGATCGTTATTTTGGAGATATATATATACAGGAAGTCTTGTTGTGAATTTCCCCAATATATCATCTCCATAAGCCTTTGACATAATCTTCCTGATGATAAAAAGGGCAAGACTGGCGTTCTTCAACAAATAAGTTTGATAGAAATTTAAAATTTTTAATTGGATTTTTTTTATTGACTGATATTATATTTTTATTTTGCTTACTATAGGAAATCATTTTTTAAAAAGTGCATTTTCTATGCATATGATCATTAAATGTATCAAGGCTGCTAAATACTGCTTGTATCTGAAAGTAATAACACTTTATTGAAAAGCTATATTTGAAGCTTCAAAAAAATCAGTAATTTGCTCTATCAAAAGTTTTCTATACCTTACAATATAAGTTTCGAAGTAATTTTTAAATTTAAAAAAAAATGAGAAATAGATAAACCAAAATTAAAATTTTTAAATGTTCATGGAATTATATTACTATCAGTTACAAAAACAAAGCTATAACTGTAAAGAAGAATAAAGTTTTTTATAACAAATATTATTTTAAGTCCGTAGGTTAGAGGACACATAAATTCATGAACAGAAAAAGTAAAATAAATACCTAATATTAAAAGAAATATTGCTTAAATTTAAAAAAAAATCATTAATTTTAAAAATCGTTCGCGCTCGCGATTACAGCTTTTAGATGTGTATAGAGTTTTAGAGCTATCCATTCCATGTATTAAGCAAAATAAGGTACTTTAACAATGTGTTTCTTCGAAAAAAAGTGGATTTTTAAAACAATTAGGTTAAGTCCCATTTCAAAAACCTACTTAAGGTGACTGACTACATACGGAACTATGACTTTGAAAAAAAAGTATAAATTAATAAATTTTTAAAATTTAGTGTGAGTTGAATTAGAATATACAAATAAAAATTTTAAAAAATGCTATTATAAGAAAAAATGATTTAAATGTAACTTTTGGGCAAATAATGAAGAAATAATGACATATTTTCAAAACATTGTCCTTTTATATGAAAAATGCTCTTATAATACTATTTTACTATTTACCTATTTTACCTTTATCCCATTTTTTTCAGAGTAACGTTCAATTAAAGTAATAATGGATGGCATTCTACCTCCATTTCTTGTCAATAAATTGCATTGAAATAATTTTTTCCTGTTATTATATTTATGAAACAACTTTATATGTATATTCTAATTCAACACACCGTTTTATTTTTAAAAAATTTCCTTTTAAGAATAACTAAACCTGTAAGCTTGAAATTTAGAAAACATATAACTTTTGCTGATAAAAGATCTGATAAGAAGGGTTTTTTCAAAAGTCAATCCACGTGGGTGTTACTGCGACGTTATAGATAAAAAAATCCCTTTTTCAACTATTAGACTTACATATTTCAAATTTGGCAAATCTGATTTTTGTTGAGCAGAGATATGCTAAAAAAAACTTTTTTATGTTTAGTTTACTATTCACTTAAATATAACACACAGAAAATTTATCTCTCCTTCGAACTCTATTGTTTATTTTTCATTTTACCCGTGCGACGAAAGTTAGTAATATTCATTAAGGCGATATGGTACTCTAAAAATTATCAAACTATCGATTTTTTTTTTATTGGCTTATATGATGCTTTTAATCCTTCTTAATGTGTCTGCAAAATTTCAGAGTTGTATCTATATTTTTTATTCAGTTATTTATCCATTTTTGCTGCATGTCAGTAGACTAAACAAAGCTGCCACGCCCACTTTTCAGATCGTCTGCTAGAAAAGAGCTTGATAAATAAGGAAATAATTTTTTTTTTACTCCACGCTGATGAGTGTTTAAGCTGAAATGAAATAATTGTTTTGTTTTGATTATATGAGAGTTATTCTACTGCGTTTCTTTGAAGTTCTGTCCCTACAAATTTAACTATATTTTTGTACTCTGTGTTCTGAAGAGTAAGAAAAGTTGCTTTACGACAAGGAATTTGGTTATTTCTCCAAAAAGTTAAAATGCCTAGGCCTAAAAAACGTACTAAATCTGCCACAACGAAAGCTTTGAAGAGGTGGTTTTCAGATGCTAAGACAAGTTCAGAAGTTTCTCAAAACACTAACTTGAGGTGTGCAAAACTTGAAGAAGAATGCAATACTTTTTCTCGTTTGGATGAAAAATATACTGGTATATCCAGATCTCCAACATACGTCATTATTGATAAAAATGCATTAACAAATCTTTTTATGTAATACTTGCAAAAATGCTTCTTTGCGAGTAAATTTTGGAAGAGCCTATGGATTTTGTGAATATATTCAGGCTCTTAAAATTATGGAAAAAAAGAGTATGAATATTTGTGTACATGTTGTTTATTATAGTAGTATAGAACTGCGCATGAAATAAACTCTAAAATGTGTGTGTAATTTTTTTAAAAATTGTTAAGATAATGTTTTATGAAATATTGACCTTTTGTTTATATATTCATTATACAAGTATATTCTTTTATTCTTGTAAATTTTTAAAAAATTTGTGGTAAGCAGTTTGAAACAAACTAATTAACATTACATAAAAGTTTCAGATTATTGGAGGAATTTTTTATCATGCTATTTAAGAAATGAAAACTTTAAACTCATTTTTCTCCATGTTGAATTTTTGTACATTCACTGTTATTCAAAACCCTAAGGCTTTTTTGATAATTGAAGTAAGGGTTTGAAACTTTTTATACATGTTCTGAAATGTATGTTTTGTAAAACTGTGCATTGAATTAGCTCTAACATGTTTAGTACTTTTTCTAAAAAATTTCAAAATCAAAATTAATGTTTTTCGAGAATTTTTGTAAGTTTAACTATAAAAAATTAATAAAAAATTAAAGAGCAGTAGCAGAAATAAACCCATGCACAGTTTTATGTAGTATATTATAAGGTACTTGGAAAAAAATTTTGAAAGAAAAGAAACATATTTAAAAAAGCCTTAGGGGTTTAAAAAATGTTTAAAAAATTTAAAAACTTAAATTTTACAAACATTTTGCAACAAATTAAAATTTTTTTGTATGGAATTATTATTAAATATTAACCTTTATAAAATACAATTAAAACCAAATATCAAATATTAAAAATAAAAAAATTTTTAAAGATGGTACCATATCGCCTTAAAAAGTATATCGTTATAATGTATTTAAAAATGTCGGTAATGTAAAATGCTTATAAGTTTTGTTAATAAAATCTCAAAAGATTTTTATTTAATATACAGTACACATTTTAAGAAACTATATAAGCACAGAAATGTTTTAAAATGTTATTAATTACAGATTATTATATATAATATATAAATGTTATTTTAAAGGTTATTATTGTGAAATACTGAAGATATCATTTAAAGGAACTGGAAGACAAATTTTAATGTTATTGTTAAGTACTAAGCTAAGTAATTATACAAAGAGGACAGTTTTTTTCTGTTTAGTATTAATATCTTTCAGAATTCAAAATAAATTAATTTTTGCTTCATTTAAGAAGCACTTTGTACAAAAGGTGCTTATTATAAATAATTATATGTCCTATTGTACAAAAAATTTTGAAATCTGCAAAATTTTAAAAGTATTTCAATAAGAACTTGTTGAAAAAAAATATGTTGTGTATATATAGTGAGTAAATATTTTAAACACTTTAATTTTTTTATTGCAAACATTGAGTACATATTTGATACAAAAAAAAAATGCATAAAAAATGTGAATGAAAACAATAATATTTTTAGAATAATGTGTGCGTGCTAGGAAATTAATTTTAAATATCGAAGAAACCAAAGAATTAATTCCATATAAAATTAACGAGCATAATGAAATTTTACTGAAATGTATGAGTTTTTTATAATAATAAACGGTTGAATCTTTCTTCTAGGAATGCTATATACTATTTTGAATAAATATTTTACAAATTTTATCTTCTTTTTCAGTTTTTTTTAATTTTAAATTTTAAACTATGCTTTAAAAAAAATAATAACAAAAGAAAAAGCATTTTTTCAATTCAGCATAAACTGGTTAAATATAACTATTCTTGAAAAGTTTTTTGAAGAAATGTTGCAAAATATATTCCGAAATTTTACTTGTGAGATATGGATGCTCTTCAATAAATACTAAATATTTGTATTATATATTGTTTATTTTAGCAGCATCCATCTCTGACAGTTATTCTAAATTAAATAATTATACATTGAATCAAAATAGTTTTCATTTTTCAGTTTTTGAAGTCGATCTTTAATTTTATCAGTACAATACATTAATTTGTGTAAACATTAATGCAAACTCCCTTCATGCATTTGTTCAAATTTCTACATATGTATGTACTTTTGGTAATTCATAACTTGATTTATCTGACATGTATGTTTATAGATCTCGTACATCAGCGTTTCTCAAACTGTGGGGCACGCCCCTCTGGGGGTGGCGAAACAACCCTGCAAAGAGGGCGCGAGCATATCGAAAAGAAAAGATTTAAAAAATAATTAATTTACTCTGGAATGAATTAAAACAAAATACTTTCAGACACAATAAAACATGCACTTTTACTCTGATATAATTTACAATATCATCTGGCGTCATTAAAAATAAAAACGTCTTCAATACCTAATGAGCTATCTTTGATACTATAACCACATAAAAAAACTTTCACTTGATTTGCTGTAATCCTGTGATGATAGATTTCTTTATTACGTTTTCTTTTTAAACCTAAAATACTATTCTTTCAGAGAGAAAAAAACCCAGACCCAGAATCGAAAAAATTTAGGAAGATAAAAAATTAATCATTGGTATTCTTTTTGAAATACTAGCTGTGGGCAGCAGAATATATTTGCTCAAGATCTGTTTAACCTTCTAAGTTATTGGTACAGTTAGTTATGACCCCTCTCTTATGTGATTGTTTCTCTCATTTAGGGAAGTTGTAAATAATGTATTTTTTGGAGGGGGATCCATGTAGAAGAGTTTTATGATATTTGTAAAACCACAGAGAGCACTTTAAAGGATTACATGCCCAAGATTTATCTTTATGAGTACTCTCAAACATATAAAGCATAATGAAAAACATTTTACACAATTTTCTCAGCAGTAACATCCACAAATTATATTGAATACACTTTTAACCCCGAAGTGGTTGCGCGGGGCACTCAGATCACGAAACGAAATCGTTAATTCTGGCAAAACTGTTTATTTGTTACCAAAGTAAAATTGAAAAGTCCTTGAAAGTAGGTAAGTTTAATTTCTCTTAATTAAATTATTCACTGAAATCATTATTTGTATCGTGTACAATAAAAATAATTATGTAAAAAAAAAAAGATTGCGGTGACTCAACCACCCCGCGAGACCATTAATGTTAGTATCAGTGTATGCCTGCTCCCGGGATAAAACATTTTGAAGTCTTCTCGCTTTAAATATTAAAGATAACATAATTATTCTTCATTGAAATTTTATATTATTTTTCATTATTTAACATTAATTGTAAATGCTCATTATGTGAGGCTTAACACTGCAGTTCGCTTAAAACTAATTATAATATGAGAATTCATTTTGAAATATCATTTATCATTTTCTTAAACATTGTCACTCGTTTGGGCTTACTCTCCTGACAGTTTAGCTATTATATCAAGAATGTTTTAGTTTTTTTAAAAAAATGAGCTCGTGCGACGAGCGGGTACTTCAGACATTACACTTTTAATGTATTAATGCTACACAAGGTATTTTTTATAACTAATTTATTAATACTAAACTAAGAGCAAGTTTAATAAGTATTAGCGACTTCCATGGGCTTGTCCTGCAGAGGAAAGTTTTTCAAAGGAAGGTTTGCGATTAGAAATTGACACTCTGAGTACTTTTTCTATATTTGACTGAGATCTATATTTTGTCTTCAAAGCAACCACCGCATTTTGCAATTGTTCCAACTTAAAAATTCGAGAAAGAAAAATAAAATGTATAAAAAGTAACACATATAAAATTGAATATACTTATCTTATTAATTTGTACGGTTTGTAATTAAGATCATACTGTAGTTTTAGCGTCAAAGTGCATTATTATTGCATTCAATCCATTATTATTGTATAAGGGGGTGGGGGTGCGATAAAAATTATGATTGAAAAGTGGGTCGCCAGTATTGAAAGTTTGAGAAGCACTGTCGCACATTGTAAAAAAGTTACATAGAAGCTAAATAGATGATCTTGAACCTTGCATATATAAGTTTTTGTACCAAACCTCCCAAAACCGAAAATTCACAAGTAAGTTAGAAATTGCAATATTAGTAAGAGAGAATAAAATTTTATACTATATACAGTAAAGAATATTTAATCAGCAAATTTTCTATCTATATCTTATTTGATTTCATATTTTCTAAGAAATTCCTTCTACATGCAAATTCCTGCGGTTAATATATATATTTCTTATAATTTTATATTATCATATATATTTCTTAAAGCTCTCTCTTCCTCAATACTTTTGTATTTTAGTACATAATCTCTTTTTTCTTGAATTTTTCATTTATTTTTACTTTAGAATGTCTCCCAAAAACAAGAGATTCTGGGTATTTTTTATTCATTAGGTTAATGGTTAAAGAACTTCACTAATATATAAACTGTCTATTTCGTTAACTCATATTATGTAGTAGATGATTTTCTAGAATAGATAAACAAATTATTTACGATTTGTTGTGATTTAATAAACTGATATACTTGGTTATTCATCTTTAAATTATATATATATATATATCCTTTCTTGTGAATTTTTTAAGGTTTTTTAAAGAAAATTTCGAAAAACTATAGAGGCTTAAAAAACGTATTTCCTGACTTTAACATAATTGGTTTATTGGACTGTACAATATAAAGTTCTCAATTTTCATTCACAGTTTAACACAACTGTTTTTTATTTTTATATTCAAAAAGTGCCGAAAAAAAATTACAAAATGAACAACACAATATTGTTTATTATATAAACTATAAAGTGTAATGGGAAAGAATGAATTGTAAAATGCGTTTCTTTTTAAAAAATATTTTTATTTTTACTTGTTATGCCAACTTTAAATTCAAAATTTCATGCAATTTTCTTCAATGGCTAAGAATTTACCGTGGTAGCCTAGTGGTTAAGGTAACGAACTCATGGCCGGCGTGTCATGAGTTCGAGCCCAGTGCCTTTGAAGATCCGCCATGCAGAGAGGGTCGATGCTCGTTCAAGATGTTGAGACTCGAACGTCCTCCCATTGGTGTGGTGTGGAATTTAGGAGAGGGGTTAACATTCCAGGTACCGACCTCATCCTTTGAGCATGGTTCAAAATTTCGAGGACCGTCACCAATAGCCCTCGTGAAGCGTTAGAGCGTGACGTTAATATAATTCTCATTCACTCTGAATAGTTTATAATTCAAAATTCAGTTTTTTAGCAATTATTGAAGATTGAGGAGTTATATTGTGCACAGACTGAAATTTAATCATGTTTCTGAATCCAACTGTCTGACGGGGTCATATCGATTCCCTCGAAATCCATCGCGGTAAAGGGCTAGATGTACGCCTGTCGTCAACCATAGCTTTGAGCATCATATAGGTGATAGTACGATTTGCACTGGTTCCACCCCAATTTTGAGAAAAAACACCCTGGGTTGGTTCTCAACCTCACGATTGGACTTGAGACTCGACGTTTATTTAAGAACCATTGTAGTCGCCATTTAGCTGTTTTTTCTGGGTTAAATTTATAGTGCCACACAAGCACTATAAATTTACAAACATGCATGCCTTCTCCTGGATTCCAGCCCATAACAGTCAACGTCACTAACCACTATACCGAATGGGAGGCTAAAATTTCATCTTTATTTTATTAAAAAAATACCAATATAATATTTTTTATTTCAGGTATTTTATAATATCCTTATTCATCTCTTAGGGAGGATTCATGTTTTTGAATGGACCGGAGTTCCTATAGCATACCAGAGTGGTTCAGCAACTTGAACTAAAGTTTGAAGATTTCAAGGCATAAAGGTGATTTTTTTAAAGAAAAATTGACAATTAACTGACTATTTGGTTAGTGTCCACTGAAGCAGTGGGAAAAGAATCCAACACATATATTTGTTTTATCTTGCAAGAACCTCCCTGCGCGCATACGTGTTTGAAAAAATCATGTGGTTGCACTGTGCAGAATTTAATATAATGAAACAAGTGTCCGACATTCTATCTTTTGTTTACTTACTAGCGTTGATCGAAACAAATCTTTTATCAAAACTTCAGACCTACTTATGCGAAAAAGATGTTCTCTGTTATACAGATGAAGAGATAAATAAAATAAAAGAAAATATTTACTTGTTATATGTTAAGTAGCCCAGTGGCTAAATGGTTAGTGCATCGCGCTTCCACACCTCAGGCCCAAGGTTAAAACCCCGGGCTGGGTAAGGTTAACTCTACCTTTCATCCCATTAGTGGGTCGATAAAAGGAGTACCAAGCTTTCATGATAACTTAACACTGGGGGTTTCACGTCAGATTGACCACCTGACAATAACATATGATCATGCACCTTAGTGCCCAAGTTCGCGTATACTGAGTTGGGCACATTAGAACTTGGCCCCCATGGGCTATGGTGCCACTGAGTTAAGTTTTATGTTAAGTACTGCCACTAGGGTAATAAAGTTTAGATATTTGCACTTTCTTACGATAGGTAACGGTAATTTTTATGAAATAGAAGCAGGGGTGTTTATCACTTTTTAACATTTATAGCGCAGAGAAGGCACCAATTAAAGAGTTGTAAGAAAAAAAACATCAGGTACATTCAAGAAAAGAACATGAAGTAATTTTTTAAAAGAACCTACCATCAAAACTACAGTGCAGGATAAAGCGGGACACACACAAAAAAAAAAAACTCGAATCAGACCGATTCGACGGTCAGGCGAGAGAGAAATGGCAATAATAAAATATGTGGCAATATATATATATATATATATATATATGCATTGTTCTACTTCCTATTCTCAGCACTTTATATTGTAGAAAAAGAATTTTATTTTGAGTCTAAAATCATCGAATCAATATTACCGGTTGATTCATAAATTCAGATTCAAACCAAATACAGAGGATCATAAATTTTTATTGAATCAAGTTACATGGAATTTTCAATGGGGTGTGGGAGACAGGATGATGAATGAACGAGGCGATGTTTTCAGATTTAGATGACTTGCTTTATTTCATGTTCGGTAACTGTTCTCGGAGGGACGCGTGGGCTACCAGGAAAGTGCGAAGTCGGAAAGGAATTGAATGCGTGGGGTCGCTCGAGTTGAAAAGCTGACGCATGCGCAGATTGCATCTTAGATGCCTGTGCAAGTACGCACTATTCGCAATTGCTGGAGGTCTCGCGCACGCGCAGATCGCAATGAAAAGCATACGAGAATGAGGAGTTGAGAAACTCTACAGGGGTATCCTCTAGCACAGTACAATTTTTGTAAGCGTTTTGGTTAAGCCAAAAGAGTTTTTTTTTTAAATCATTTTTGGGGTATTTTTCCAACTTCCTCTTAAATTGCTTTTTCAAGCCTTTTTTTTTTTTGGAATGCTCTTTCTTTACGTCTACTTAATTGTTTTTTTAAGAGAGAGAGAGAATTCCCAATAAAAATAATCGCTAGGAACATTGACATGGGATAGTGATAGTCATTTATCAGGAGGCAGAATGTTTATTTTTTAAATTTCAGCTATATTTTATATTTGATTTTACTGTATAACTTAGTGCAGAATCTTGGTGAAAAATAAAGTTTCCTTTGAGGGTAAAAACATTAACTTTTTTTGATCAAGTGTTTCAAAACTTCATTCTGTTAGTATTTAACATCAACTTTAAAGCTTGTTAAAGTTTTTTAAGGCTTGAGAGGACGTTTCTGTCCATACTATAATACCTGACGGCCAACTTGCCTTTTTCAAAACAGCTACATCTTTGCGACGTTTTTTGCTTCAAATATATATTGAGTCTTCGTTTTGCCAGTTGTGAATGATAGATGAAACAGTGCTTCATCAGAAATTATCCATGCTTTGTATCTACCTTTGCGTAACATTAAATACAGAGGCAAGAAAGTTTTCTTCGTTTTTCTACCTTTTGACTACAGACTGGAAAATTTACTTTTTTATAGCCAATTTTCTTTATCTGACCATAAATTGTCGATTGCTATATCAATAATTTATTTGCAATAGGTTTTGAGGCAACGAATTCTCTACAGCGATAATTCTTTTCAAATTCTTTTTTTGATTTTTATTAAGGACTTCCTTTTGTTCACGTTTTTTTTCCTGGAGCTTTTGATTGCGAACCAAATTTTATTTCTTTTTGAAGTTTAGATAGTAATACAATAGAAAAATGATTGATTTTTGATAGATTTTTCATTTTTAAATGCTTTATTATTTACAGAATTTGAACAACCATCCTTCAGAAGCTGTAAAATTTCGTTCTGGTTTTGAGGATTTAATTTCAGTACTGTAATTTACTCAAAGTCATGAAAATGGCTAGATTAGTATTTTAAATGTTTCATTTTTCAAAAAAAAAACAACAAAAAAAAAACGGTAGTAAAACGATATAGAAATGTATTCAATTTTTTCGAAAATTAAGGCCTTTTGTGGCAACTTTAAAAAAATTTGGAAATCGATTTTTCGAATTATTTTTCTCTTAATATCTGTGTTATAGAATATCGTTTCCGCATAGGTAGGCTCCAGTTGATAATTTTTTTTTCTTCATGCAACTTGGTTCTGCTCTTCTAGTAAAATTTAACTATTAGTCATAAAAATTTAGAATTCTTAACACTACTGTTGAAATAATGTAGATAAAAAATGGAATTTTTAGGTAAATAGTTACTAAGCTGTAGATATATAGTTATTGTATATTAATTAAATATATATCTTGTCATAATTATGTAAAAAAATGAAGACTATTTAAAGTGGGAGAGAATCCTTAGCTTTCCCTTAGAAAATATCCCATTACACTTAATTTTACTTGAACTTAAATATTATTAACTATATGAGTGAATTGCACTGATGGATTAATTTTTATTAAAATAGCTTAGTTTGAAAGGAATAAATGCCACACATAATACATAGAATATAAACTTAAAATAATTTGTGTGAATAACCCCTTGGATACTTAAAAGATAAAAGTGGCATTTGCATTGTACAAATTTTCTTTTCTGAACATAATGCTTGCAATTTACAATTTGATTTGTAAAAGAATTTCGTTACAGACAGAATAGACTCGTTGTGATGATCTAAGGGGAAAAAATGTATATATATTGAATATAAGACCATACCTGTTAAAATATTATTAAAAGTTGAACATTTAAATATTAATTCATATTTATTTTCTTCTGAATCTTTCCATAAAAGCCTAATAATTCGTCATTTATTGTGTTTTCACAAAAAAATACCTTTAGCAAAAAATGATTTAAGAACTTTTTCTGCGTGTAATCGAGAACATGTACAAACTCTTTTAATCTCTGAAACTATTTTGCAAATTTTATTCTTTAGGCAAAATTTGCATTTTAAATAAAAATTTTCTGACTTTCAACCCTTTATAAGACCATTTTTTCCAGTAATGTTATGTCAAAATATTTTTGGGATAGAGGTTGATTTATAAGAAGAAATTTATTTAGCTTATTTCCTAAAATTAATTTGATTTTTAAGACCATTGTTTTAATGAAAAGTATGTTTCCATCTCCCGCTGAGATCTATTCCAAGGTAAACATTTTAAGCTTTGCCTTTTTTTTTATGCAGAATTACATGATACATAGAAAATATAATTCGGAAGCATTAAAATCTAAAAAACGAGTTATGGATTTAATTAAAGAATTTTTTAGATGTTAGTTTTCATGAAATTTCAGAAAACAGGGCATAGTAGAACATTGCACATTGCAAGCTGTACAACCGTATCTTGTTCTTTTCTCATATGCTTTAGTAGAGCTCAAACGCCTATGTTTTTTATGTACTGTCATGTGGTCATGAACTTTAGTTAATCGTCTGTCTTCTAGAATAGTTTTATTGCTGGTATGAAAACTCCGACTGTCTTTTACATTTGTGACTTTAAAATCTTGAAATCAGTCGTAGTGTTAGCCGAATTTCAAGCAGCACAAATAATAGAAGGGAATACAGCTTCCCATCGATATTTAGAAATTAAAGAAATCAGTGGGAAATATACTTTTATCATGGCCTTATAAAGGGTTTTAAATAAAGTAACAGCCATTTCAGAAAAATAGGCTTTTATAATAATAGTGAAATTAAATATAAAACATGCAATTCAAAATACAGTAATTGCAAAAATTTTCCCAAACTGTGTATTGTTGAATTTCTTTCTTTGTGAATCTCTTGATGTTAAAAAAAATACAATGATCAATTGTTTTTGTTTATGAGATAGTACACTGAGAAAAAAATCCAAACACAGAGAAAGATTTGTGTTAGATAAACGAAATTTGGCAGGCATGTTTATACATCTGAAGGATGACATCGATTGAAATTTACCGTTTCGGGCTTAAGTGTGGTGCTTGTAGCACCACTCGTAACTTACAAATCAGGGTTGCTTTAAATGAGTGCTGTAAAGTTCACGAGTGTTATTGTCTGTGAAATTTAATGTTCTGAGTTGATGTTAGTCAAGAATACTTTATAAACTGTGCATAATTGTTGGGAGCAGTGGTCAAAGGATGGTTCTGGGCGGCCACGTGACCCTACTGAGAGGAAAAACCGTCGTATTAAGCATACGGCTGTATCGCATCGTAGTGCGTCTGCAGCAGAAATTCGATCTGCATTTGGCACCACAGTGACACAACGAACTGTTAGAAATCGGTTACTTCAAGGACAGCTCCAATCCACAGGTGCCTTCTAGCGTGTATTCCACTAACTCCAAGCCATTGCAGTTTGCGATGCCAGTGGTGTCAAGCCAGAGCTCATTGGAGAACGGAGTGGAGATATGTTGCGTGTTTTGGTGATAAAAATTTCCACCTTGGTACCAGTGATGGCCATGTGTTGGTCAGAAGGAAGCCAGGGGAACGCTTGCAACCAAACTGACTGCGGCCTTTAGATGTATTGGACCTACACTTGGAATCATAGTTTGGGGAAAAATTTCCTAGGACAGCAGGAGCACTCTTATGGTTATCCCAAAACCACTGACTGAAAATTTGTACGTCAATCTGGTAATTCAAACTATAGTACTGTCATTCATGAACATCAATTTCGGGTGATTTTCCTATCAGGATCACGCTCACCTTTTCCACAGTTGCAAAACAACGTGTACTACAGAGTGTTGACATGTCTCCTTGGTCTGCGAGATCACCAAATCTGTCCCCAATTAACCACTTAGGGGATTTCATTGGATGAAAACTCAAGCATCTTCCACAGCCAGCACTGATCATCCCAGTATTGACACAACAAGTACAACAAGCATGGAACTCCATAGCACAAAGTGACATTCAGCACTATGACACAATGCATGCATGCTTGTATTCAAAATTCTGGAGGTAACGCCGGCTATGAAATGGAATTAAAATTATTGAAATTAAATTAACCAGTGATTTTGAAGATTTAATCAATTAAACATGTTAACCAGACAGTTACATTGTCTAAATTTCATTACAATAAATTTTTCTAGGTGTTGGGATTTTTTTCGGTCAGTGTGTATTAGTTTTATGCTATGTTAGTTGTTTATAATTGCTGTTACTATTCATAAAGAAATAGTAAGCCATTGTTATGTATTGTTGTGATGACTGATGTACATCAATAAATATATTTCAAATGTTTCTCTGTTGTATTCTTCTAGTAATTTAAGAATAAGATTGGGTATTCAACTCTATGAGGCAATTTTCTCAAAAAATTCTGAATCAGATGAATCTTAAAATAATAATTTTTTTATTTTTGTTCAGACAAATATTCTTAAAAATCAGATTTAATTCGCACCATTGAGACATCACAACTCAAATATCTTTTTTTCTCTTTAAGTATTTTTATTATTCTTAATATCTCGTTAATATTTTAAAAGAATCAGTTGTCATTTGGTAAGAAAAAATTCTTATTAACACACTTTTTTAGAAGTTCTTAAAAATTTTAATTTTAAAAGATTTGTGCGTTGATAAATATGAAACACATGGTAACAAAAAAAAATTCTCATCAATTACCATGTTTCACAGATAAACTAGTTGTTGAATCTTAAAGGCCCATTAAGTAGCACTGCTGCAGAGAACTACTTAAATTAAGAAGAATGCACACACCTGTGACAAGAGTCAGTGTGTATTCTTTTTGTCATTGCGTAAATGCGAACTTGTGAAATATACCTTCAGCAATGTCAAATTGCGTATAATTCGTCATTCTGTCAATTTTCTAGCATTTCACTGAAAATCTAAAGTGAAACTTTTCGGCTTAATCCACTTCCATTTTGTCCACTGTTTTATCATTTGTACTTCTGCATTTTTCCCATGTCACGTAAGCAAAATTGAAAAATTTGCAATTAATTTCTAGTAGAATACCTGTTGATTTGTAACTCATAAAAACTTTAAAAAATCGCCAACACAAGTGGATCTAATGAAGTTGTTCAAAAAAGAGAATATGACTTGAAATAAAATATAAAAATATAACATATATGTATCTTAAGAAATATGTAAATTTATAGTGCATTGTATATAAATATAAGCATATGATAAAATAATTCAATTATTGACAGTATATACTAGCAATTCGAATATTTCTTAAGTACGTATTAAGAATAAATCAAGATTTGGAACTAAATTTATGTCATAGATGATTGTTTTTGAAAAACATAAACATTTCAAAGATAGCCGAATGAGGCTTTTATAAGTCAGAGTTGTGTATAATAGTTTTTACAACTTTCTAATTATATTCTGAATTTCTACACTGATTAAAAATAACAATTAAAAATTAATCCCTTTTTAAAACTTCCTCATTTCATATTACAGATGGATAAAACTTGTATCAATAACTAATACTATTGGCTCAATGATTTTAATTTACATTCCTCTATGAAGCAAGCTATTAGCGACGGACCTCATAATTTTGAACCCCATTCACGTAACGAGGATTATGCCTAAGTTTCAGAAATTGCCAAACTTCCTCACCCCGACAAGTTCAAAGGGAACTAAATTATGATATTAATTTATTACGTAATTGACATAATTAATTAAACTCATCAAAAAAGGCTTTCTTTACATAATGGTTTCTGAAATTTATTTGCAATTTAGATGAGTATTGCATTAGTATTCTATGTTTCAAATTTAATTCGATGGGAATATTACTTGATGAAATATTGTAGAAAAACTTTTGCCTTGTATTGCAGCGGTACTACACAAACAATTCGCACTGTTTTCCCCGTTTCCTTACACCGTCCTACCGATATAAATATTTCAGGTTTATAAAATACAGAACTCGTCTTCACACGGGAGAATTGGGAAATATAACAATCGCGATAGAAGTGTATAAGAAATGAGATTAAAATTTATCTAAATATTGAATAATTTCAAGTGAATTCAAATCTAAACACGAAGAAAAAGTTAACAAATAAAATAGCGAGATTTAATGAATTAATATAGCTAAATTACGCGGTATTTCTAAGGTTTATCTGTCATTTAATGTATATACATATATTACTTAGACCCCAGATATATAAATATAATTTATGCCATTGTGTCAGATGATTTCTTCAAAATCTACTCTTATCTGATCTCAAATTAAAAAAAGATATTTGCTGCCAAGTTTCAGGTACTTAGGTCTAATGGTTCCGGACATCTATCAGTTAGAGAGTGGGTCACTTTTCACCTACATACATTGACAGACAGATTACCTTTTATTCCCCACAGAAATCGATTTCTCCCTAAACCTGATTTCTTTGGATCTATATTTATCAAAGAAAAGTACCTGTCAGAATTTAAATCTGTAGGTCTAACAGACTCAGAGATATCATGATTAGAGCAAGTTACATTTTCCCTACAGATTACAGTAGAACCTCCATATTACGAAATTCGATAGCGAGATTTTTTTTTATATACCGAACTTTTTCCTGAAACCAAGAACATTTCACGGATTTCTTCGTAAAATAACCTCAGTTTAGCGAAGTGCATTTTTCATAGAACGAACTTTTTTTTGTTGTGTGTATTTCTGGATATTTCAAGTAATTCTTTCTTAACACATTTTATGGTGGTCATAAATCTTAAATTGGTTGTATTAGGTGCCTAACTTGCCACGATCAATACAATTCTGAGCATTTCTTCCAAGATCCTCCATTGACCAGATCACTGGAAACATCTCCGATATCCCCTTTCACCCTCAGTGTAGTTGTCTCGTGTCCATGAACTAGTCTCCGTTCATTTGTGGTGTTGATCAGTCGTACTGGTAACTAAGTTCCTTGTATCTCTAAAATGTCAAAACGCAAGTCTTTGAGCAACAAAGAAAAAAAATTAATTCTTCAAGAAGTGGATAAATGCGTCCAGAAAAAGGATATTGCTTAAAAATTTGATATTTCTCCAAATAGCTTATCATCAATTAAAAAAAATCAAGATAAGTTGCAAAATTATGATTCATCGAATGCTTGTTCATATGTCTCTGAAGATGTCGACGAGGCAGTTTAAGTGGAGATACACAGTGCAAGATAAAAATGTTCTAATCAATTTTATGTGAGCTAATCAATGTTATGAAAATTTCTGACATGTAGTTTTTCAGAAGTATATATCAATTGCTCACAAAGCCAGTATGATTTACTCAAAGTCTATCACCTCGCCTTAGAAATTGTGGATAAAATGTTAATATTTTTACCTTATCTGTAAAAAAGAACATGCAGAAAAGTAATTCTAATATTTCAGTTTTATTTAAAAAAAAAAATTTTTGAAAATTCACTTTAAAGTTAGTTACAGTTTCGTGTCACGTTTGCTGCTTTATATCATTGTCACACCCTTTTTTTCTAGGTGTTCCTCACAGTCGCAATCACAAAAATTTCAACATATTATTTCTCTTTCCTTATTTAAAATCCATTTCTAAGCTAAAGATAAAAATTGTTCCTACTTATTTGATATCATTACGCGCTACGCTCCAAGTTTATGTTGCAATTTGCTAAGTGGTTGCAATCATTATTTTACTTTTTTATTATAATTTTTTTAAATTATTATATTTTTTGTAATTTTATTCTTTTTCTAAAATTTATTTTTTATTATTTGTTATTTTGTATTTTGTTATTTATTGTTATGTATATTGTTTTATTATTCATTATTATTACTATAGTATATTAAAAGTAATTTTTTATTGGTTTATATTTATGACAGTATTAATTTAAGACGATTTTAATTCATTTTTTATGCACTTTAACATTTCCATACTTTGTGTTTTCTTGCCATATACAGCCCATCTCGTACAGGAGCACAAAAATGCACCAAAGCTGAATGACACTGTATGAACTATCCTGCAGCATCCTTCAATCATCACCATGTATTTTCCTTGTAAACTACAGATCCTACAGGAACCGTTCTTTGGAACTGGCAAAGCCAAACTACCTAATAATTCCTAATTTTAAAACACAATTTTTCCTAGCGTGATCTTGTCATCTATATAATAACTAGGGAATGAACTCGAATGTTATACAAAATATTTCTTCAACTTTAAGCTAATTGCAAGAGAGAGGAAGGTAGAAAATACTACAATTATGATGATTAAATTTTTTTTTTTTTGTTTATTATATATAACTACACTTATAACAGTTTATACAAATTCTTGCTATTGAGTACAAAATTATTGAAAAACTTTTGATATCATTAGACTGGTATTAACAGTAAACCTATTGACCTTTTGAAAATACCTGTTTCTACTGATGGCGGTCAAATGACCGCTTTTTAAATAAACGTTATATATTTTTACACATGATTCTTTACTGCTCAGAATTTATCACAGGCAACACAAAAAACAAAATATTGGTCCCGTAATCATTGAAAGCATTTTTTTTTTTTTATTTTAGGCGTATGCATTTTAGAAATAGAAATTGAAGAAAAAAATTATTTTTGTGTTTCATTAATTCATTTGTCATTCCTGTTTTTATATTTTATCGATAATTCCTTCCTTATCCTTACATAGTATTGCGTTTGGCGTACCCACTTTGGGCCCTGATATTTTTCTTAAAATAGCTTGAAGCGTGGATCTTCCAGATTCAGAACCCTCTTGAATTTTTTTTAAAAACAATTCCATTAATTGAAGTTTCAATATTCGTTCCCTTTTCTCTTCACGTTCGTCTTCAGAAGAAAATAACAATCTCACTCTTTTTCATCTCCTACATGTATTCATAGTGCTCTCTTCCTCATTATCCGTGTCAAATTACCCACAGACAATTTTGAATAGATCATACAGCACAACTTCATTCTCAGAATTTTCTTCATCTATTTTAGAGAAAAGTTTGCTTATATTATTTATCTCTTCCGACAATGTTCTTTGAATAGCCATTTCAGAGTCAAATTTTTGAATTTGAGCTTGAATATAATGCACTAATAAAAAAAAACAAAAAAAAAAAATTAAGTAAATATTTTTATTTTTTACCCAAAGTTTGTGTAACCTATTATTATTAAACATCGAAATCACCTAAAAGCAAATATATGTAATGATCATTTTTTTTTTTTTTTTTTTTTTCTTCTTCTTCTTTTTTTTTTTTTTTTGTCTCGTGGGTTAATTACAACATGAACACTGAAATCGGCATAAAACAACCTTCATATAAACACAATCTGGATGACATTCTTTTGTAAAACTTGGAAGTTTGACATTTCAATACAGATATCTTTGCAAAATTTCATACATTTTTCATTCGCTAAAAGTCCGCTAAATAGTAGAACTCACATGATTGTCAAGAACGATAGAAAAAAAAAGATGGATGTTGAAAAATTGAATTAATTGTATATTATAAAAAATGGTGCAGTAAGTTCAGGAAAAATTAAATTCATCAATTTCAGTAGCGCACACAGGAATTTTTCAAGGTGGGGGGCAAGGTCGAAAGTTCACCATTCTCGTATCATGCACCAATAAGTCGCCTAACATAGTCTTTCGATTTTGTCGATCTTCGGGAACAAAAAACAATAAAAACTTAGTTATTGAATAAATAATTGTGTCATTAATTAATAAAATTAATTATTAATAGCAAATACTTAATTAAACTTTACGTACTATATACATAGAATTATAATCAATCGAAAAAAAATCAAGGGCTGGTGGGTGGTCAGGGACACCCCCTTATGTGCGCCACTGATCAATTTTGGTTAGTCTTAAAAGAGGTCATTTGACCGCTCTAGCGGATAAAGTGTCAACAAAGTCATTTTAAACTGGAAATTTTTAATATGCTATATTGATACAGTCGGGCCTCAATTTAACGACCCTCTATTTAACGAATTTCGTGATTTAACGTATTTTTTCTTTCCCTGATTAAAATGAAGGCAAAAATCCCCGATTTAACGAATAACAAACCTCGAAATAACGAGTTATTTCGACAACCAAAATTTTCATTTTATTAGTTTGTATTAGAAAAATAGGATTTTAAAATGGCATCCGTTTTTCACCCGGAACAAAAAGATTTTTCTTGTGAATAGCAAATCTCTACAGCGAAGGGTGTAGATAAGTCAAAAGTGTAACCCACCGCATCAGTTTTGAATAGGAAAGGAAACTCCTTTACCTCACCCCTCTCTACAACGCAGGTGGCCGCGATAGCCGAGTGGTATGGGAATCGGATCGTGGCTTGCCTTGTCACGAGTTCGAGCCCAGTACCACTAAAGACCCGCCTTGTAGGGCAGCGATGCACGTTAAATCTGTCGAGAGCTGAAACGTCCTCCCGTTGGTGTGGTGTGGTAGTTAGGAGGGGGTGCCAGCTCAGGTGTCGTCCACGTCACTTGACCATGGTTCAAAATTACGTGGTCCGTCGCCAAAAGCCCTAGTGTAGCTTAATAGTGCGACGTTAATATTCAATCAATCAATCAATCTCTACACAACGCAGGGAATATTTTAAGATTTGCTATCTTTCTTGAGAGAAGGGAAAGTCATATGTTACAGAAAACTTTGTTTTTGAGAATTTGTAAAGCATGCGGCAGATTTTCGGAAAAGAATGCATAGCGATTTTTATGCAGAAATTGATAGTGAAAATACTATTTAAACTTACATTTTCTTATGCTTTATATTGTTTAAGGCATGTAAAGATATGCCACCTGCAGCAGGATGTAAAGGACGTTGTATTTTCTTCCCTGTATACATCGAAAAAGATCTCTATCAAATTAGAAATACAAAAGGTTACCAAGCATCTATTAATTAATATTTATAATTTCTAATTAACTGATGAGTTATAGTTTTCTAATAGTATTTTTAGCAGCTGAATTAAAAAGTGTATACTTTCTAACTAAGTATAATGTAACGTCGTCAGTAGTTAGAAAACAAGAAAATTTGTCACAGCCTCATTTTAAAATTTAAACAGTATTTAATAGCTTCATATGTTATTAAAAAGTCCAATAAATATGCCAAGCCGGGCGGACAGTCTTTTTTCACTGGAGGTCAATCCTTATTCGAAGGCACTCGACAATCCCTTGCTTTTCCGGGCTCCTCTCCAGTTTACTCCATGGTTCTCTGTTTCCATCCAGGGCTCCGTCCGTCTCACTCCAGGGCTCTATCCCTCTGTTTCCATCCAGGGCTCTCTCCAAGTTTTCACCTCTCCGTCCAAGTTTCTTTTTCTCCCCCTTTTCTCCTCAGAATTCACCCCTTTTAAACACCAGGGGCGGGTCCACCACACGCCCCTCGTCTTCCTCATTGGCAGGTCAAAAAAAAGGTCTGCCCTCGTCCCCGGGCCACTTTCGTCTGCCATTTGCGCGGCAAACACAAACACATTCCTCGTCTGTCTGGAATCCAAGGGCGCCATAATTCTCATCCAACTTCTGAAATTTCCATTCATCTCACCACCTGGGCCTCATAGCCCTATTCTCTAGGCACCGACTTTCATACAGGCTTCGCCTATTCAGGACTTTCATACAGGAATGCCTACTGTCACCGGCATTCTTTAGCCATTGTAAATTCCAGACCCGATGTCTGCGCTTGTCCGAGGCCAGACAACAAACAATGACCCCATGGCCACGTGCTCTTGTCACCTAACGTCTGTTTGAAGCCATAAAACTTCGCTTGAATAGAGGGGTGGGGTTCACCTCAATCGAAGACGTCACAATAATTTTGTGTAGTTGCTTATTATAGAAATTCCGAAAGGTAAGTATAAGAAATTCGTATTTTTTGGACCAAAATTTTAGGAATAACCCCGAATTAACGAATAAAATGTTTGGTCCCGATGAAGTCATTAAATCCGGGTTCGACTGTTTCATGAAAATGAAATCATTAATCATGTCCTACAGCATAAATAAACAAACGATTGTAAGCTCTTCATTAAACTATATTCTTGAATACAAACTGTCAATGATGAACATTTCCACAAATTATATTTAAAAGATCTATTTAAGGGATTAACATTGCTAATTTAAAAAATTCTGCTTATATTAGAAAATCAGACTCGAGAAATCAATGCCAGTGAGAGAATTTCTGAAAAAACTTATTGAAATAATTTTACAAATTGAAGCCTATACTTTCTTTTCCCAGCAATGAATTTTTTTCAAAATTATTTCATGCACAGTTTTACAAAGATTAATTTTAGTCATAAACATGTTTCTGTATATATACGTACTGAATGTAAGCATATATGTATGCATACATACTAAACATATGACATAATTACGATTGAATTTTTTTAAATGGCCGGCCGTGACATCTTTAGACCGTGGCTGAAACAACAGTAATTTCGTAGCTAATAATTATTATGGTAAAATGCCTTAAAATATGGATCATAATATTGCAAATTTAAAAAAAAAAAATGTACTGGAAATTGTAAGAAAGTAAGTAAATTAAAGTGAATTTCTCTCAAATTACATATTTGCGCTTCTTGCTAAAAAAAAATATGCTTGAAGTTTAAACGTACATATCAATAGATCTTTCTTGAACGGTTTTTTAAATGGTTTTCAACCGAAAAGCCGTGTTGAGAAGATGAGATTTATATAATAAAGAGAAATATGCGTTGCACTTTCTCTAAAAATTGTATTACATGATGAAACGAAGATCTTTATTTAATTAGAAATCAATTCAAAAAGTTCTACTATTTACGAAAATTTAGTGTGAAACTTTTTAAAAATGTTCTTTCGCTGGAGGTGAACTTTTCTTCATACAATGCATTTGATTTAGGGTGCGTTATTGAATAAATTTTCCGTTTTTCCAAGACTTTGAGAGAAATGAAATCTTTCTGCTGTGAAATATTAGCAGAGAAGCAGGTAACATCTGCATGTATTTAAAAAGAGGAAATAAATCCACTTAGGTAAAACGGAGAAAAAGTTTATTTTGCTTTACTTATTTGTTTATTTTGAAATTCGGAAGTCTATAAATTTTGATCAGAATTTTGACAAAGCTACACTTTTTTTTCCACATATTCAGAACCTTTGCTTTCAGTTCAATACAAATAAGAGATCGAAACGAAATAGTTTATTTCTATTTTTAGCAGAAATTAAAGAGGAAACTTATATGGTGTGAATGAATAAATAAAGAACTTCAGTGGTAAGGGTTTTAGGCTATTTTCGAAATAATGAAATGTGCAGAATTTCTGCTTACTCGTACACTGTACTTTCTTTTTTTTTTTATGTGAAACCATTTTTTTTCTAATGAAAGCAGCGTTTTTTCTTGCTCTTAATTTTCCTTTTTGCTTAAATTTTAAAAATTTTCATTAGAAAAATTAAATTTTTTTTAAAGTTAATTTTTAATATTGAATTGAAGTATGAAGAGACTGGTTGCATTAATTTCCTATAAGCAAATTTTTTTAGAAAAAGCGTAAAATTAATTGTGTTCCGCTTAAAATCAATCCAAAACAGTTAATCGTAAATCTCACCATACACAGCACATGACAAAAAGTAGATCTAGAATGAAGGAATAAAAAACATCTCTAATCCATTTTATATAAAACTAAAAACGATTTTTAAAAATAAAATTAATTATGATTATTTGATAATGGCGAACGTTTAGTGAGACCTAAGTATACCTCAACGACGAAATAAGGAGCAATTCCAACAACTTACGGAGTTTAAACGGGGGAGGATTATCGACCTCCGAGAAGGAGGATTTTCCTATCGCGCAACAAGACCTCGTGTGCTGCGGAACAGGTCCACAGTAATGCTAGTTTGGAAGCCGTGGGCCCACGAGCATCGAAGAACTCAAGAAACTGGCAGTGGTCTCAGGCACGTTGATTTTCTGCTAAAGGTGTACTAATGTCGGCTTCGTCAATTCGTTGACGTCTGCTGCACAGTGGATTGCGTGCAAGGGTGCCTTCATACAGAATCCTCCTCAAGGCAAATCATCAACGGCTGCGTCTGCAATGGGCTCATGAGCACAGAGCTTTGCAAGCTGATTGACACCAAGCTGTCTTTTCAGATCATGCTTCAATTTGTGGGACCATGATGGCCTCATTCGGGTTAGACGCTATGCCGGGGAACGCTTCTTTCCTGAGTGCGTTATCGAACGATATAGTGGCTTAACACCCAGAGTTATGGTTTGGGGTGCGATTTCGTATCATGAACAATCTAATTTCTACGAATTGAGGGTAATCTCAATAGCAACAGGTACGTCCGTGAAGTCCGTGAAAGTTAAATACTTTTCAAAAGAGATAAAAGAAATCACTTAGAATAAATGAAAAAATAAACTACTGTATGTACTCGAATCTAAACCACATAATTTTTCCAATGTTAATGCTACTGAAAATCGGGTGCGGCTTAGAATCGAAAGCAAAACATTTGTTGGATAGGAGAAATTGTGTTTCAACCCTTTCAAAAGGAAAAATTTAACCGTCCATTCTGGTCACTTCCAACGAAGACTTATCCCATTATACAGTTTATCTTCAGTATTCAGTCTGTCCTAAAAATCGTTGTCTGCTCGTATTTAGGAATTTTTTTTTGAAAATGTTTTTTCTTTTAATTACCTAAACATCAAAGGCATCTGTATAATGGCCTCAAGACGACTTTACTATGACGTAAGTATGAAAAGGAAGGCAATTTAGTATGCAGAAAAAAACTGGAACAGATCAGTGGCCACTGAAAATTTGATATAGGTGAATTAAAAGTCGATGGTGTAAACACTAAATGATATAATTTTGGATTTAATTGTTCAACAGTCTTTAATAATTTGCTTACATTCTTCTATAATACATTCTTTTTTAAAAAATTGTTGCTTTGCAAATGCATTGGAGGCACGAAAGACGACATGGTGTGGAAAAATGGTGACGCCACTGCCTATTCCGAAGTCAACTGTGACAACGGGAGAAATGAAGCATTTTCGAGATATGACACTGACGTTTAGAGTAATTATTAGTTCATGTATGTATTTAAATGTTTTTAATACTGATTTTTTTAAAAAAAAATATTTTAAAACTTCTTAAGTATCGGATATCGGTGAACATTTACACATTTTTTTTATTTTTTCTCAAAAACGTGTAGAGAATTGTGGATGCGGCTTAGAATCGGTGACTACTTAGATTCCAGTATAAATACGGTATATATATATATATAAAATAAATTTGTATAATATTTCAAAAACCAGAAATAATAGATAATGAACATAACAAGAAATAACGTAATAAGAATATAAAAGCAAAACATGAAGATCGAAAAAATACTAAAAAGGAACTATAAAAAAGAACCTAGCGAGTCAGAATGCAATTTCGGACTTAGGACCGAATAAGTGGGTTAGACTAGTTTTAAGGCGCCAACCTTCCCCCTTTGCAACTCGGTAGGAAAACCAAATAAAATAAACAAAAATTTAAAGTAATAAAAAAATATTCAAAGTATATAAAAAATAAACGAAAATTCAAAGTATACAAAAACTCACAGAGAGTATGATAAAACCACTGATTAATATTCTGAAACAAATTCTCCCCAATTTCTTAAAGCAGAAAAAAAAAAAAATATATTATTAAACGAAATCTTCCTACTTACAGATTCCTTTCCAAGAGAATCAAGAGTCTTGGGTATCTTTGAACATATCTTTTGAACTACCTTTTACACTAACTAGCATAGATAGATATCGAGATAGATGACAATCAATTTTGGTAGGCTTTGAATTGGTTGATTGTCAAAATGTAAATTTGCTAGGTTCTAATTTGGTTGGTTGTCAAAAATGTGTAAGATGTTTAAGATTTTTATTGGAAAAGTAAACTGTGATATGGTGTTATGATATAATCTTCACAAGCAAGACCACTAACATGCTGACTTTGAAATCCTATTGTTGTGTGGTGGATTTGGAATCAGAAGTAGCAAGACGACTAATATATTTGTGATGAATATAATTTTAAAGTTAAAAGGGTATTCATGATCTAAACAACATTTAAAAATTTTTTTGATATTATTAAATTTATCGATTTTTGTGGGTAGTTAAGTTATCATTTCTAAATAAAAATTCAAAATAACATTTCTGTAAATTGATAAATGCAAGTTACTTTTCCCATACAGGAATTTTAATTATATGGAACTTAAAAGAATCTCTTTTTCAAAAAATTTACTGACTACATTATTGTTAATTAGATGCAAATCTAAATCCAAAATTCTCCCATATTAGAGTTAAAGTTAGTTTTAAGGAGGTTGAGATAGTCAGGGTAGAATGTAATATTTGGTTTTATATTCATTATTTTTCCCAAAAATTATTAAATCATCTATATAACGATAAATAAAGGGTAAGAATCATTAACAATATGGTCAATTTCAAAAATGTAAATACAGGTTCGCTAAACAATTACTAGCTGGACCACCCTGAGGTAATCCTTTGATCTGTTCATAAAGATTCTGATTAAATGCAATGAAATTCTCTTTTAATACGAGGTTAACAAGAATATCGAATTTCTTTTTTTTCATTGAAGTATATAGCTCATATTTATCATAAATTAACTGTAGAACCCGAATCATATCATCAATATCAATAGAATTAAAAGGTCCTCGAAGTCAAAGCCATGCATGGAAAAATTAACACATCTTTAGTAACTCGGCAATTTCTAAGCTATTTTTAATTTTGCCGTTTTTTGTAAATTATCAATTAAATTTTGAAGAAGAAAAACTGTAAGATCTTACCAGACCTCTGATATATGTATTGTACCCTAGTGATACTACGAAATTTTTATAGGGCTTTTTTGAAATTTTGGTGTTAAATCGTGGATATTTAATATTATTTAGATGAATATTCAGTCTTTTTTTTCAAAGCTAAAAGACGATTATCATCTTCTCTATTACTATGAATTGATTTTTGAAATGCATTATTATTTAAAATGTGATTATTTAATATTTTACTGTAATAATATTTACAGATCATGGCATAATTAGCAGGGACCTTATCAACATACGTAATCACGAAGTCTTTTTGGATATTTTCTATTGATGATTTAAGATCTTTATACATAATTTCATTTTCAACATTGAAATCTAATTTTGAATTTCTATTGCTACATAAGATCTAAATTGATTGAAAGCCTCAATTGGCATTCCATATTTAATACAATTTTAAGGTAGAATTATCTAAATCCTTTTTTATTTGTTTCATAACATTAGATTTTATTTTTGTTATCATCAATCTAAAAACCAGTACCTTTTTTCCCTAAAATTTTTCAATAAATCATCTTTCACGATGCCAAGGTCTCCCTGACAACGTGCTGATGGTAATCATCAATATAGTCCCGATATAAATTGCATTTACATGATTCTGTACTAAGGAGCTCGGGGACTTGATTATAATTAAATATAAATCTACCCAAATTTCTTGTTATATTTGAAAGCCTTTTTAATGATAATATTTTTAATTGGAAAAAAGGATTGATATTTTTTAAATATACCAGAAAAATTAATTTTGTTAAAAAGGATTTATTCATAAATAATAATGTACAATATTCTATAGTGTAACTTTCACTTGCATCTAATTTAATATTCATTTTTTGTACTAAATAGTTATTAAGGTCTCGAATCATATATGCATACCATGAGAATCCCTAAGATTACATTTGTTTAAAATATCTGTCATAATTTTAATTTCAGTTTTATTCATGCCAAACATAAATGATTTAATTAATCCTGTGTTATAGTTATCATCAAATTTATTAGCTAATTCTAACATAGATTTCCTGAGGGTTATATATATATACATGTATAATAAAATGAAGTATGTATAGATGAATTGTAAATCCTAAATAGCAAAGAATGGATGAAAATCGATTTGAAAACTTATAAAAACCCTCGAAAATATAAGTAGATGTACAAAAAGTCAATGGACCCAAATGGAAAGCTATTATATTTTCTAGGGCTGTCACAGATTTAGGACAGTGATATACATACCCCTTTGAAATATACATACCTTAATATACATACGCATATATATAGATATATACATACACAACTCTTTTATTTACGCGGTAGATACGCTCCTTAGAAAGCCGTGCAAATAAAATCTTGGAAAAAAATTACATGCGATGTATGGTAAATTTAGGGATATATTCCCCAATTTGAGAAAATCGTGTAAGGTGAAAAAATTCAAAATACTTTCCCAAGAAACCGGGCAAAAAAGTTTTAATTAAACCCATGTTACAGATTTATAAGACAAAACAATTCATTTTTATTACAGAAAAAAATATAAATTAGAGTAAGAGTGAAAGTTATGTTTAAAATTCAAGTTGAAATTATAGGAACTAAAAAAAAGTATTCATCGCTATTCAATAAAAAGCGTGTACGTTTATTTCAAACTGGATCCAAAATGCTATCATCTGTAGATGTGTCAGATATGTCTAGCACTATACTGTCGACTGTGAATGAAATGAAGATATTCGTCTGTTATTAGCGGCCTCAGTTGGCCATTTTTTGGTCGTTATTTATTATTTTGTTTCAAAAGCTGCTTATATAATTCTCGATATCCTGATACACAAAACTTATGATTATGCGAAATCTTAATGCACACTTTAAGTCAGGTTCATGAGTACGAAAAGGTTGTTCCCTACTTGTGTGTAGCAAATTTCAAGCCCTCGCGAATTAAATCAACTATTTTAATAGCTGAACTTCACCTTCCACTTCGTCATTATAGACATCTTCATTATGATAAACTGTCCCAAATTCAATGAAATCGTGCTCATTCAAAGCGCACGAATACCGAATTATTTTTGGGATTCGTGCTAGAACAAAAAACTTGTGTAAAAAAAAAATCGAAGAATTTGTGTGTACTGTGTTATTTCAAAAACATGTAAAGAAGTACTATATAAAAAAAGAGTTGGGTGTACATATACAGCCAACTTTATGTATGTAAGGGACTATGTAATGCTAGGTACGGTTTTGCTTGAGAATATAACAGTTGTTACAAAATGAATGTACAACCGAAAGTAATATTAACTTATTAAACATATAGATTTAAATTATTTACTTAAAATCCATAGCAATAACCCTACAACACAAGACAGCAAAGGGGGAGAGGGAGGAAGCTGAGAGGAAAAGTAGTGGAGTGGAGGGGATGAGCGACGGGGACAAAGGGCTTCCCTCTCTTGGCATAAATGGTGCGTCTAAGAGCCAGCCTATAAGCTCTAGGCTTCTTCTACAGTTAGGATGTCGTGAAAAAGGGGACCGGTTCAGAGAACCAGTAGAAAGATTATCAGCTGACGCGTCAGCTGATTGTCAGAATGGGTGGGGATGGAGATATTCCGCTCGCGGCGAAACAGGAAAGGACGAAAAGGGAGTTCTTCAAACGGGCGTTCGGTGACGTAGGTTTAGTGAAGTTGTTTTCGTCGTTTTCAAAACTCAGAAACTCGAATGTAAGAATGTAGCTTTGTGCGGCATACGGTGGGTGGATGGGGGGAGATTCCTAAAGTTGTTTTGTGCGTTGATCGACACGTTATGATGGTAGGGAATGGAAGAATGAAAACGAGAGGCTAGCTCCGCTATAATGTTGTGAATTGGTTCTACTCTCAGTTCGTCATGGAGAATATATCTCAGGAAGAGCGGGAGCGCTGGCTATTGTTCGAAGTGCTCTATTTTGGATTCTTTGAAGATTATCAATGTGAATATTGCCCGCTGATCCCCAGATCGAGCAGCCTAGAAAGTGAGGGGGGGAGATACTGTTTTACACAAAGTCTATTTTTAATGAAATTTTTGATTTCCTTCCGCGAAGTTTTTGAAAAACTAAATTTTTTCCCAAAATTTTTTTAGCTGTTTGTCAAGTGGGGTTTTTATGTGAGGTTGTCGTTGATATGTAATCCAAGGTAGTTGATTTGTGTCCATTCTATTGTTTGATCAAAGATTTGAAGGGGTGGCGGGCTATTGTGAGATCTTTTTTTTTCTGAAGACTATTGTGTGCGTGTGTGTTTTCGGTATTAATGGCTATCCTCCATTTGGTTAGGGCGAGTTTTAGGATGTAATTTTATTTGATTTTTGCTTCTTCGACTGTTGTCCTGTTGCAGAGGTTGCAGCATCATCGGCGAAAGGCGACTGTTTATCGTTATCGGTGGGGGGTCGCTGGTGTAAATATTGTATAGGGGGCCGGACGGGGTTGAACCGGGGGGGAAGCCAGGGTGGGGGCGTTGGTTGGAGTGCACGTTGTTAAGTTTTACGTTGAAGTTCTATTTTCAGGTAGCTATGGATGATTTTGATGATGTAGGTGGGGAAATTATCAAGGATCATTTTGTATATTAGTCCGTCGTGCCACATCCTGTCGAATGCTTTCTTAACATCTAGGAATAGACCGACGGTGTACGTTTTTTGATTGAAGCCATTTACGATCTGGTTGGTTACTCGGATCAATTTGGGGCTGTGTGGAGGTTTGGGTGGGAATCCATTTTGAAAATCCGGGGTGATGTTTTTTTCACGGGGTCTATTGATCTGTTTAAAATATTTTTTTAAATATTTTCCTAGGGACTATCAATGATTGTGCATAGTTCTTGCGAAACGTGTCTTTTCCCGGCTTATGTATGACCTGTTGGGGGGTGTTTCCATTCTTGTGGGGAAAAAATTTTGTTGAAGGCAGTTATTGAAAATCTTGGTTAAATTTGTTATGGCGTTAAGTGGGGCCTTGGGGCGATGTTTTTTATTCCATCTTTCGCAGGTGCTTTTTTTTTTAAGAGAGCTGGGGATTTTAGAGATTTCTTGTGGGGAAACAATGGTGTGGTGTGGCGTCGGGTTTCGGCTGGGAAAAGGGCGACTCTTTTTTCCCTTTACCTGGTCAAGAATGACGTCCTGGGTTCTGGGTTTACTTAAAAAGGAGCTCTCTAACGAGTCACAAACAAGTCAAGTTTGTCCTCAATATATAATGAACCCGGGGGGCCCAAAAAATGGGGGAACATAAAGGTTTTTTTTTTTAGAGATAGACTTGACTAATTTATAAGAGGTATCATCAGGGGGGAAGCTTGGCAGTACTTTCCATTTATTTTTTTTATGGTTATTTAAATCTTTTTAATGTTTTTTTGCATTCTATTTATTTGGGGATTTTAGGGGGGGTTTTTTTAGTGATTTGTCATCTTTTCTAATTCTATTTTTGCTTTTTTTTTTTCCCCCTGAGAATAGGAGATAGAAAGAATAGGTTTGTTAATACTTTTAAAGGTGAGCTGTGAAAAGGGGCACTTTGTAACAATTTTAAAATTTTTAATGGCATTTTCTATTTCGGGGGGGTTGGGGAAAATTTTTTAGGATTTCCGGGAAGGGGTTTTAGTAAGCAACTCCGGGAATTTATACTAGTTAGAAAAAGTAAGTACTGAGGGCAGGTGGGGAAAAAGTTACCCAAGCTCACCTCAAAGAGGAGGGGTTGTGATCCTAGAGTTGAGATAGATAAACAATCTGTCAGGTAAATACCTTGCAGATGGCTATGTCTTTGTGCTACTGAAGCCCGGCGGAAGCAGGTGGGTTTCAAAGGTGCAATGGGGGAATCCTGTGCTGCCCAAGAATCTCCTTATGATGTATCCGGGGGTTTTTTGTTGTGTGGGGGCCCCAAGATGCGTTTTTTTGCATTCAAATCCCCCGGGACGGGACGTGCCCTTTGGTTTCCCGGGAAAATTTGATGCAAATCTTCAACTTATGGATTTCCTTGGGGAACGGTAGGCAGAGACTATTGTTACTGGTGGATCACTTTGCCTGTTGAGTTTGATGGCTGTGTTTTCAAAGCTATTGTTGTTGATGATGACCTGGTGGTGTGGGATGCTCCTTTTAATCATGATGGCTGTGCCTCCTCCTCGATAAGTGCGGTCTGTTCTGTAGATATTGTAGTCGGGAAGGTAAAGTTAGGGAAAGGGGTTCTAAATTGGTTTCTTGTTTTGGGTATGTCGGGTTCCCAGTGAGCGATAAAACTCCTAATTCTCAACTTTTGATTAATTCGTTGGCTTTCCCAGGAGATTACCGTCAGATGGGACCTTTTTTGTTGGGGGATTAAATGTTGACTTGTCTCCTAGCGTTGTTTTATGGCCCGGGGGGTCCGTATTTTTTGGAATGGTTTGTGTTATGGTTATGAATTGCTCTGGAGATCGAAGGTTTTTTTACAGCTGGGGAGTTTATTTTTCAAAAATGTCTATGGCGGTTCGGTGGAGGTGTTGGAAGGGGGAGTGGCTTGGGACGATTTTTTGGTGGTGTTGGGGTTAAGCTATTGGCGTTGTGGCATTCTTGGTTCGTTCCCCAAAGTTGACTTTAGGTGGAGCAGGGGGCATTACTGGAGTGGCTTAGATTTTTTTTGGAGGTGTTGTCTTCTTTTTCGATCTTGTTTTTTGGGTTTCTGGGGCAACCTAAAAGCTGGCAGGATGTTCTCCTTCGCAAAGACAACACTTCGGTTTCTGGTCGACGGGCTTTTCACAATATTTTGCAAGGTTCCCCCACATTAAGCACCTGGGGTCGTGTGCAGAAATTTCGAATGGAAAAGCCCCGGCACCGGAAAAAAATTTGGGGGGGCCATATTTTTGGGCGGGTCTTCACTTTCCCTTTATGTAACAAATGTCAGTGACTTGGTGTACCGCTCTGTTCTGCTCCGTCTTGTCCAGGGTAATTAGGAATAGGGGCATCGCTTTACCAGTCCTTTTACTTGTCATTATGTGGCATTCATTTACTTTGATTTTTTTTGCTGCTAGGCTGCCAATGATATCCACGGAGGACATATCCGTTAGTAGTCCTCTAATTACGAGGCGGAGCTTTTTGTCTTCGGGGAGAATGTATGTGTAGGATTCCAGGTTGTTTTCTTCCACATATTTCCGGATGCGATGGTACGCATACGCTGTTTGAGGGAAAATCCTGAGCTTGGAGCCAATGAGCTTGGCTTCAAATTTTTTTTGTGGATCTTAAAAACTTTGGTCCCGGGCCCTTTTATGTGTTTTTGAAACGTTATCTATTATAATTTGGGGTACGTGATGCTTCTTCGGGGATGCGACTGCACCTGGAGTCCCGCTAGCTGAGGAAGTTCCTGCTTGGGCAGAGGTCCATGTCTTTGACTGTGAGTTGTGCAAATCTATTTTGGGTAGCGGTGACATCAGTGCGTTGTTTTTTTGCACTGCTCACCTCTTCTGAGTCGGACGATTTCCTACCTTTTTTGTTCACAATGACCTTAAAAAAGGGCGACGGCTTTTAGGGGAAATCCCCCGGCATCAATTTTCTCCCTTTCAGCTTTTACTTGTCGGCCAATTCCTGTTTTTTTTGGTGGGTAATTTTGACCGGGCCGTCGGGGCGTCACCCAGGTTTCGAACGCAGCGGATTGTTCTTCAGCAAGATTGGGGGTTTCCCCGGGGCTTCGCTTCACCCTCGGTCTCAGTTATCACGGCAGGCATTCATCAGAGGTCCTGCTGGAATTCATGGTTTTTTCTAATGGTTTTTTTTTTGAGTTTCAGGCCTTGTGGAACTCTGGTACGCACGGTTAATCTCTTTGGGTTTGAATCTGAAATATCCATATCAGTTTTTGTTGGTCTAGTTCGGTCCGGGTTGTCAGGGTGTCAGGGCCAAGGGAAGGATGAATCAGTTGGGAACGCCAAAAAATTATTATTGAGATCAGCAGATTAAAAAACTCGGTTTTATTTAAAAAAAATCAGCACTAAGAAATAGATAAAAGTCAAGCGGGTTAAGTTAAAAACCTTTACCGCGTCCTGACATGTTAGCGATCTCAAAGAGTAATGTATAACATATGCTACTGAATCTGATAAAATTTTGAAACGAAAAACACAATATGGATAAAATAGTATATACATTTTTATTTTGAGATACAGAACATTTATGTAGACATAATGATTAAAATTGTGACTTTTCATCAATGGATTTTCAGCCATCAGTCTCAAAAGCTAGCCATCAGAGGTACTCAACAATAGTTTTCTAATTGATCTCTGGTTAATTTGGAAATTCACTTTTGGTGTAAAATATTTAGCAACTTCTAAATATTCATTAAAAATCTCTTGAGGTAGGTCATTTCTTATAACATTGTGGATTTTTAAAAAAAAATGAAGGACTTCTGGCAACAAACATCATAAATTTGAACGATATTCAATTGACGAAGATAATACTTATAAGTGCTTCAATCTTGTCGAACAGATTTTATTGGAATTCGGACTCAAACCTACGATCTAACAGAGACGTATACTATTAATGGCAGTGTTAAATTTTAATTTACGACACACTCTGAAGCAACATGAGGGCTATTGACGACAAGGCATCGAAATTTGGAACCACGGTCAAGTGACGAGGGTGACACCTGACCTGACACTCCTCTCTCCTACCTTCCAGATCATGAGAACGGGGGAACTTAAAGCCCTGGCAGATTTCACATGCCCCTTTACACGGCGAGTCATTAGTGGTATTAAATTTCAAACTCGAGACTTGCCAACGCCGTCCACGAGTTCGTGTGTCTTAACTCTTGAATACCACACACACTATAATGTACTAAAATGTCTGATATATTATGACTTTGATAAGTAATTAAAAATAAATAAATACACCCATCTCTTTTTTTTTTACACGGTAGATGCATTCCTTAGAAAACCTTGCAAAAAAATCAAGTAAAAAATACGTGTGACAAATGGTCAATTTGGCGATATGTTCCACAACTTTACAAAATCTTGTAAAAAAATACGTGCGATTTTTTTGGTAAATTTGAGGATATTTCCACAACTTTAAAAAATCGCGTGTAAGATGAAAACTCTAACTATGTTTCGAAAAAACCGTGAAAAAAAGTAATAATAAAGTCCATGTTACATACTTGTAGAATAAAATTCGTTTTTATTATAAAAAAAAATTAAAATTAGTGTACTGTGAAAATTTAGTCTATAAGATAGTTTTTCGGATATGTCTAGAACAACTGTTGGTTTTGATTCAAATGGAGAATTCCGTTCGTTGTTAACGACCTCGGTTAGTTTTTTGTTGTTAAAAAGTCTGTTATTAGCGGCTTTTTTTGCTTTCTCAAGTTGCTTTTATAATTCTTGATATCCCGTTACACAAAACACGATTAATGCACGCTCTATGTCAGGATCATGAGCGAGAAAATTTAAGCTCCTTTTACTAAGTGCAACTCTCATATTAAGTATATTCTTATACTAAATATACATCAATTTGCAGTCACTAAAAATATCGTACACTCCATTGCACTAAGAAACTGTTAATGCTATTTTTTAATTGTAATAATTTGTGATAGAGATGCAATTCGAAATTTATTAGTAAAAATAATAAAAGCAAAGGATTCAAAAAATGAATGTTTGGTGTTTTGTTACTTTTATAGGCCGTCATAGTTCACAACGCTTTATTCCTCTTTCAGTCATATACCACATCCCCACACACAATGATTTTTGACTTTTTATTTGACTACCAAAATATTCACTATAAATAATTTATACGGAAAATCAGCGTTTGCCGGGTCAGCTAGTAGCAAATTTTAAGCCTTCGCGAATTAAATCAGCTGTTAATAGCTGCACTACACCTTCGACTTGGTCATTATCGACTTCTTTATTATCATAAACTGTGATAAATTAGATCAAATCGTCCTAATTCAAAGGGCACAAAAATCCCCTAATGTTTTTGAAATTCGTGCTGGAACAAATATTCGTGTAAAAAAAAAATCAATTAAATTCGTGTACCCTGTTATTTCAAAATCGTGTAAAAATAGACTGTGTTAAAAAAGAGTTGGGTGTATAAACAATCGGATCCCTATTTAACGAATTCAACGGGACCGCACATTTTGCTAGTTGATTCGGGGTTATTCGCTTTTTGGGGTCGAAACAAAGCATACATTGTTTGCATTTATCTTTTGGAAATTCTATAATGAACAACTACACAAGAAACATGCATAGTTAGAAATTACCCACTTTTTATTAGCAAATTATTACGCACCATTTAATTGGAAATTTTAAAATACTGACTACTGGATATTTGATAATCTCTTTGATTCCCGACTCAAAAGATTTCTTTTTCGACTTTATGCAGAGATGAAAATTCTGCGTCATCTACATCCTGCAGCATAAGATATGTTTCCACAATTTTAAAACGATGTGAAGCATTAGAAAATGTTACAGTTTTGATAGGAGCTTCATTATCAATCTTTGCTTCAGAATTGTGCTATCCATTGATTCCAGCAAATCACCAATTTCCTCAACTTCAGTAAGGCAGCCCGTCATCCTAACAATTTTAACATAATCGTTAAATTAATAAAATATGCCCTGCGTTTGGAATATTTTTATTAGAAGATAAGAAAGGAATGAGATATGAACAGAGTAAAATGAGAAGAGATTATTTAATGAAATAAGAAAGGGATTTCCTGCTCCATTAAAAACTCATGCGATAAGTTACACTCATGACTCATCAGCGCCTGTCTAGTCTCATTACGGTCTTCACTCTTTTCCCGTCGAAATTTACTGCTTTCAGGAAAAGTCTTTATGTATGTTCTTTATTTATGTTCCGGGCAGAAACGATAAGTAATTTGAAAAAAAAATCATAATTTTGTCCAATACAAAATTAATAAAACAAACTTTTTGGTTGTTGAAATACTTCGCTAATTCGGAGTTTATTACTATTTGTTTAAAAGGGAGTTTTTGACTTCATTTTAATCGGGAAAGAGAAAAATTCGTTAAATCTCTAAATTTGTTAAACAGTGGTTCTGTAAATCGTGGTCCGATTATATATATATGTATACATATATGTATATATGTTTGGTGGGTCAAAGAATTTTTTCTTCAGAGTTTAAAAACCTACCCATACGGAAGAAATGTTCTCTGCTGTATAGATGAAGGGAAAAATAAAATGAGAAATTTATTTTTATGTTTATTGCGACAAAACGTGGTTTTTAAGTATTTGAGCTTTTTATGGTTAAATGTTAAAAGTAATTTTTGTTGAAAGTCAACAGATATTTTAGTATTTTTTTACATTTATTGCGGTAAAAGGACTTACCGACCAAATTGTTAAAAAAAGGAACAAAAACAAACAAACAAAAAACCCTCCACAAGGTACGTTAAACAATTTGTTTTGTACAGAATTTTGAAAAAAAAACAACCCCCTTCTGTCAAAATTATAGTGCAAGTTAAAACGGAAGATGGATGTAAGCTTGGATCGGACTTCAGCGGTATTGAGAGAGAGATAGCTGGATTTATATGACATATTGCAAACTGTATTATACTATAAACTACTCAGTACTTTTATTATTAATAATAATCATTTTGGGTTTTTTATAATATAGAAAAAGAATTTATTTTCGGTCTAAAATCATCTCAAAAAATTAAATCTTTTTCTAATTCTTCAAAAATTTATCCTTTTTGTGGCTATGAATTAAATTCTGATATTAATTTGTTTCTCCTAATCTTTATATTATATAAAATCTTTTCTGCATAGAAACAGGTATACATATTTTTTTCTCCGTATGATCCATAATCCCAAAACCTATTATATATACATAATATTATACATATACATCGTAATATATTTATGAGGATTTTGGTATACTTTTTAAAATCCAATTTTATTCATTCTTAGCTTTGTATGAATTACAATTGGTCTTTTATTATTTTAAAATATTATACTATATATATATATTGTAAAAACTATTTCTCTGTATATATATATGTTACCATTAAAGTGTATATAATTCTGTTGTTTCATAGAATAACTCGATATTTCATGTAATAACTAGACTAGAGTCACACACACACACAAGTTAAAGAACATAATAGAGGGAAAATTTCAAACCTTATCTAGTTATTCTATGAAATAACCAGTTATTCTAGTAAAAAATTAATGATAGACCATTAACGTGAAAAAGAAACAATTTAAAAGTTATTTTATAAATTTATTGATCATAAATAGCTAAAATCTCTCGAGCAATGCATTTTATCTCTATTGCGGATGATCAGTTGATAAATAATTATTAAAAGCCCAGATGATATAATTTATTATTTCTCATATTTCTAAAATTAGTTAAACAGAAAGGAGAAAAAAAGAATATGTTGCATAAATAGTTATATTTAAATATTATCCATCAAATATTGAAGAAAAATTGTTGCTTCATAAAAAATTTGTGTAAACATTTTCAAACAAAAATGTTAGATAATATTACTTAAAATTTTAGGAAATATCTTTATTTTTCTTTTCATTATTTATTAGAGCAAGGATTTCTTTGATGACACTTTGAATTGCATTGCACAGTATTTTTGAAACATCACTTTTTATTATGACACATTATTTCCATTGTAAATCAGCTATAAGCTGCTCAAAACTGACTAAAAGCAACTAGAAGTAGTTCAAATAACTTTCAAGTGCCATATATAAATTTTTTAACGATCAATATAATTTTATTCCCCTAAAATACCAAGTTAAGTCGTAGAATTTGATAAGTTTATATACTTACCGATTTTGTCTTACTATTTCATAAAATCCTAGTGATTTTAAAAAAAACGATTTCACATTTTTAAATTTAATGTGTACCAATTTATAAATTAGAATATCAAAAAAAAAGTAACAATAATTAATAAAAAGAAAACATTTTAATCCTAGTGAACAGCTAACAATAAATATAACCTTGAACGACATACAATATAGTTTTTTAAAATATTAATCTTGTCTTAATAATAAAATTTAAAAATTTTAATTATTTTTCCCATTTGTTGGCCTCCCCTTTCTCTTAAATATTTTTTAAAAAAACTGAGAAATATTTCAGTTATTTAAAATTATTTTTTTAAAAATCTTTTTTTTGATTTTTTTTAATGAAATTTCCTTTTTTATTTCAAAAAAACCAAAAAAAAAAAAATAAGAAGCTTTGTATATTAGTCCGTCGTGCCACACCCTGTGAATGTTTTTCTTAACATCTAGGAATAGACCGACGGTGTACTTTTTTTGTTTGGGAAGCCATTTACGATCGGGTTTGGGTTTCCCTTCGGATCAATTGGTGCTGTGTGGAGGTTTGGCTGGGAACCCAATTTTGAAAACCCGGGGATGATGTTATTGTTTCACGGTGTCTATTGATCTTTTTGAGTTTTTTTTTCAAATTTTTTCCCCTAGGGATTTATCAATGATTGTGCTTTAGTTTTTCGCGAATCTTGTGTTTTTTCCCTGGCTTATGTATGACCTGGGGGGGGGCGTGTTTCCATTCTTGTGGGAAATAATTTTGTTGAAGGCAGTTATTAAGATCTTGGTTAAATTTGTTATGGCGTTAAGTGGGGCCTTGAGAGCGATTTTTTTGTTTCCCCATTTTTTCGCAGGTGTTTTTTTAAGGGGAGAGCTGGGGAAAATTTTCCCATGGGGATTTCTTGGGGAGAGGTCAATGGTGTGGTGTGGGGGGCTAAATTGCGGTTTAAAGGTGGGACTTTTTTTCCTTGACCTGGTCAACGAAGTCGAGGGTCGCATGGTTCGGGGTTTTTACTTGAAAAGGAGCTCTCTAACGAGTCAGCAAACAAGTCAAGTTTGTCCTCAATACTATAATGTAAGCCCAGGGGGCCCAAAAAATTGGGGAACATAAAAGGTTTTTTTTTTTAGAGATAGACTTGACTAATTTATAAGAGAGTCATCATCAGGGGGAAGTTTTGGCGAGAAAACCTTTCCATTTATTATTTTTTTGGTTATTTAAATTTTTTTTAATGTCTTTTTGCATTCTATTTATTTGGGGTTTTTTAGCGGGGTTTTTTTAGTGATTTGTCATTTTTTTCTAATTCTTTTTTTTGCTTTTTTTTTCCCTGAGGAATGGGGGAGATAGAAAGAATGGGTTTTTGTTAATACTTTTAAAGGTAGAGCTGTGAAAAGGGCACTTTGTAACAATTTTAAAATTTTTTTAATGGCATTTTCTTTTTTTCGGGGGGGTTGGGGAAAATTTTTTAGGTTTTCCCCGGGAAGGGTGTTAGTAAGCAACCCCCGGGAATTTATACTAGTTAGAAAAAGTAAGTACTGGGGGGGCAGGTGAGGAAAAAAGGTTATCCAAGCTCCCCCTCAAAGAGGAGGGGTTGTGATCGCTAGGGGTTTGAGATAGATGAACAATCTGTCACGGTCAAAACCTTGCAGATGGCTATGTCTTTGTGCTACTGAAGCCCGGGGGAAGCAGGTGGGTTAAAGGTGCAATGGGGGAGATCCTGTGCTGTCACAGAATCCCCCTTATGATGTATCCGGGGGTGTTTTGTTGTGTGAGGGGCCCCAAGATGGGGTTTTTTTGCATTCAAATCCCCCAGACGGGACGTGCCCTTTGGTTTCCCGGGAAAATTTGATGAAAATCTTCAACTTATGGATTTCCTTGGGGAACGGTAGGGCAGAGACTATTGTTACGGTGGATCACTTTGCCTGTTTGGAGTTTGATGGCTTGTTTTTTTCAAAGCTATTTTGTTGATGATAAACCTGGTGGTGTGGGATGCTCCTTTTAATCATGATGGCTGTGCCTCCTCCTCGATAAGTGCGGTCTGTTCTGTAGATATTGTAGTCGGGAAAGGTGAAGTTATGGAAGGGTTCTAAATTGGTTTCTTGTAAGTTGACTATGTCAGGGTTCCAGTGAGCGATAAAACTCCTGAATTCCTCAACTTTTGTTTCAATTTCCCGTTGGCTTTCCCAGGAGATTACCGTCAGATGGGACCTGTTTCTGTTGCGGGGATTAAATGTTGACTTCGTCTCCTAGCAGTTGTTTTATGGCCCGGAGGCGTCCGTATTTATTTGGAATGGTTTGTGTTATGGTTATGAATTGCTCTAGGAGATCGAAGGTTTCTCTTACAGCTGGGGAGTTTAGTTGTTCGAAAATGTCTATGGCAGGTTCGGTGGAGGTGTTGGAAGTTGTGGGAGTGGCTTGGGACGACTTTTTGGTGGTGTTGGGGTTAAGCTATTGGCGTTGTGGCTTTTCCTTGGTTTCGTTCCCCAAAGTTGACTTTAGGTGGAGCAGGGGGCATTCTTTTGGAGTGGCTTAGATGTTGTTTTGGAGGTGTTGTCTTCTTTTTCGATCTTGTTTTTTGGGTTTCTGGGGCAACCTAAAAGCTGGCAGGATGTTCTCCTTCGCAAAGACAACACTTCGGTTTCTGGTCGACGGGCTTTTCACAATATTTTGCAAGGTGCTCCCCCGCACACTTAACGCACCTGGGGTTCGTGGGGCAAAAATTTGTTCGAATGGAAAAAGGGCCCTGGCAGGGGGAAAACTTTAAAGGGGGGGCCATATTTTGGACGGGTTTTCCCCACTTTCACCTTCATGTAACAAATGTCAGTGACTTGGTGTACCGCTCTGTTCTGCTCCGTCTTGCCCGGGAATTAGGAAATAGAGGCATCGTTTTACCAGTCCTTTTATTTTCATTATGGGGGGCATTCTTTTTATTTTGTTTTTTTTGCTGCTGGGCTGCCAATGATATCCCCCGGGGGGGACATATCCTTGGTAGTCCTCAATTACGAGGGGAGCTTTTGTTTTCGGGGGAGAATGTATGTGTAGGTTTCCCAAGGTTTTTTTTCTTCCCTTTTTCCCGGATGCGATGGTACGCATACGCTGTTTGAGGGAAAATCCTGAGCTTGGAGCCAATGAGCTTGGCTTCAAGTTTTAGTTTAGTGGATTTTTAAAGATTTTTGGTCCGGCCTTGTATGTGTTTGAAACGTTATCTATTATAATTTGGGGTACGTGATGCTTCTTCGGGGATGCGACTGCACCTGGAGTCCCCCCTTAGCTGGGGAAGTTCCTGTTGGGCAGGGGGGTCCATTCTTTGACTGTGGGGTTTTCCAAAATCTTTTTTTGGGGTAGCGGTGACATCAGGGGTTTTTTTTTTTGCACTGCCCCACCTCTTCTGAGTCGGACGATTTCCACCTTTTTGTTCACAATGCCCTTTTAAAAAGGGTCGACAGGCTTTGAGGGAAGTCCCCAGGCATCAATTTTCTCCTGTAACAGCTTTGACTTGTCGGCCAATTCCTGTTTTTTCTGGTGGGTGAATTTAGACCGGGCTTCGTCGAGGACGTCACCCAGGTTTCGAAGCGCAGCGGATTGTTCTTCAGCAAGATTGAAGGGGAATTCTCGGAGCTTCGCTTCGAGCTCCTCGGTCTCAGTTATCACGGCAGAGCATTCATCAGAGGTCCTGCTGGGAATTAAAGGGGTTTTTTACTAAGGGTTCTTTTTTTGAGTTTCAGGCCTTGTGGAACTCTAGGTACGCAGCGGTGTAAGTCTCTTGGTTAGAATCTGAAGTATCCATATCAGTTTTCGTTGGTCCTAGTTCGGTCCGGGGTTTTGCCCAGGGTAGTCGGGCCCAAAAGGGAAAGGGGATGAATCAGTTGGCAACCCCAAAAAGATTATTGGGTTTGAGATCAGCAGTTTAAAAAATCTCGCGTTCTTTTTAAAACCCCAAAGCAAAAAAAGCACTAAAAAATAGATAAAAGTCAAGGGGGTTTAAAAGTTAAAAACCTTTACCGCGCCCTGACATTTAGCGATCTCAAAGAGTAATGTAAAACCCCGGCCCCGGGAATCTGAAAAATTTTTTAAAACAAAAACACAATATGGAAAAAAATAGTATATACATTTTTATTTTGAGATACAGAACATTTATGTAGACATAATGTTTAAAAAATTGTGACTTTTCATCAATGGATTTTCAGCCATCAGTCTAAAAAAGCTAGCCATAAAGGGGGTACTCAAAATATTTTTTCTAATTGATCTCGGGTTTAAATTTTTGGAAATTCATTTTTTGGTGTAAAATATTTAGCAACTTCTAAATATTCATTAAAAATCTCTTGAGGTAGGTCTTTTTCTTAAAACTTGTGGTTTTTAAAAAAAAAAAGGGACTTCTGGCAACAAACATCATAAATTTGAACGATATTCAATTGACGAAGATAATACTTATAAGTGCTTCAATCTTGTCGAACAGATTTTATTGGAATTCGGACTCAAACCTACGATCTAACAGAGACGTATACTATTAATGGCAGTGTTAAATTTTAATTTGACACACCCGGGAAACAACATGGGGGGGCTATTGACGACAAGGCTTTCAAAATTTTGGGGAACCCACGGTCAAGTGACGGGGGGGTGACACCTGACCTGACACTCCTCTCCCCCTCCCTTTCCCAGACCCTTGAGAACGGGGAATTTAAAAGGGCCCTGGCAGATTTCACATCCCCCTTTTTACACGGCGAGTCATTAGTGGTATTAAATTTCAAACTCGAGACTTGCCAACGCCGTCCACGATTTCCCTTTTTGCTTAACTCTTAATACCAAAACACCATAATGTACTAAAATGTCTGATATATTATTGACTTTGATAAGAAATTAAAAATAAAAAAAATTTTAACCCACTTTTTTTTACATTAGATGCTTTCCCCTTAGAAAACCGAAAAAATAAAAAGAAAAAAATACGTGTGACAAAGGGGTCAATTTGGCGATATTTTCCCAAACTTTACAAAATCTTGAAAAAAACGTGCGTTTTTTTTGGTAAATTTGAGGATATTTCCACAACAAAAATTTCGCGGGGAAGATGAAAAACTTTTAACTATGTTTCGAAAAACCTTAAAAAAAAGTAATAATAAAGTCCATGTTACATACTTGTAGAAAAAAAATTCGTTTTTATTATAAAAAAATTAAAATTAGTGTACTGTAAAAATTTGGGGTCTATAAGATAGTTTTTCGGATATGTCTAGAACAACTGTTGGTTTTGATTCAAATGGAAAATTTCCCGTTCGTTTTTTAACACCCCCTTTTATTTTTTGTTGTTAAAAATTTCGTTATTAGCGGCTTTTTTGTTTTCCCGTTGTTTTTATAATTCTTGATATCCCTTTTAAAACAAAACACTTTTAATGCACGCCTATGTCAGGATCATGAGCGAAAAAAATTTAAAACCCCTTTTTTACTAAGTGAAATTTCCTCATATTAAGTATATTTTTATCCCAAATATACATAAATTTTGGGGCAGTCACAAAAAATATCGTACACTCCATTGCACTAAGAAACGGGAAAAATGCTTTTTTTTTTAATTGAAAATAATTTGTGATAGAGATGCAATTCGAAATTTATTAGTAAAAATAAAAAAAAGCAAAGGATTAAAAAAAGAATTTTTGGGGTGTTTTTTTTTATTTTTATAGGCCGTCATAGTTCACAACGCTTTATTCCTTTTTCAGTATATACCACATCCCCACACACAATGTTTTTTTGACTTTTTATTTGACTACCAAAATATTCACTATAAAATAATTTATAATTAAAAACCCGCTTTGCCGGTCAGCTAGTAGAAAATTTTTAAAGCCTTCCGAATTAAATCAGCTTTTAAAAGGCTGCACTACACCTTCGACTTGGGGTCATTATCGACTTCTTTTATTACCCTTGAAACCCGTGATAAAAGATAAAATCGTCCTAATTAAAAAGGGGCAAAAAAACCCCCAAAATGTTTTTGAAATTCGTCAAACAAATATTCGTGAAAAAAAAAAAAATCAATTAAATTCTTGTCCCCTGTTTTTTTTAAAAAATCGTGAAAAAATAGACTGTTTTAAAAAAGGAGTTGGGGTGTATAAACAATCGGACCCCTTTTTAAACAATTCAAGGGGACCGCACTTTTTTGCTAATTTTATTAAAATTATTGTTTTTTGGGGTCAAACAAAGCATACATTGTTTGCATTTATTTTTTTGGAAATTTATAATGAACAACTACACAAGAAACATGCATAGTTAGAAATTACCCATTTTTTTATTAGAAAATTTTACGCACCTTTTAAATTTGGGAAAATTTTTAAAATACTGACTATTTTGGATTTTTTATAATCTTTTGTTTCCCCAAAACCAAAAGATTTTTTTTTTCGATTTTAAATCAGAGATAAAAAAATTCTGCGTCATCTACATCCTGCAGCATAAGATATGTTTCCACAATTTTAAAACGATGGGGAAGCATTAAAAAATTTTACAGTTTTGATAGGGCTTCATTATCAATTTTTGGGTTTGGGAATTGTGTTATCCATTGATTAAACCAAACCCAATTTCCCCCAACTTCAGAAAAGGCACCCCGGGGCATCCTAAAAATTTTAACATAATCGTTAAATTAAAAAAAATATCCCTGGGTTTTGGAATTTTTTTATTAGAAGATAAGAAAGGAATGAGATATGAACAGAGTAAAATGAGAAGAGATTATTTAATGAAATAAAAAAGGGGATTTCCTGCTCCTTTAAAAAACTCATGCGATAAGTTCCCTCATTGTCATCAGCGCCTTCTAGTCTCATTAGGTCTTCCTTTTTTCCCGCCCGGAAATTTACTGCTTTCGGGAAAAGTTTTTGTTTTTTCTTTATTTATTTTCCCGGGGCAGAAACGATAAGTAATTTGAAAAAAAAATCAAAATTTTTGTCCAATACAAAATTAAAAAAAACAAACTTTTTTTTGTTGAAATACTTCGCTAATTCGGGGTTTTTACTATTTTTTTAAAAAGGGGATTTTTTTGACTTCATTTTAATCGGGAAAAAAAGAAAAATTCGTTAAATCTCAAAAAATTTGTTAAACAGTGGTTCTTTAAAACGTGGTCCGATTTATATATATATGTATAATTTTAGGGATATATGTTTGGGGGGTCAAAAGAATTTTTCTTTCCCGAGTTTAAAACCCAAACCCCTACGGGAAGAAAAAAGTTCTCTGCTGTATAGATGAAGGGGAAAAAAAAAATGAGAAATTTATTTTTTATGTTTATTGCGACAAAACGTGGTTTTTTAAATATTTGAGCTTTTTATGGTTAAATGTTAAAAATAATTTTTTTTGAAAGTCAACAGATATTTTAGTATTTTTTTCATTTATTTGGGGAAAAGGACCACCGACCCAAATTTTTTTAAAAAAAGGGAAAAAAAAAACAAACAAAAAAACCCCCCACAAGGTACGTTAAAAAATTTGTTTTTTTACAGAATTTTTAAAAAAAAAACCCCCCTTTTGTCAAAAATTATAAGGGGCAAGTTAAAAAAAGGAAGATGGATTTTAAAAACGGGTCGGACTTCAGCGGTATTGAGAGGAGATGGGTGGGTTTATATGAATATTGCAAACTGTATTATACTATAAACTACTCAGTACTTTTTTTTATTAATAATAATCATTTTGGGTTTTTTTAATATAGAAAAAAAATTTATTTTCGGTCTAAAATCATCCCCAAAAATTAAAATCTTTTTTTAATTCTTCAAAAAAATTTTTCCTTTTTGTGGTATAAATTAAATTCGATATTAATTTGTTTCTCCTAATCTTTATATTTTTATAAAATCTTTTCTGCATAGAAACAGGTATACATATTTTTTTCTCCGTATGATCCATAATCCCAAAACCTATTATATATACATTTAAAATTATACATAACATCGTAATATATTTATGAGGATTTTGGTATACTTTTTAAAATCCAATTTTATTCATTCTTAGCTTTGTATGAATTACAATTGGTCTTTTATTATTTTAAAATATTATACTATATATATATATTGTAAAAACTATTTCTCTGTATATATATATGTTACCATTAAAGTGTATATAATTCTGTTGTTTCATAGAATAACTCGATATTTCATGTAATAACTAGACTAGAGTCACACACACACACAAAATTGAAGGGAAAATAATAAAAGGGAAAAAATTTTAAACCTTATCTAGTTATTCTAGAAAAAAACCAGTTATTCTAGTAAAAAAATTTAAAGATAACCCTTAACGTGAAAAAAAAACAATTTAAAAATTATTTTTTTAAATTTATTGATCATAAATAGCTAAAATCTCTCGAGCAATGCATTTTATCTCTATTTCGGATGATCAGTTGATAAATAATTATTAAAAGCCCAAGATGATATAATTTATTATTTCCATTTTTTCTAAAATTAGTTAAACAGAAAAAGGGGGAAAAAAGAATATTTTATAAAAAAGTTATATTTAAATATTATCCAAAAAAATATTGAAAAAAAAAATTGTTGCTTCATAAAAAATTTAAAAAAACATTTTTTAAACAAAAAAGTTAGATAATATTACTTAAAATTTTTTGGAAATATCTTTTATTTTTTTTTCATTTTTTTATTAGAGCAAGGATTTCTTTTATGACAATTTTGAATTTTCATTGCACAGTATTTTTTTAAACATCACTTTTTTTTATGACACATTATTTCCCTTTTTAAAAACAGCTATAAGCTGCTCAAAACTGACTAAAAGCAAAAAAGAAGTAGTTCAAATAACTTTCAAGTGCCAAAATATAATAATTTAACGATCAAGTATAATTTTTTATTCCCATAAAATACCTTTTGGTTAAGTCGTAGAATTTGATAAAAATTTATATACTTTACCGATTTGTCTTACTATTTCATAAAATCCTAGTGATTTGAAAAATAACGGGTTTCCACATTTTTAAATTTTTAAAGTGTACATCAATTTATAAATTAGAATATCAAAAAAAGTAACAATAATTAATAAAAAGCAAAAGCATTTTAATCCTAGTGAACAGCTAACAATAAAATATAAACCTTGAACGAAAATACAATATAGTTTTTTAAAATATTAATCTTGTCTTAATAATAAAATTATAAAATTTTAATTATTCTTCCGATTTGTTGGCCTCCCCTTTCTCTTAAATATTTTTTTTAAAACCCGAGAAATATTTCAGTTATTTAAAAAATTTTTTTATAAAAAATCTTTTATTTGATTTTTTTAAAGAAATTTCCTTTTTTTTTTTCAAAAAATCCTAATAAAAAAAAAATAAGAAATTTTCTTTTTTTTTTCTTTTTTTCCTTTTTTTCTCTTCTAAGTTTGATAGTTACTCTAAAAATTACCCTTTTCTTAAAAAAAACATTGTGTACTTTTTTTTGGAAAATTTTAAATTTAATTCAAGCACAAAATTTTTTGGGAAATGTCATTTTTGTTCTATTTTTTTTTTTAATTTCACTTGAATTTGTAACTTTGATGAGGGAAAAGATTTTTTAAATTAGATTTTTTACTCCCGAGTCACAAAATTCCCCGAATTAAAGTGTACGTAACATAAATGGTTAATAGAGTGAATTTACCAAAAACGAAATTATGATCATTTTAGTCCAAAAAACTTTGGGCCATTTTTATACATTGAACAAAGCTCATTTGCATAAAAATGCACCATTTATTCTTTAACTGATTTCATCTTCATAACACAAAAAAATTTTTAAAATCATGAGCTAATTCAATTTTTTTTTTTTAGGATTATATGTTTTAAAACAGAAAATCTACTTAATTTTTGTTAGATAAAAATTCATTAAATCTTTCTATCTATGTTTCCCATTTACTAAGGCTCAGCATTAAATGAAAGATCAAATTTTTTTTAAAAAAGTTTTTCCATGCAATTATGTTTTTAATGACTTTTTAAAAACATTTTGATTACGTTAAAAGAATATGCATTTTTTTAACTATGTGAAATGGAACCCGGGGCTTACAAAACATTTGCCTATCCCTCGTATCCTTGTTTAAAGTATAACAGACTTAGATAAAATGTATACTACAGTTCTCATCAAAGTTACCAAACACCCTTTTAAAATTGTCAGCAACAAAAAATTTTAAAATTTTTTTTACTCTTTTTGGGGCTCTCATCTAAACCGTATTTCATCTTAAAAAGATCAATCATACACATAAAAGACAAATATCTCGATGTTTTTTTATGATAATTCTTTTTGTAAAATTTTAAATAAGGGGTTTTGAATTTTGCTTAAAAACAACTACAAAAAAATATTTTTTTACGGAAAAATTTTTTTATTTTTTTTTTATTTTGCTTATTTTTTTAAATTAACTTTTTTCCCAAAAAAATCGGAAGTACAAAAAAACTTTTATGTAAAAAAAAAGGAAGGTTTTTAAATTGTGTATTTTGTATCATTATATTCAGTCACAAAATGTTATAACATAATACGCATTATAATCAACAAAAATAAAAAAAGGGAAATTTTTTTGACTCCAAAATTTTAAAATCCTATTTGTATATATAAAATAATGTTTTTAAAAATAAGCCTTTTTTTTTTTGATTAAGTTCCCCATTAGAATGAGCGCCATCCAAAAAAACACTCTATTTTTATTTTTTTTTTAAAAAAAGAAATTTAAGTAATGAAAAAAGTTGTCACTGAAGTGAGGATTTTGGCAAAAAAAAGAAAATGAGTTCATCATTTTCCAACGGATGTTGGGGGTTTAGTAAATTTCCTCTTCATGGTTCAATAGTGGGTTAATCCCTAAAAGGGGGTGGAAAACTCAGGACCCAAATGGGGGGGGATTATTTTCAGATAACTGCAAAGGGATCAGTAAAACACGTGTCCCGTGATTTAAAAAAGGGTTTAATGGCATTACCCCCTTTCTATTAAAAACAGGGAAGTAGGGGGGAACCCCCTTTAAAACGAAATAATTTGGGCATGCGTGTTTCCAAAATAAAATTTCTTCCCCTTTGGGTGAGAGAATCCTCTAACGCTGGTTTTTGGAAGGGGCCGAAATCGCCCCCAATAAAAGTTTCTCTTTAAGAGACCTCAGGAAATTTTTGAAGCCTTTAAACTTTTTGCATTTAAATGGTATTCTCATGGGGAAATTTTAAAAAAATTTTGTACTCCAAAGGGGTTTTCTGTTTCATTCATAAAGATTCCCCTAATAGATTTATTAACCTTTTTTATTTTGTCCCCATAATACAAAAACAATGCCGGGTTTTTTCAAAAAAGAATCAAAAAAATTAGATTTATCCCATTATACATATACTATACTGTTCAATTAATTGGGGCAAGCATTTTTTCTTGTCTGAGTTGGTATTTGGGTTTTCAGTAATGTTTTTAACTATTCCCAAACGGTTTGCCTAGGGTAAATGCGAATGATCAACCTTGACTATAATTTACTCGTTTGATTGGTTGTGGTGTATCGAAATTTTCCCGTTGTGAGCCTTTTAATTGGGGCCAGTGGTTTTTAATTTTTTCTTTCCTGCCCAAAACGCATTACTTTTTACTTGTTCTGGGGATGGATATTACCAAAAGAAGCGTTTTTTAAAAAAATCAATTAACACACTCTATTTATTAGGGAGGCATAGCTACCGTAAATTCAGGAGGAAAATCAAGTGTTATAAGAGTTTTTAAGAACATTTTAAGATTTCCCGGAAAAATAGTGTCCGAAAAGAAAAGAAAAAATTTTGGCTCAAACGGAAAAACTACCCAAGAACTGGGTAAAAAATTTTAATAAGAAAAGGGAAAATATATCAAAAAAGACAAGCACAGACCTTCGAAGGAATTTATTTTATTTTTGGTTTTGAAGTGAGCCCCCAACTTTCGGAAAATGCTTCTGGAAGTTAGCCGTAAAGGGGAACAAGACCGAAAGGAAAAAAAATTTCCCCGTAAAAAAAATAAATGTGGAAAAAAATGCTCAGCAGTGGTTAAAAAAAAAAATACCGATCCTGGGACGGGTTTAAAGATTAGAAGAAAGGGATCAAGGGTAAAAACCACATTTATTTGTGCAGGGATGCAAATTAGATGTAGTTATATGAAGGGGAAAATAAACCCCAACAAATTGTAAAAAAACCCTTTTTTAAACAAATGCTTTGGTTTTTCCCCCAAAAAATGGCACTAGAAGCAAAATTCTTCTTAAAAACCCTATTTAAAATTTTGTCAAAAAACATATAAACATTGCGTTGTATAATTTATTACATTCCTTAAAAAACATATGATGGAACATTATTTAAAAATGACTTGGCTTCTTCCAAAATTCGAAATTCGTTCAGGTTTTTTTGGGGGGAAAATAAAATAAAAAGTGCTTATAATTGGACTGGTAACTCTCCCCAAATAAACCTATTTAGGGAAATTTTTGACAAATTCTTAAGAACAGTTTAGCTAAGATGAGCTGCATTTAAAAACAGAACAAAAAGATAAAAAATGCTATACAAGGGGGTGGTTCTACGATGAAAACAAGTTAAGAACATGTGTGCTATTTTGGTGGGGGTCAAGACCTGGTTGAAAAAGGGCATTTCTGCTGGGGGGGGGGTCGGGATTTTGTTAAAAAATATAAAAAATCTTCCTGTCTACTTAAGGCATGCAATGATTTAAAAACTGGGGTTTTTGAAAAAAAACATTTTTTTTACCATGTGTCCCAATTAATTCGAATAGTATATTTTTATATATATTTACAGTTTTTGGGTTTAATGTTGGGGATTTGTGGCTGCGTGGAACCCTGGAAACCCCCATATGCCCCAAATTTTTGAAAGATTCTTTTTTTTAAAAAAAAATAATTTAGTAGATAAAAATATTTAAAAATTTCAAAAAAAAATATTGATAAAAAGATATTCATCGTGCAGAAAAAAAAGAAAAGAAAAAAAAAAAAAAATAAGAAAAAACCCAAAATATTGTTAAGAGCCAAATCAATCCATTCCCATAAAGTCTCCCCAGTTTATTCAAACCGTTTTCCCCAAAATCCATTTCAGACGAATTGTTTTTCTTTTCCAAAAATGCTTTTTAACCGTCAAATCAGAAAAGTGAAGATAAAAAAAACAAGATTAAAATCGAAAGTTTGAAAATGCTTGTGATAAAAAGAAGTATGATTGCTATACTGTGGATTTATGGCGCAAAAGCCAATTCTAACTACACTGCGCCAAACAATTGTAACAAAACCGGGAAACAGCTTAAAAATACAAATATAAGATTAATATACTATTACAAATAAGGCCTTTAATAAGATATAAGACTGTATAAATGTTTACAACAATATATCAAACTAAAAACAACAATCCAATTTTGAAAATAAAATTAAATAAATTTTATTGGGGGTTTCCATTATTAAATCAGATACTGTTAATGTGGAATAATAATTACTGAGCATGAGACAATCAACCAAGATGTGACGTACAGTGTACGTCTCCTTGCAAAAAGGACATTCAGGAGCATTTTTATAAAAAAATACACCATAGACTATGCCTGTCCTATACAAAATCGGGTTAATTTGACGTCAGCTCTGTGCATTGGAATCACCAGCCATGCTCCAAGGACAGGTTTTACGAAATGAAGTTTGTTGCTGACATGCGAACTCCATGATATCTGAATATGACGCGGAAAGACACGCTTCACGTCATGCAGTGAGACTGCTAACAGCAAAAGGGTGGTTGCTAACCGAGCGGTGCTGATCACTCTTTCATAACCTATGATACTTGTATGGCTTGGTATCTAATAGAACTGCTCATCTAAGCCCTTGCTATTCAGTTCACAAGTGATTTTGGAGGTATGAGATGAGAGAGAGAGAGAGAGATAATGGTCATTGTGTAGGTTTTAAACGCTTCCCTACAGTAAGTATAAATAGAGTATTTACAGGAGAGACTCTAGTAATTGAAGAGTATGGTAAATGAAGACAGCTCCAGCAGTATGAATGCTGCAAGGAGTATCAAACTGATTAGAAGTATTTTCAATAATGATTCCGCAGCCATTATAATATATTCATTTCTATCCAATTATATAGATGGGAAAACAATCAATATACTGGCGACAATGACAGGAAAACACAGTTTGAAAAACGAGGGATATTAGGGTATATTTATACGTAGTAAACGTATTTCAAACGAAATGTATTACAAGTTTGATGACATGTATATATATATTCATAAGAGTTCCCAGACTGAGTCTATAACTTTAAAAAATTATTACCAATCAAATTGCTGAAGCACATCAGACTCAGGATGTCTACATCTTCTTTATTCACAGTGCGTCCTTCAGATAAATTCCAAAAGCCCAATGCATGTGATACTTGTCTTTTAGAGCAGTACTTATCAAACTTTCGATATTTGAGACCCAATTTTTAGTCACAACTTTCATCGCTCCCCCTCATATAACAACGGTGAATTGAATGCAATAATAGTAATTTTTCGACGCTAAACCAACAATGCAACTTTAATTATGAACCACACAAATTATCAAGTTAAGTATTATATTTTGAAAATAATTTTGTATACTGGAAGCCCATGGAAGTCACTAGTAATTACTAAACTTGTTTTTAGCTTAGTATTGTTAGAGTATAACTATAGAGGGCGCTATGAAAGCGCGACTATATAGAGATGTAGTGATACGCCCACAGACACTCAAGAGAGTAGAAGGCATGCGATCTGTTGCAAGTTATCAAATTACCGAATATTAGCGTTTGATGACAGTATATTTAAAAGTGTTTAATAAAGTCTTGTTACGTTTGTAAAGGAGGGTGGAAGTTAATAATTTGAGCAGTGACCATTCAATCAATTGAGCATTCAATCCTGACCAAAACACGAAATCACTAAGCGTGAGTGCTGGATTCGAGTGAGTCCTCAACAGTATAAAAAATACTTTTTGCCGTACTGATACATTTGCAAGTATGTTATATCAGTGTGAATATGTATTGTATTTTTTATTATGTCGGAATGTATTTTGTTTTGCTTCCTTTCAGCAAATTGATAATTATTTTAAATCTTTTACTTTCGACTTTCCTCGCTCCTCCCACGAAAGGGTTATCTCGCCCCCCCAAAGGGATACGCCCCCACAGTTTGAGAAACGCTGCTTTAGAGCAATTTTGTCAGAATTTCAACCACATGATTAGGATATTGTGGTAATCTCCACATTACTTTATTCTCTCTTCGATTGCGGGACGTACAAAAACACTATCTTTCATTTCCAGTTACAATTCTGAAAGGGAAGAACTTTGTAAACAGCAGAGATGATTAAGACTTCAGTCATTTCCATTCGAATTACCTTTGGTCTTCATCTAACATGCGGGGAACGAAGTGTTGATGCACCCCATGCATGTTAAGATCCTTAGTCAGTACCTGTTGATATGTAGCCACAGATATACCAATTAATTCTGCTATTTGCGCTATTGTTTGAAGCCTGTTCTTAAGTACCACATGAAAAATCTTTTCGATATTTCAGCGGATGTTTTCAGTCTGGGGACGTCCAGATCGTTTGTCGTATCTGACACTTTTCCTGCCTTCATTGAAACGTCGGTGATACTCAAAAGCTTGCTTTCGTGATAATGTATCCCTGTTGTACACTTGCTTCAACATTTCGAAAAATCTCCGTAGCACTCTTTCCCAAGCAAACACAAAATTTGATATTCAATTTCTGATCCACAAACGCCAATTATTTCAATCGCCGGTTTCTAAATACATCCACCTACAAAATACGACTCAATGGCGAGACACCGATCATGTGATTTAGGATAAACCACTTTTAGATAAGTGTTAACATAAAAATATTTTGGTAGTCGCACTACTAAAAATATTTTTCACGTTTTGGCTTAGTGTGGAAACTTTTTATAATACTGCCTCATATATATGTATATATGTAATAATTCCCTTTAATTTCATTGAAACAACTTTTTAATTTGTAATGGTCCTGGATCTTCAGGACTCGCACGTAAATGATTAACTAGCTCCCACTTAATGGAATTTAATTGCGACTGTATCTTTTATAAAAAATAACAGCCCTGCGTTTTTAAAATTCGTTTACAAAAGAATCCTCGTACGATATCATTTCACCAATAACAAACTACGTCCACGGAAGTCATGTGGATTTCGTAACTTCCGGTTGCCACTTCATATAAAAACTCTCATTCTCAAGGAAAATTGGCCGGGTGGTATTTTTTTCCCCATCTATAATTGTGCGTCCATCGTCTTTATAAATAATCATTTGTGTTAACTGTTTTGTGTGTGTTTGTGTACGTATACTTACGTGAAATGTCCTTCTACATCAACAAATGCATATTCAGAAGTACCAAGCCTTCTCAAGTATGCCACAGCAACATAAACATAATATTTAATAACCAAGAAAAAATATTTGGGGTGAAGGCATTACAAGCACCATAAAATCCGGTGTATGATGCTCCCCTATACTTTCAAGCTGCACTTTTTAATATTTAGGTACATTCGCCGTATAACGCCCCTCTTTTTTTACGAAGAAACCTGAAATCTGCAAAAAGAAATTCTCTTACGTTTTGAAGTCATTTATTCGAGGTATAATCCCAGAATTTTGAATAATTTGTATATTTCTAAAAAGCTACAAACCTTAAAGTACATAAGAAATGTCATTTTTTTAAATAAACAGTATTTCGATCTACGTAGAAGTCTTCTTATATATATATATGTGTGTAGAGTAAATTCTTTTATGCTCATTTCTTTCTTTTTTTTTACTCTCGGAGCTATTTTTATATACCCGGAGTATAATGCCCACCCATAAATTTTGATGTTATTTTTTGAGTTAAGAGTATGCGTTGTACTCCGGATTTTATGTTATGTATATATATATATATATACTGTGGTGGCAAAAAGTCCTGAAAACACTAAATTTTTTTGCCTAGTTTTCATGTCAGTCTTTGTTTTTCGTTATGAAACTAATGGTACATCTTAATTATTGTTATTGATTCTAATGTATTTTTTCATGCTGATTACAAATCTGTTTGTAGATTTAATATGAAGTAAATATATTTATCAGTATATTAAAAAATGCTGAGACAAGAAAAAAGCAACTGTAATAATAAGATCTTGTTTTTATAACCAATGAAGTGCTCTAAGGATTGCAGCCCCGGGATCCTGAAATCCCGGTGTTTCTTCAAATCCCGAAATCCCGGGGCTGAGATAACTAACCCCGGGATTAAAATAACTAACCTCGGGATTTAATTTTTGTTTGAATTATGTTTTGAAGGTTTCTTTCTCATCAAAATTTTCTAACTCTCAGAAAATTTATAGAAAGAGAGCATCCACTTCCGAAACGAGACATTGCGCAACATTCATTGCTTTTCCCCAGTAATAAAAAAAATGAGACTCATTTGTCCGATGTTTATCATAAATTTTTCTTTTTCTTTTCTGAATCATCATTCATGCATAACTTTTCTGAATTATCATGTTAAGTCAATATAAAAGAGTTTAAATTTTTTTTTTTCTTATAGAATTTTCTCTCTCTCTCTATCTTTTTTTATACATCATGAGATAAATTCAGTAATATTTTTTTGTTGTTATAAGTATATATTCTCATAAGCTGTTATTGCTGTTTGAAGTTTCGAAAAGATATTTATTCAAAATTATTTTTGAATATTTAAAGTTTGTAAATTAAGTCAGTTATATGTGAATTACTTCAATGTTTTCTTTTTTAATCCACAGCGAGATAAATTTAGTAATATTTTGTTATCATTATAAATATATTTTCAAATTAGATTTTTGCATGTATTAATATTTAAATATTGTTAAAAATATTTCGAAAAGACATTTTTTTGAGGAAGCTAAAGGGCAGACTTTTATTGGACTGTGAAATATGCAATGTATTTATTATTATTATTTTTAATATTGAAATCGTTTTTTTTGAGTATTTTTATTAGAGTTAGTTTTAGTGTTTATTATGATTAATTTCTAGCGTTATATGGTAACAAGATTAAAAAAAAGAAAGTATTTTTTCTGTGTGAGAGTTGTATAATAGAAAAGTTTTTTAAATTAAAATTTATGTTAATATATTCTATCTTTTTTGTATGTTCTGTGTATGAGCATATGTGAGTTTGTCGGGGAAAAAAAGTTCAGTTCAGACTTCATATAATTTTAATTTTGAAAAAAAATCTAATTCCTTTGTATATCTTAACATGTAATTATCAATTCTAAATATATTAAACATAAAAAAAATACAGCGTTTCAATGAAAATAAAATAGGAGATTTTTATTCTTTTTAAAATTCACAGTGAGATATAGGAAAATCTTTAACATATCGATTTTTTCAAATGGGTCAATTTTTAATAAATTCAAATTGTACTATTTTTATTGAATTCAATACGTGCTATTTTTTATTTGCTTTGTATGATGAAATCAAGTTTTGTTTTGATTTGTTTCAATAAATAATAATATTAAACCAATTTTTTAATTGTATTTTCAGTTTTATTATGTAATTTTAATCATGCTCATGTGTAAGTATTTTTCATAAATAGTCCAGTCCTAATTCTGGTACCAATCCCGGGATTTGGTTAATGTAATTCCGAAATCCCGGGATTGAAAATATAGCTCGGGAATGTAAACCCTAATAGTGTTCCATTACTCCAACCAATTAGAGCAGCGATACTCAACCAGCGGCCCACTAAGCCTTTTAAAGGGCCCGGTTATGGCCCATTGCTCTGAAAAATTCATTCATTTATAAAAATTTGGAGGGAAATTCCTTATTAAGGAATTAAATATGTTATTTTTGATTTTTGCTGTTGATGTCGTATGGGTGCGAATTGATATATATATATATATATATATATATATATATATATATATATATATATATATATATATATATATATATATATATATATATATTTCTGATTAGTGATAATAGACAACAGTGGAGTAGCAGCCATTTTATAAGTGGAACTAATTTTTAACTATCTTTTGTATCTTGCAAGCGAAAAATATTCGAAGAAATAGGTTGTTTCAAGATGACTGGGAAGTTGATTATTCTGTAGTGAAAAACAAGCATGGATCAGTAATTGTTTGATTTGTTACAACAATGTTGCATTTAAAAAAATACCAATAAATAGGAATCGTTCAATGACACTTTTTCTTGAAGATCTGCTCCAAAAGGTGATTAATAAACTTTCTTGAATAATCTTCACAACAGCAAAAAGTGTTTTGTCAAAGGTAATGTCTCAGTGGTAACAAAGACACCCATTGAAATTTGTTATATTATTGGTAATCTTATGAAACCGTCTGTTGATGCAGAAACTGTGAAGGAATGATTCTTAAATGCTTCCAAATTAGAAAAATTCTGTGAAAAAATAAAAAATATATATAAAATAACAATTAAAAAAAGCAAAATATGAATTTTAATATTTTGATCAATTTACCAGAATTTAAATTTTCTATGTTATTTTGGTCTTAAAGTATTTCTCCCCCCCTTCCATTAATCCTCATGTTGCGGCCCGCGGGAAAAAGCTAACGGCAGAAAAAAGGATGAGTACCCCTAAATTAGAGAGTAGTAGTGATGCAGGGTTGAAAGCAAACTTTGTAAAATGTTTTTGTGAATTGAAAGTAGTTGTTTACTGCAATTCGAAGTGCGTGGGTGGATAATATTGAAAATATATTTAAATTTTCCTTCCTGCATTATAATGAGGGACACAAAAAATATTTTTGAAGGAAGAATTATAAGCAAAATTGCTACGGAAGTACCATATGGACACTACTATCATGAGAACATTGAAAAAAAATGTTCCGAAACAAATTTTATGGCGAACAGGAAGCGATCTGGACAAACTGCGAGAAAAATAGATTTAAGTGAAGATAGGGAACAGCACTCGATTTTACTTTAAATAAATGATTTAATTCACCCCACATTTTAAGAAAATGGAATTTGACATCGAATGTGAATGTGTGCTCATGAATTGTAAGAGGAAGACTTCTGGAAATAGAATTATGAGGCTTCTAAGCTCACCCCAAACCATTATTGAATGATAGGCGCAGGCAAAGGATCATTCACTATGGACTGCTAAAGACGCAGGAATAGTAATATTTGCGGATGAAAGTCAGTTTTGCATTTAAGGTAACAAAAAAGTGATCTTTCAAGATGACACCCTGTTAAAGAATTCAAAACCTCTCGGTGACTGAAGCCCACAATAATAGCATCCGATTAATGTGATGATATCGGGCTGAATGTCTTCTCGTCTTCATGTTGCGAGTAGAACAAGGAAACCCAAGGAATATGCAAAGCAATATAGAATTATACAAAATAAATTGTTACCAACAGCGGGAGACCTTTTTAAAGATCAGTCATTGATTTTTCAGGACAATAATTCTCCATTTTACAGTGCAAATGTAGTCAAGAAATGGTTCTAAGGCGGTACTGTGGATAGAATAAGCTGACCAGGATAGCCTCCAGATCTTAATTTCATAAAGAACCTGCAGCATAAAACTCGTAATGATATTTTGAAGGAAGAAAAAACCCGTCAAATAAACTAGAGTTCATTGAAGTTTTATGTTTTCTCTTTCAACCTTGTGATCATAAAAGAGGTTCTCGTAAGATTGGTGTATTCCATGCCAAAAAGATGTAGAGCCACATTCAAATCAAACGGGACCTATAAAATATTGATGTTCAAACATGTAACAAACTTATACTTTTCTAAATGCATGTTAAATGTATCGCACTCGTAAAGTTTTGTGTTATTTTACTACGTATAATATGTTTTTCTAAATTCTGTTGTTCGGTATTTATTACACATTTCACAGCGGTTTGACAAGAAATAATTGTTGTACTAAGAAACTAGAAACAGATTTGAAACCAGCATAAAAAATACATTAGAATAAATAAAAATTCTAAAGGTAGTATACGATAATTTCATAACAAATAGATTAAGTGAAACAGAAAAATTAGGCAAAAAGTAAGCGTGTGTTCAAGACTTTTTGGTATACATATGTGTGCTTGCGCGTATACACAAGTAAATAGTTGCTGAGGAAAGATGACAAGCTACTGCTTAGAATAAAGTCAAGGAACGGTTTGCTAGGAGGGATAAAATAATGTCGCTGCACTATTGAAACATTATTATCTATATAAATAAAAATATAATGTGTTTGTTCAAAGCCGCTAATCTCCGTAATTACTGGACCATTTCCTCTGAAATTTTGACACAACGTTGCATTTGAATCCAGTACTTATTGTTTCGTGTAATTCTTTCTAAATTTTTTAAAATTTAATTTTAAAGTGATTTTTTGGTGTTATGACGTCATTTGAAGTCATGTCTGTCACTAAATGCGATAACATACTTTACACACAGTTTTTCAATGTTATTACATATTTTTACTATAGTTATGTTTATCGGTTCGAATATATATCCAATTTTTCTGTTTTTTCATACTTAATTAGGATTATTTTTCGAATAAATCCTTTAGTGATTTTTTTGATATTATGACGTCATATGATTTCTCGCCTGTCACTAAATGCGACAATGTATGGTTTACACACAGCTTTTCAAGGTTATTACATATTTTTACTATGGTTATATTTATCGGTTGAAATATTTGTACAATTTTTCTGTTTTTTGATACTTAATTAGGATTATTTTTCGAATAAAACCTTTCTTTAATGATTATTCTTCAAACAAATCAAATTTTGTTTTGTAGTTTTGGCAACATTCTGATAATATTATCGCGTAATGTTTACGATTTTGCTTACACATTATAACGTATTTTTTCTGAAATTTTAAGTTAAAATTATTTATCTCTTTATTAAGCGAAGATTATAATTGCATTTGACTTCTGTAGGCTACAGATGTATCTGCTGGATAGTGAACGTTTCTAAAGTTATGATTATAACATAAAGCAGACCGTAAAAGATCTATTTGAAATCACGCCACTAGCGAGTAGCTTACCGATTAAAATTTTCGGCTATTTTATATTTCTCCAGTATTCCTAAATTATATCTCTGTCGAACATTTACCTCAAATCAAAAGGCGTCGCCAAAGGCTGCGATATGCAATAAGAAATAGTTCTCTGCATGTCGGAACACAATATTTTTCTGCACTTGGCTACGTCTTAATTTGGTGAAATTAATTGATGGGATCTTATAAGTATGTTTTTTTTCTGTTTTAGGTAATTTTTAAAATTTCATGTGATGTTACTATTGAAATACAAATAGCAAAATTAAAATTTTCTGACACGTATTTTGGGTTTGCTCGGAACTGTTTCTGGAGATTTAATCAAAATATTAGTCGCCCATCCGGAGTAGTGGTTAGTGACGCTGACTGCGCTGCCGTAAGGTCGTGGTTCGAATTCCGCGTAAGTCAAGGATGTGATTGTGATGTAATCCTTCGCTTCTTTGTGATGTGTTCTTCACGTTTACTTCTATGTAAGCTCCCGTGTGATACTTTCTGGTGCACAGGGGTTATAAATGTTCTCAATAAAAAAAATCAAAATATTGAACCTTATTTTGTTTTCAATAGCTTTTTAAGATTTAAGTTCGTTCTAACATTCTGATAGGCTTTCGTCGAACAATTTTTACAGGATTTGCTTATATATTATACACGTATATTTTTCAGGTAATTGTATGCTAAATTGTGCATTAAGCGAATATTGTAATATTTTTTTTTTTAAATTATGCCTTCAGATTGTTAAAGTCAGCTCAAATCTGTTTAAAGAAATTAACGTTAGAAAGTACACCAATTGTTTTTTTGTTTTTGTTTTTGCTAGGGAAGATTTGTTCCTTAGAAAACAGTGCAAAAAAATGTAATAATGAAATCCAAGTTACAAATTTATAAAACAAAAACAACTGATTTAAAATTTAGTTTAATAAAATGATTAAAAGACATGGAAAAAAAAATTCTTTCGAACGTGTCTCGTTTGAGTTTCGACATGATCAAGAGGAATGCATTTCATTGTCTTTGAAATTATTTTCTATTAAAAGGAACCTTTAATAGTCCATATTTCTGTGCCATTTTTTCCCACACTAAAACCAACTAACGAAAGAATTTTTCACCATTTTTCAAAATAAATATAAATCAGAAAAATGAAAACATCTCCCTCTTTCTCTCGCTTGAGTTATTTTTGATGCAAGTATCCCGACAGATTATCCGATTTAAAATGGGAATAGTATCGCTTTCTGCGAAACGCAGTTAACGAAAAAGTTTATTCATGCATAATCTCTTGCACTTCCTCGAGTGATGTCGCTCTTTTGAAATTTCCTTTTTCAAAGGGATCCCGAGTTTTTGGAACTCACTCTTTAAGCTAGCTGAGTATTTATTTACCGTTTCCAAATCGAATAACTAATTTCATAGGATTCCGTGAAAAATATGAATTAGCGAGACAGCAACGTTTCTTCTTACTCTTCTCTCTTTTTTTTTCTCTTTCTCCCTTTGATCATGGAACTGCATTTTTAAATATAACTTAAGATGTATTGAAAACTCTAAGGAGAAAAATAGTATGGTGTGAACATATGTAAACCTTTTGATAATAACAGCAATAGCACTCCGAAGTACAAAGATGTAAGATACAGATACTGCTGAGAAAATCTTGAATGATATGAAAAATTAAATATTGAGATAGTTTTATCGTTTTTAAAGCACAGAAATATTTATTGAATAGGTTTGATTTGGATGAAATTCTTCTAGTTTTTCGTTCTATTCCATCATAATTTATATTTCAAATTATTTTCTCTAAAAGTTTCAAATAATTCTAAAAATATCTCAGTTATTTTCCTCTTCCTTTCAGACTTAATTGGATTTCACTCGTATTTCAATTCCTCTTAAATATATATATATACATTAAACATGCATCAGGATGTTTTAAGCTATTTTCATTTAAGCAATTCTTTGGTATTTTCCAGGGATAATATCAATTTTGTGCCTCTACGGATTGTTCTACTTTTTTCTTATTTTCTTTACTGTAAATGACAATAAGTTATGTGAACCATTGCAGTTCTCTTTTTACTAAAAATTTTACAAAATAAATCTATAGTTAGATCTTAAAAATATAAAATAATATAATCCTGAGTTCAGATTAATTATGAAAATTCGTTCAATATTCTTAAAATGTTGTTACTCTAAATATAATAGAGAATAAATAAACTAAATTATAAAAGTATTTGGTTCACATCGTAGCTTATGGTTTGAACAAAATAGAAATATAGAAAATATACGCAACTTAAATTATAATGATATGTACAGTTAATTTAAACTTAAGTTCATACAGTAAAATGCAGCTTGAGAAACAAACGACACATTTGAAGGACATACTTAGACACATACTTAGGTTTAAACTGTGCTGAACTGCAGATTCCCCTTTTGACGAGAGAGAGAGAGAGAGAGAGAAAACGAACGTAAGCATTGCGTTTCCTGTTAACAGGAATAATGCCTCCCTTCTTAGAGTTGTCCAGTTACAGTGGCAGAAGAAGCGTGGGAAACATTAACCATAAAGTAAGTAGGTAAAAAGTGTAAGAAACAATATTCAAGAACCAAAAACAGAACGTCTTTGACTATGAATTGTGTATCGGAATAAAAGTGAGAGTTCATAATGAATAAAAATTGGTTTATCGTATCTATTCGAATCTAAGCTGCACGTTAATGCCAATGAAAATCGGGTGCAGCTTAGAATCGAAGGTGAAAAAATTTATTAGGATGGGGAAGTTGAAGAAGATAATGCAGATCGAACGATAACGCAGAAGATCGACTGCATTGGACGAAAGAAAATGTTTAAAATATTTTGTAGGAAGAAACACACATCTCTCGATATATACAATAACATTTACCAAAGCATTAAAAGAAATATTTTTAAACTTGTCTTGCCAGTAATTATTTATTAGTCATTACCGGTATTTGTAGCTTTTAGGGAAAAATGTTTTTCAAAACCAAAGTTTACGGGGAAAAAAGTATTTTCTTTCATGTATACCTCAAAACCCTTTATCGAATTTGCAGGCACTTGGGAAAAAAATTATGCTGTAGATTTTCTTAATCGTTATGTCTATTCTCCTTGCAAAGAGAAAAAAAGTAGAATTGAAAGTGAAAATTTTAACGCAATTTTGATTAGATGTAGCCGATTCACGTCACTGAATAACTTAATTTTGAGAGAAAAAACAAAAGTTTTACAAACTCTTCTTCAAGATTTGGACAACTCCTATAAGCTTCCAGAAGTATGCTATTGACCTACGAAAGAAAAATACATTTACTCTCTCAAAACGAAAATACCCACAGAACTTCTGTAATGTTTGATATGATTGAAAATAAAGTAATTTTATGCGAAAGGGACAAAAACGATTCGCATAAAAATAACCGGTCACGAAATATCTCACTTCGCTATAGTGTTTTCCTTGTGGACGGTGCAAAATTCAAACCCATAGTAATTTTGAAAAGAAAAACGATGCCAAGATCTAATATCGTGAAAAAGGTTTTAATTCATTTGCTTAAGACAGGATGGATGGACAAAAATGGTGTACAATTGCGGACAAAAATTGTTTGTGCAAGCTTCTAGGTACCTTAAAGAACCCATCTTTAGTTCGGGATAATTTAAGATGTCATGTGTGTAACGGATAATACGAAAAAATTGCTGACAGAGTGTATCACAGACATGTCAGTTATTCTAGGCACACTAACCTCATTAGTTAAGCCTTTAGATGTATTTCTTGAAAATGCATTCTAAGCAAATTAAAAAAAAAAAGGCAATTTAATATGTGGAAGGTGAAACACATATATAAAAGGTCAAATGCGTCATGTCAGTCAAGAAATAGTGTGTTAGTGAATAATAAAAGTAAGGAATAAATGAAATTAACCCTGGCATAATTAAAAAAAGTCATTTAAAAATGTAGTACGTCCAAAACTGTAGATGAAAGGGAAGACGGTTATTTATTTATGAATCAGAGTAACAGAGATGGTGAAGGTAAAACAAAGAATTTGATTATGCACCTGATCAGTGTTGCCAGACCATGCGATTTTTCACGAATTTTGCTACTTTTTAAAAGTTTCCGCTACTTTTTCTATACTATCGCTACCTCGCGAATTTTATGCTACTTCACTTGAAGATCCCGCTATTTTTTGCTACTTTCAACCATATATAAAAGTATTGGAACAAGTATCGGAAAAATCGCAGAAAAAAAAATTGTGACCTTAGTCTCTAAAGAAAACAAGAAGAAACAACTCCTTACACAAACAGCGTTTAGTGAACCAACACTAAACGCTGTAATTTCTCCCCCCTCGCCACCGCCATGAATCGGAGCCTATCTAACGGGACTTTCCTCTCTCGCCACTCTTTTCCACTACAAGTGGTAGAAAAAAAACAAATGGTGGGATTCTTTCTAATCCCGATAGAAACATGAAAATGAAACATGTAATATTCTTAAAAGATAGGTTTGGAGAGAATTTCTACATAAATATTACACTGGAAAAGTAATTGTGAAAGGATAAATTCTTATTGAACTAAGTAAATTGTATAATTATCATCAACGGTACTGCATTAAATTAAAAGAATAAAAATCTATTTTTGTAATTAACTTACGTTGCAGCACTGCATGACAATGACAAAAGTAAGCACTCGTCATCTACAGAGATTATGTGATAAAAATCTGATTAAATCCCTTTTGAAAGGTTTTTACCCAGATTCAGCGGCATAAAGTACACTTTCGCACTGAGGGTGGCCCAGGGATTCTAGGGGGCTCAAAGCCTGACTGACGCCAAGTACATATTAGGTCTTGGGGGTCCAAAAGCTGACTTTACAAGGGGCCCTAATATTCTCCGTTGCGCCACTCTTCCTAGATTCCTCTCTTTTCAATCAACTACTTCTCTTACAATCCATTTACTTAAATTATTACAAGAGTAGAATTAAAAATATTGTCAAATTAAAGCTGCCAATTTTAGCAGGGGATTAATTTGCTCTTTCAAAGTGATCATGTTGATCATTGCAAATTACTGAAAGCATTAAAAGATTGCACCTACTCTTTTGAGAAGAAGAATTTACCTTAAATGTGTGAATCTCTCGAAGTTGACATGAATTGAAGTACATTGAAGTACTTGATGGATGTCTCTTTGCATAAACTGACAAAAAAAAGTAAAACAATTTCTACAGAATCTACTAAAGAAATCTATCAAAGATGTCATAATTTTCTCAAGGTTTCATGTAAGCAACTTTTAAACTGAATCCCTTCAAATTAAGGAACTTTAAAAAAGATAAAGAATTTTTTTTCCCTGATATTTTTTTGAATTTAAATCGTCTTTTTTTTTATTCGCCTTTAGAATTAGCAGACCAATCTAAATTATATGTTCTGAAGAATCAATGAAGACAAATTTTTAACATACAGTTGAAGGATATTTTTCTATCTGAATCTGAGCTTTTAAATGATGGAGAATTATTTTGGTGTCATATTTTTAATATAAAAGACGCAGTTAGAAATCTATTTTTAAGGGATTTAGCTATATTTGTTTTTAAAGCTTTACAGCCTACCCATAAATAATGCCACTGTAGAAAGGGCATTTTTCCAGAATGATGTCAAAAAAGACAAAATTAGGGAATCGAATGCACCTCGAACTGTTTGAGTCAATTCTTAGAACCAAAATTACTTTGGAAGAATGAGGGACTTGCGTTGATTTCATTCCATCACCGCCAATGCGTTCAGATATTTATAAAATAATAGTTCAAAAATTTATAATATATATATAGTTCAGATATTTATAAAATAGTTCAGATATTTCAATATAATTCGCAAATAGTTCAGATATTTATAAAAAAAAGACACAGCAGATCACGATATTTAGCAGGACGAATTTGAATGTGTATTTTAAATGAATTAAATAGTTAAAGCATTTTAACGTAGCTTTATACAAAATTAAAAAAAAAAAATTATATTTATAAATTGCAAGTGAAAATCTGGATTCGCTACTTTTTTCCCTTCTTCGTGCTGCTTTACTGCATAATTCTGAATTATCCATTATGCAACAATGACGGTGGTAACTTAGGATCCGACTCCTAAAATCATAATTTTAAAATGACAAATTTTTTATGTTTTATTTTATAGGCCATCTTATCAGCTTCATAAAAATATCAAGGTTTTTATTTTCCATTCACTAGAACAAAAACTACAGGTAAATTTAGTAAAGCAGATTGTTAAGATATATATATATATATATAGTAAAATCCGGCGTATAACGCGCACTTTCAACACAAAACAAGATTTAAATTTAGGTTGCGCGTTATATGCCAGTAAAAAAATGAGAGCTTTAAAAATGAGTATCTAAAACAAATTTAGACTTATATATCGAAATTCTGTTTATTTAAAAAGAAATAACCATACCTTATACAACTTACATTGTTGGATTGCATGAAAAGGCATTATTTTTTCATTATAACGGCGAATAAAGTACACTGTTCAATTAAATTAATCCATTCAGGCGATTTTCTAGGACCCAGTTCGCAACACTTTCTCCTAGAATATAGACTATTTCGTTACTCCTTTACTTAAAGCACATTTCTTCTTTGACATGTTAATTATTGTCATTTCATTTTTTCCCCGCTCCCTTATGGAGCTTTCGCCACAATATCAAACATCCTTGCTGCAGCACGATTTCCATTTTCTTTTGCAAACAAAATCACATCTTGAAACCGGTACTGTGTTTTGCTTCGTTTACCAGGACCCATCTTTACTGTTCGCTGTTAGAAGCGTATTCAATAGTATTCATAGTATTGAATATACTACAGGCCGCGAGCGTAATCAGTCTGGCTTGTTCTAACTTATTTCAAAGTAATCGTCCGTCTCGTACATCACATGAAAGGGGAAAAAGGAATCAATGTTTATAGAAAAAGCGTGGGGAAAAAACCACCCAATCAATGTTTATAGAAAAGCGTGAGGAAAAAACCACCCATGGCGCTGATTCGGTCTTCCCCCCCCTTCTTGCGCTTAAGGGTTGTTAAATTCTAGAGGTATACTATTTTTTCAAAAGAGAGTCTGGAAAAATTCATCCAATAAATAATGACTTCAAATCATAAGAAAATTGCACACGTACATTTCAAATTTTTTCGTAAAAAAGGGGGTGCGCGTTATACGGCGAACATACCTAAAAATTAAAAAATAAAGCTTGAAAGTATAGGTGCGCGTTATACGCCGGATTTTACGGTATATATATATATATATATATATATATATATATATATATAACTTACATAAGATTTCAAACTTTAAAATGCGTTTTATTCGAAATATGTGTTTTTTTCGAAAAACTCAGGAGAGAGACAGGGATTTCTCTCAAAAAGTTTTTAAAATAATTTGCTGAACTTTTTTTTGTGTATGTTCTGTATAACAGTAGAAGTGTTTTAACTTTCAGATTTATCAACCACTGTTTTATTACAAATTTTACAGTTCTTTACGTGAATATAATCACTATTTTTAAGCAATTTAATATAACAACTAAAATGAAGTGCTCTAGTTTTTGTAAAAATTAAAATATCTCTTATCTTGAAGGTTACTTTAAAAAGGAATGGCAAAGTAATACATCAAAATTGAAAAATTGAGAATTTATTCATTTACTATTTGTATAGGGCGGGCCCCGTTTATGCAATATTTTGTCAATTTTTACCCATTTTTTTCCCATTTTAGTAGTAATAACTTATTTTTCAATTCTTAATTTTAGTCTTTTTTTTTCTTTACATGTACTAAATAAATCTAAAAACAACAACAAAATTTCCATATATCCATTATTTTAAAAAAAAGTTGTCGCAAGCAGTCGGATACCTTAACAATGATAGTTCATGAAGCATGGTTTTATTGAAATATATCTAGATATCTAATTTTTTATGTTTAAGTCTATCATTTATATTTTTGGGTCACGCGTAAATTTCGATCTTATTCAGAGAAATGCTGGGCAAGTGATAAAAAATAGTTTTTTTTTTACTTATGATTCAATTCTGGTTTCTTCCGATTCCAAAAAAGATGTTAAAAAATGTGGTGATATATAACCGATGTTCCGTTACTTTGGCTTCAAAAAATGATGCCTCTATCCTCAACTACTTTACGTGTTAGTTGCGGGGAATATAAGATTCAGAGGGCCAACTGTTTTTACAATTTTTTTCATTCTGTTCACTGTAACAATTGGCTATCTGTGTTAAAAAACAAGTAATATAAAAAAAATAATTAAGTCAATTCCTACTTTTATCAACAAAGAAAAAATTTATTTTAGCTACTTTTTATTAAATTGTTACAATTAATATAAATATATATATATATATACATATGACAGAATCACAACATTAAGTGGCAATTATAATTTTTATTAATTATCATTAAATACCGTATTGTCACCCAAAACAATCGTGTATATAAAATTTCAGTTCAAGTGAATGCTTTAAAACGTGAGAAAAAAAAATCTTAAAATTTTGACCCAAGTCGCTAAATATGAAAAAAAGTAGCTATATCTGTAATTCTTTAAATAATTAGTTTCAGTCAATTAATTTTAATTACTTCTAATTAAATTATCGTAATTTTACCCAAAACAATAGTGTAAAGATAATTTCAACTCAAATGAGCGCTTTAAGGATAACGTAGTTTTCCTTAAATCCTAATTTCCATGGGTCAGTTAGGCGATCATATCCAGTAATTTTATGTTTTTAGTAAATTGTCCAAGTCCACCTTTAGTTAATTTTGTTTATTGGACGAAACACAGAGAAGACATCACACAAAGAACATTACGTAAAACAAAAACTACCTCTACAAGCCAAATAAAGTATATATACTCTTCCCTGACTTGCAGCGCCATCTATATTAAAGAATTCAATTTACAACACATCCTCCCTCCCATGAACGAATAGTTCATAACTCCAAATGAATATTGTTACTTACATTATGCTAAATTTAAATGTTAATATTTCAGAATTTCACTTATAATGATTACAACATACAATATTCACATACATTAACAACATATTCATACTATCCATTAAACTATGTTAAATGTGATAGGAGGAAAATTTAAGTAGCAAATAAATTCCACACAATTATAATGAATTTAAAGTTAAAGCAACAGATAGTAAATTTCTGAAAAGCTGAAATTGAATACACAATTTCAAATAAATGCAATAAAATACAAATAATAATAAATTCAAGTTAGATGCACTTAAAGTTCCAAATAGAGGTCAAATTTCTATCAATAGTATTTAGGTATTTCTAGATTATGTAAAAGTTGCACAGGACGTTTTATAACGGAATTTTCCGTTTTACTCCCGGGCTCAAATTTTTTATCAGACCTGAAAAGGTTTCAATTATTTACCCTTTTTCCCATAGGTTTGGTAATCGATCATCATGTATCATCAATTTTATTAATTTTGAATTCAGCTCTTTCGGGATTCACAAAATGTGCAGATTTCAAATTTAACAATAGTCCTTTTCTCCATTGTCTCCAAAAGTTTTCAACAGTTTTTCGGGGTAGTTGAACTTTTAAAGAAGCATTTTACCCACAAGCAGTTACAGTGAAAGTTTCACGCTGGAAAACGGTTAATCTTTTTTAACAGGAAGGTGGAGAAGGAAATTTTCCCAGTAGAATCTGAATCGATATACGTTATGGGGGGGAATTTTAATACTGCTTCAATTTCACACACAAAGTCCTAGCTCTTCGCTAGTTAAAGACGTTTTGCCTAAAACCCTTTTCGTAAGATTTTTTTTACGGAACAATTTCTTTCTAGAATCCGCCCCACCATGCCCCCCTTTTCTTGATGATTTCCCATTTTATCCCCCTTGATGCGAAAATTTTTTTCACATCAGGATGTTTATTACACCACAGTCGTTTTAATTCATTTCTTTTTTAAATTTTTTAGAATTGTCCGAATAGATAACGGTACAAAGTCCCTTCGAAATAAATCAAAATGCTAGAGAAATGTTTCCGTAGTCAAACTAGTAATAATTGAGGTGGAGTGTTTATTACGCACATGTGAAAAGTATTGTAAAACTTTTCCCTTTTGGTTTTGACATATATTGGTCCGGGAAACCAGTCCGGTTACAGAAAACGGTGGAGATTTTTATTTATCCTTGGAAGAGGAGCCAAATCGCGTCCCGGGAGGGGGAATTGAATTTTTACAAAAAAGCACTTTAATGATTGACTTGTTTATTTCCCTTTCCCTTTTTGGGTACCAGTACTTCACGAACAAATCAAAGTATTGCAAATGAGGAAGCCCCTTTCCCCGTAGCATCTTTACCGAAGTTCGTAAATCTGATCTTCGCGGGGAATCAAAATGATTTTTTTCATGATAGCTAAAGTGTTGACTGATGCAATCTTCCACTTATCCGAAATACCCTTTTCATTAGAAATGGATTTATTTGGATTTCAATCTTTCGGAAAATTTTTTGTTTCCTTCAAACAATTGATCTCTATCTAAAATTTTCTTTTTTGTACTTCTGATCCAAATTTCTTCAGCTTTTCAATTTTCTTCTGCCGTCAAAGGGGTTTTAATTCGCCCTTCTTTATTAATTTCATTTGTTAATAAATTTCGAATCCATGCCGTAATTCGGAATACCTTTTATATGGAACGAAGTTTTATACCCAAAATTTTGTTCCTATTCTGGGAAATTTAATAAATTAAAATATTTTAAATTTCTTTCTTCATTGTAGTCTCCTGAAATAATCTTTTTATTTTCGGGCCCAATTTTTTTAGATAATTTAAACCAATGTGGGCCACCCTAATCTTTTTTTTTCAACAATTCTTCTGACTGCAACCCTAGAACAATGTCTGCGGATTTTGTTCTCCTTCACAAATTTCCAGTTCTGTGGGTTTGTTAAATCTTGAATTTATGAACCCGATTTGAAACAAAAGGTTTCCACGGTTTTGCATATCACGATCCCAAAAAGAGCTACTGTTGAATCTGAAAACATTATGTAATTGTTGGTTTTCTTAAAAACACCTTCCTCAACGTTTCTAATAAACGATTTTATAAAGTTGCAAGAATTAAAGTCTTTGGGAAATAATTTCTTTTAGCGGAGCTCCCTGCCTTCGAAGAAACAAGTTCAATGAAAATCCCCAAATTTTTTTTGTAGCGAATGTATCAATGACCATAAGTCTTTCATTTTTATACAAAAACAATTTTTAATTCAAAACTTTACAAAACACAGCCAAAAAATCCTTTAATGGATGTCTACCAATGAGTGAACCCCTTACCCTTTTTCCCATTTAGTTCTAAATTTTCCTAATTCTTCATCCAACAAACCCCTTCCCAAAAAATTTTCCGAAAAATAATTTTTATTCTAATTGTGAAAAAAAGCAATATCAATAGGGTCGAATAATTTAGATGGGTTGCAAAACACTTCGTTTAGTTTTTAACTTTTTTAATGAATCTAAATGACAAGTCTAATTTTAAATTATCAGAAGGTTAAATTAACCCAAAACCTTTTTGGGTACGGCTTCGTTATGAGTTAAATTTTCAAATTTACCTTCTTATTTTTACTTAATTTTAAAATTTGTTTTCCCTTTCCCAAGGTTCATATTTTTTCATCTTTTAAAATTAATTAGTTTGTTTAGACAACTCTAATGCTTCATTAACTGTATTTGTTCCTGTTATTAAATCATCTACATATAAGTATTCGTTTAAAACCTTGTATGCTAAAAGGATGCGATTTTCGTAATTTTTGTGGTGTTTTATGGGTTGCCAAAAAAAAAGGTGAAGATTTTACACCGAAAATAACTGTTTTGTTTCTATAAATTTTGTTATTTGGGGAAAATCACCCCCCAAAGAAATCTTTGACAATCCCTATTTCTTCAGCCAAAAATATTTGAAGGAAAGCCTTTTTTAATTTGATATTAACCCACCCCAAATTTCAAAAGTAAAATCAATATATTTGGGTTTAGATTAGGTCCTGCCTTTTAAAATTTTCATTTAACGAAAACAATTTTTTTTTTGACGAAGCGTCAAATAAATTCTCAATTTGTTGTTTTTTTATCATTTCTGATTACAGGATGATGCGGCATATAATAAATAGGATTTTGATTAAGGTTTTAGTATTTACTGATTTATAATTCCATTTTTTTTCAGTGACTATCTAAAACTCTAGTATATTTTCAAACAAAAATTATCTTCCAAATCAGCTAAAATCTTTTAATCTATTTTTTTAAAAAATTAAAATTACTACTAATATTTACGTCATCCTTGAAAGGTAATTTAACTTCGTATCTACCATTTTTAAATTTTATATTTTGTTCAAATTGTTTTAACGTTTCTTCCTCAGATGATTCTTTAACTATTTATCCGTTATCCCTAAAATATAAATTTTCCCCATATATATTCCCAATTGAGAATTTAATATCTTAATAAAAATTTTCCCCGAATTAATTTTTTTGATATTCAAAAAAAACACAAATTTTCTACAATAGAATCCGTATTTTTTTTACATTATTTTTTCCCTTTTAAACTTTCAACCATATAATGTTTCAACAAAAATAGATTTTTATTTATCCAAACACACCCAGTATGAAACTGCCAGAAAAGACTTCCAATTTAAAAACATTAATCTCTTTATTGTTTAAAAAGACATAAATCTAAATGAGTCATGCTGTTAGATTTTTGGTTTCTATAGAAAATTGGGTGTCGGAATGTGGCATTTGTTATCTCTCGTATCCGAAAAAACCCATTCCGCGCCCCCTTTGGGTGTTTTTATTCAATTGTGACCTCTTGACCCCATCAAATACTTTTTTTTTTTGGTTGTCTTTTTCCGAATGATAAACTATCAAGTTTTCCCTCTGTATAATTTAAATTAAGTCGTTCAGCTAAATTTTTAAAATAAATGATTCACATACGCCTGAATCAAATAATAAATTAGCTTCTATCCACGTACAAATCGTAAATTAACTACGCATGTTTAAGAGAAATATGACTGCGACCCCTTTCATTCGATCAGAATTCGAAATAGTAGTCAAACAGAAAAATTATTCCCAAGATTCTTCATTTATTTCATAGATTCGTGATAAATTTTTCTACATATTTAAGGGTTAAATTTTTAGAATTACAGTGCGAACTTAAATGTGATTGTTTAAAACATTTAACATCTCCTTCCCCTTTTTAATTTATTTTTTTTTCTGATACCAAAAATGATTAAAGAAGAAAGAATTATGTTTTGATTTAAAAAATAAAAATAGTTTTTTATTTTGTTTTTAAATTTTGTAGAGGTAGGAATATTTTTGTTAAATGTTGTAACCTTCTTGAGAATAATTATTGGGAGTATGCAAAATTTAGAGTTTTCGGAGTTCCACTTCTTTTTTTATAAAATTAACTAACCGAAACTTCAAATTTGAATTATAGATTTTCTTTTACGAGTATTCAAGCAATATCTTCTGGAATTAAATTTAATAATATAGGACAAAAAAGTTGGGAAAAGTACCAGATACAATTTAAATTTTCCCAAGAGATCGTATTTTAAATTTTTAGTTCATCATATAAACGACTTAACACCCTTATATTTGAAGAATTTCTTACGGGTTCCAAGTTAAGCAATTTGTTCATGTGACCATTATATATATAATTATGAGATCTTCCCCAAAAACTCGAATTAAGTAAACTTAAGCTTTTTTTATAATTTTTAGTTAAGCACAAACCCTTTATAGCATTTAATGCTGCACCTCCCAAAAAATTTTTAAATATACAAATTTTTTTCACTTTGATAAAAATGTTTTCATGATGGCTTTTGGAACTGGGCTCAAAAATCAAGCCATGAAACTGAATCCCAAAAAAAATTTTTTTATATTAATTTTTATATATAGGAAGTTTTTAAAATTTAGAATCCCAAACAATTTTTTGTTCCCATTAATAGAACTATCAATGATTTATCGGGATCATTTCCATTTAAAACCTTAGTATTTTCTTTTTTGTAAATCTAGATATTTCTAAACCATTTAATAATACTTTCGGGAAAATTCCCTACTTCCTGAAACTTCCTTTTCAATTTCTTCCGATTTTTTATGAGAGAGAGATTCAATATTTTAATTTAATTTCTGTTTATCACAAGTAATTGTTCCCTCTCTCTTTGCAATCAATTAGATCTTCAATTTTATCTTCATAAGAAATAGATTCATCTTTTATTATACTTTCAACTTTTGTTATTAATTTAGTCGTTAAAGATCTAAGAAATTTTCTTTTTCTTTTTAAAGTCTTCTAGTGATTTTTTCCCCTCTTTTTAAAAATATATAATCGCCATGATTTCTGTAGATTCGAGCTTACACTTAGGGCACCCAAAAATGTAATTTTTCCTTTAATTTCCCAATTTTCCCTGGGGAGTTAGGCGATCATATCCAGTAATTTTATGTTTTTGGTAAATTGTTCAATTCCATCTTTAGTTAATTTTGTTTATTGAACGAAACACAGAGAAGACATCACACAAAGAACATTACGTAAACAAAAACTACCTCTACAAGCCAAAGTATATATACTCTTCGCTGACTTGCAGCGTCATCTATATTAAAGAATTCAATTTACAACAAAGGAATCCGACTACGTTCGGAACCGTGATTTTAAAAAACCGCCTAAATAGATAATTTTCATGATATTTAGTGTCAATTAGATTAGAATACACGTATAAAATTGTTTTAAGGATATTTTGACAAAAAAGAAGAAAAAAATGGCACTTACAGAGAGACTGCCAATAGTAGTGAAAACTTAAAAGTAGTATTAAAATTTGAAATTTTTCATAACGTTTGAATTAAAATTATCAACATCAATCTGGTTTTCACATCTATTGACACTCTGAGCAACAATCCGCATTTTTGGCCAAGTTTTGGGTCACCGAATATCCGTCACGTAGAAAAAAATTTATTAAAACGTTTCTGTCAATAGAAATTGGTGTTTAGCTCATCGGAATGAACAGCGTGCTGACGCCCTCGACGCGCAGCCGTGTTCTCATTATTCGATCACGGATGGTCACCGATCTCTTCACAACTCCGAAGTGTATTTGTAAAGTAGGTCGATCCAGAGTGCATTTGAAATCTCTCAAATTAAATAAATATTTCCTAAAATCGTATTTTCGAGAACAAAACAGCACAGATTTATTGCGCGAAACAAATCCCGACTCGGGGTATCTCTGTGTTTTCTCAAAACAATGAACTGGAAAACAATAGAATCCTTTTGTTACGCTCCTGTGTGCATTTCTATGCGCTCGCCTAGGTTGGGGTGTCGCTTTTCTATTGAAAAGAAATAAGATCATTCACACAATATCAACAAATATATATATATTGTCTGTAACATTGTGTGCAAATATTTTTTTTAAACATGTTCGTATCTAAGCGCATACGTATCATTGCATTCCTAGATGTTTTAGATGCGGCAAAACACAGAAAATAGGATAACAGAACTTTTAGAATACACAACCTGTTAAAAATGAAGTTTTTTTTTTCTTTCATATTTTACAAATTGCAATATTCAGAGACTGGGGTAGTCTAGAGGTCAAGATCACGGACTCGAGCTGGCATGTCATGAGTTCGAGTCTAGAACCGCTGAAGATGTCTACTTGCGAAAATAAGGAATGAAGAAAAAGACTAACAGGTCCTATTTTATCATCATCAGTAAGTAGTTTTCTATCGTTTTTTAAAATTTTTGCTTTAACATATAATTGCGTCTGAGACAAATCTAGATAATCTTCGCCGCTTCCAGAAATTAGAAATTCAACAGGTCCGCCATCTGTCACATTTGCAATTGGATGAAACTGAATACATTGACCTTTTTCTATAACTGTTTGAGTTGGATTTCGAGAGTAAATAAATTCAATTTCGACTTGGCAATATTCAGGAGAATCATTCAAAGCAATGCCATTTTATTACGTAACAAAAATATCACGTCCTTTCGCTTTTCTGACTTTAGACGGAATGGTGTGTTTTGAGAATCTTTTCTTTCTTTATACTTTTACCCCACAAGCACACATCCGCTTTAATGGCTTTGCTAATTTCTTCCGGTTTTTGCTCGATGTTTGGCTGCGTCTTCTAAAAATTCTGGTTCCTCTGAGTAAATCCTTAGCTATTTGAGTTCCTGTTTTCAAAACTTCTTTCCCAACAGATTTGGCTCCTCGAGTTAAGAAGGGCAAAGCAGTACGAAACAGTCTTTTGAACCAACCTCCTATGTCATAACCTTTTTGAAAAGATTGATCCTGATAATAAGAAAGACCATTGCCTGCTTGGTTAACATAATAATCCTCGTATTTCTTCACACAACACTTATATGGAACAAACATCTTTATTTTGACAGATCTGATCTATAAATGAATAAATTTTTTCTTTTATCTTCTTTTATACTATTTGTCTCATTCGAAAATGTGTAACACGGCTATCACTCTTCCTCTTTCGAATGGTACTAATTCACCTGAATGTAATCTAAGAACCATTTCGACCGTTTGGAAATGTCGTCGTATGACAGGCACATAATGAGGTCTTGTATAATGCGCATTCACCACTTCTCCATCTTTTCTTTCAACTTTTACAATTTTTAAAAGTGGAGCTTGAACACATCTCCCACAATTTGAGGTTCTATCAAATCGCAATAAACGTATATAAGAGAAAACGAAGCATTTTCAGGGATCAGCGAGATATATGAACTTTCAACTTTGCTCTCTTGATTCGGTTCGAAACTAAGGTGTTTATTAGAAAACCTTATTTAAGTACCATGTCCTTTGTCTTGATTTTACTTCTTAACTATAGGATGGTACAGCCCCTATTTTGTTCTTAAGATCTTCTAAATACACAATAATAATATCCCATCTAAAATGTCAGGTATAGATTCATAATATTCTGAGGAATTTTCTAGCAATCGACCTTTCCATCATCGAGGTCAAACCAAATAAATTGTTGTCTTCTCTTATATTATATACCATGTAAGGAGGATAAATAAAATCAATTAATCCCATTTCCCATTTATCATTTAGAGTAATGGGAGTTGTGTAGTAAAATCAGAAGTTTTATTTCCTGGGAAAAAGTGTTTGAGCTATCACTTATGAGCGTTATGTAGAAAGCAGGTTATTTTTGCGACTGATGAATAAGTAGATTTTGATCTCTTTTTATAGATGTTTCAAGTCTTGTACCCATGTATTAAATTTTTCTGGATATCCCAAAAATTTTACAAAATATTCCTTTTTACCATTCTTTTCTCAAGTGTTTTCAAAACTTTTTTCAGGGTAGTAAACTGCATGCACATTTTGAAGTTCCTGTTCATAAAAAGTACCCCGAATCACTTCTCCAGCTAAATCTTTTAATTTATAAACAATTGGATTCCTTCTAATAATTTGATGAATGGTGAATATTTCTCTGGTCCAATTCTGCTCGTATCCTTTTTCAAATAATAACTTTTCCTTACTAATTCGAACTGTATCATTAAGTCGATAATTTGGCTTATTCACCTTTTTATTATTCTGTTTACCATACAAATTTTCCCATACCTGGCTTTGATTAGTCCTTGTAGTTACAGATGTTGGAAAATATTTGTATGCTACGATGCTAAATATTATTGTAGCTGTATATACTCACTCCTATCTACGACATCAATGTATCGTTTCGTATTCTTCTCTGTAAAAAATTTCCACATTTTCGTCTTTAACGTTCTATTGAATCGTTCAACAATAGAGGCTTTCGTGTTATTACTTGTCATGAAAAATCCTATTTTCTTCTTTTTGAGATAATTCTGAAAAAGTTTGTTCGTAAATTCCTTACCAGCGTCAGTTTGGAGTTTGAGAGGGACGCGCTCAGAAAATATTTGCTCAAAAGCCGATACTACTGTTTTTGCATTTTTATCAGGCAATGGAATAGCCCAAGCATACTTCGATAAAACGCATATGCAAGTAAGTAAATATCTATACCCGTCTTAAACTTAGAAAGAGACTACATATCCACTAAATCGGCTTGATATTGTTGATTCATTCGGTTTACAAACACTATTTTTCTTAAATTTCTTTTTAATAGTTTTATGTAAAGTATATGAATCTTTTGCACTTAACCACTTTTTAATATCTTTTCGAGAAACTTTTCCATCCGTAGCTTTAAATAAAACTTCGGCACCACCAAAGCTACCCGATGTTCGTGCCTGATTTTTTCAAGATCCACTCTTATCCTTAAAAAATAATGTGTGTTATTTGACTAACATCACATGAATTAATAAAGTAATAGCAGACTAAACAAAGTATTTATAGCATTCAATATATAAGAACAGGAACTCTTCTATATAAAAAAAAATTTAAATAGAATATAATAAATTTTAAACACACACACATATAAATACAAAGTAAAAACTAAATAACAATAACACAGAGACATATACAAATAATTACTTTTTTTTTAATACAAACGATTAGGATCAGATGCAATATACATTTTCTTAGCATTATCGAAAATAGAAAGCATATCCCACTTATTTACAAATATTGGATTTAGACAATTTAACATTTTAATATTTCGCTGGATAAAATCCTTGATAAGTTGTTCAAAGTCAATAGAGTGAACAAAGCTAAGTCGCCATAAAGTCTTATACGGGTTTCATAACTACTGTTATACATTCATGTCCGCTGATTACCATATTGTTGAGCACACCAAAGTTATCGAACACATCTTGCGATGGAGTTTCCCAAGTAATCACACAAAAGTTCACCAATGAAGTTGTCAACACCAATTCAACTTCTGAAGCGTCTGTATTCACTACAGCATCTCTTAAGTATAGTTTTCGAGGCTTCACTTAGTAACAAATTGCGAAGCATACGGTCAAATGTTAACCAGCTACGACACTTTCAATGTTCTTATGAACTTGTTGTAATTCCAACCAGTTATTTTCGCTCAGAACACACGTCCCTGGTGTGCCAAACTTCTTTGAATAATCTTTTTCTTGAAATATCGCTGGAAGATGATATTCGGAATGTTTTCAATAAAAACGGTCGATATCATCAAAAAGTCTTATGAGGATAGCTTCTTTTCAATAGAAGATGATGTATTGATTTGCTCGATTTGATTAACAAACGATTGCCACAGCATAGGCGAGAAACACGCACCTCTTTTAGTTGGAAACAGTCGATTATTCCCATCTCTTTTATAGAGACGTATATGAACTTGTACCATGGTAGCAAAATATGTCACTGCAGCATAAACGTCCTGTCCTAAGTGGAAATGATGTGGATGAATAGAATCGTCAGAGAAAGAGGAATCTTACTTGGTATCTTCACTAAAACATACTCGCTTATTTTAACCATTATTGGAATTAAACATTCGCTGCATGTTTCTAATTCTACACGAGTATAATTCTGCTTACAACAATAATAAAATTTGAAATACAGTCTGGGAGAGAGAAAGAGCTAGAAATGTTTTTAAACCAAATATACTCCAAATCCATAATTAGAACTTTACTCCCATGTTGAACTGTGATAGGTTTGTAAGGATATTATCATAAAAACTTAAAGAAGCTGATTGGTGGAATTGAATAATGTATTCTTACGCGTGCGTAGTGTTACATTAACTGTAATTTGGTCATGTTATCGATATTCATGTAACAACATGTTCAAAGGTTGTTTACACATTCCTTTCCCTCTAAGATAAGATATATTACCACTTCTGGATAATTCTATCATGACCTTGGCAAGTAAAAACATGTATTATATATATATATATATATCTTCGAAAGTATTACATGACGTATAAAATGAAGAAATTCATAGCTTTAAGGGGGTCACTTCACATAAATCGAATTAAAAATCGATTTTTCAATTTTGATTGAAAAATAAAATACCATTCTTTTTCTTTCTAATGCAATTTAAATTTTTGCTCTAGCTGAATTAGAAGTATTTTAATATTTTTTAAAAGTTAAGTTGATAGTTTGTCAAACCCTAAACAGCTGACTATCACGCCCCCTTTCAAATCAAAAATAAAAGACACACGCTACTTTTTCAGCTCATCAACAAATAGTTTAAATTGATCAAAAAGAATTATTTTGATCAGCAGCTTATTCAGGAAAAGAAGTGAAGTGAATAGTTGCAGCTGTTTGTTTACTCTTGCAGGTAGCTTACATGCTGTTTTTACGGGTTTAAATATAACGAATTTTGCTATTGTGCAGAATCGTTTTTTTATCAAAATATTTTATAAATATGCCTCAGTTTAATAATAATAAAACACTTAAAACGAAAGTTTTTAAAAAAATAGGTACGAAAACCTAAACTTTCGGAGGAATTCAAATGTTGCATAACAGTCAGACAATTGCAACATACCAATTCAATTTGAAAGTAAAGTTAGCTAAGTTTAATAAAGAGTATGTTTCTTTTTAGATTCATTTTGAATGTTTTTGTGAAATGACTGACATTGTACTGTTTTCTTGTGCTTTGAAACAACATTAATTACATAAATAAAATGTAAAAAACAAGGTATTCTAATAAATTTTGGTTACAAAATTGTTAATATGTTGTGATTTTTGTGGTGTTATTAAAACATTTCCTAATACCAAGTTTACTAAAGCAGTAGTTAATCAAAAAAGATACAAAATTATATGAAGTGAACACTAGGCTTTGATATGTTATGAGGTATATTAAAAAGAAGAAGTTGCGAAAATATTTTTGCGGAGTTATGAATTTGTTCACTCACCAAAGTTTGAGAGTCCATGCATAAATTAAATAACGCAACATGTAGCAGCCAAAGCGTCTATGACGTTAGCTGCCGCTTTCGAAACAATAATGCAGTAATAAATACAATGGAGGTCCTGACAAAAAATGGGCCATACTTGTAAATACCGTATTGCTACGGCAGTTAGTGGGGACACTGTGAAAAATTGTTGATGCTAAAATATTATCGAGGAAATGCTTCATGTAATTTTAACGGCAATGTACATCTCAATGAGTGTTCAGAAATGACGTTGGAAATAATACGGGAATGGAAGTTGAAGGTAAAATTTTTGTATCTTCCATCTCTCAAAGGCATTGCACAATGTACGATATACACAATACTTGAACTATATGGGAACCTCCCTAAAGCATGCAAAGCAGTTTTAGAATCTAAACTTTAAAGAGATGTCAACATTAAAAAATTAGGAATGTGTTGGTCATGTTGAGAGAAAAGGTTGGGGACACAACTCAGGTATTAAAATTAAAAGGTAAAAGAGCTCGAGACAAAAAAATTCTTAGATGGCGTGTAATAGATTGACAGATGCAGAAATAGATAAATTGCAAAAGATACTACATTTTGGCAATTCAAAAACAACTCAGTAAACTTGTCAGCCATATAAGGTAGGCTATTTAGGCTATATATTTTGATAAAAATCTCCTGTGATTTGAATCTACACTCGGTTTGTGTCTCCATGGGAGGTGACTTGTGGTGTAGATATAATATGTCCATACTGAAAGGTTACACATATAAGCATAAACATTAACTTACCTATTGCACTAGGAATTGCATAAAAATGTATTTAGAGGTCTCTAGTCTTGAACTTTTATCTAGATGCTTGCTTGATAAAACTCAAAATTTTAGTGAAAGCGTAAATAGTATATTTGGTTCTATAATTCCAAAAACTTTATTTGTGAACTTTAAAAACTGGAGTACATTATAGGCAAATGTCTTTATATAATCAAGGTTTTATTACTCACTAAAAGTTTTAGATGTATTAAAACATTCAACTCCTGGATTTTACAAAATGTCGAGCGTTGCAAGATGTAGATCATGCGTGCATTAAGAAAGTATCAAGCAGTTTTACAATGAACCAAAGAAGCTAGAATTAAAAACAAACAATTAAAATGTAGACAAGAAGATAATCTTGCAGATGAAACCAGCAATTCAAGTATAGTTCTTTATGCATTAGTTAATAGTAAGTTTTTTCTTTAAATCTCTATTTCTCAAAAACTGTAAATTTCAACACAAAAAGGAAAAATTTTTGAAAAAAAACTACTTATGTTATAGCCTTGAAATTTTGCACATGTGTTAACACTATACAAATAAATATTTTAATGAGAGATTTTGTAAAAATTTTATTCAAAAATATTTATGAATTAAATGTAAAAAATTTTCACTTTTTAAAACTTTGACGTGTTTCCACTTTAAAATTTTTTTTAAAAAACTAATCAAAATTTTAAAAAATGCTCCCATTAAAATAATAAAACAGTACAAAAATGCACACAAAAATTCATGACGACAACCTCCCAAATTTTTTTTAAAAATGTTCCTTAAAATTGGTCATTTTAACATTAGGGAGAGGGGATTTGAAGTACCTTCTTAGTTAAATGATATTAAAAGTTTTAGCTATAGGAATCTTAAAACCCTCAACCTTTTATACGATTGTCATTTAAATTTTTAAATAGGGAGTAAACAAAGAAAGGATAACAGGTTTTCGTGGGTGAATGGTTAGACGCCTTCTAACATTCAAACGAAGACTTTTTCGAAACCAATTTAAAAAAAATAAGTCATAGAAATTAAAATCAATCATAGAGGGCCCCAAGTGAATGTTTTTTTTAAAAATTGGTTTTGAAGTAATGAAAATTTATTGTGAAACGAAATAGCTCTAACTTTAAGCCCATTTTTCCAAAAAGTTTGTCTCCCCTTCATCAAGACTAAAATTTTCATCCACTGCCACAATCATGTTGAACAGCATATTAATCTTAATTAATTAATTCATTGCATTACTTAAAATACGAATCGCCATCATTAAAAAAAATATTCGTGTTCTCAAACCAAAAATTTTAAGAGAAGAGCCCTTACTAATACGAAAAAAAATTCATCTTTCATAAAAAAATTTTTATTTTTTTCCATTATTGTTTGCACTAAAGTAAAATAAAAATAATTGAAATCTTATTTTTTAAAATTTTTATTGAAAATAAATACTTTTCAATGAATTTTTCCCCCAACGCATCCCGAATGTTTCTCTGATAAGGGTGCCCGTTATCATTCTTATTCTTTTCCCCCGGGGGGCATCCCCCGCCCACGCCCACGTCCCAGAATTGGCTTTTTATATCTACTTTAAGCAGCTCATTTTAATAAAACTAAGAAAATCTTAAAAATTCCTCTTCAAAAAACATACTGTTGTGAATTAATAAAGTGTGAAGTAAATAAAGTACTATATTGAACTTTCTTTTAGATGAGAAATAAATATTTTCCAATATTTTCAACTAAACCTAGTTCTTTTATTAATTTTTTCAATGTGATTCATACACACTTTATCTAAATGTTTAGTTTAAAGTTAAATGAACATATTTACTGAAAGCATTTGAAAACATTTTATACGTTGACATTTTAGTAAAGAACACAACTAAGCAAAATATTTTATTTCTTTTCTTTATGTTCATTTGTCTTTTTCACGTTTTATTACACATGAAGAAATATCAAGAAATTAAATCATCGCAGTTTTTTTTTTAATTTAAACAATATTAGAGGCCAACAAATAACAATAGTTATATCTATCTATCTATCTCTATATATACTAGTCACTTCCCACCTATTTTGCTGGGTATTTCATAATGATTTACGAATGCATACTATTTTTATATACACTGAAGTGCCAATGAATTAGGGATAAAGGCTGGGGTTAAGGG
>BMAV01027465.1:68706-107544 GCA_019973955.1 Trichonephila inaurata madagascariensis | reverse complement strand
AAACCCCCTTTGGGAAATTAATGTTCCATGCAAAGAATCGCCGTCTTCCGATACTTGCCCTATACTAATACGCTTGCAAATATGAATAATAAAAATAACAATCATTTCCCTCAGTTTTAGAATTTTAAATATTTTCATGTTCAGCCAGAATTGAAACAAAAGTTTTGTTAAAAAATAAGGCTAACACATCTAACTATGTATTTGATTCATAACTTATGTAATAAATCCATACGAATAACTTCCAAATAAAGAATTCGGATTATTACAATTTTTAAGTTTTCCTGTTTTCTCAGCTTAGGAACTCTCAAAAAACTTTTTACCCCACACAATTTGTCTTTTTCTAAAAAGTGTCTGCAACAAATTCGCCAGATAGAACTACAACAAAGAACATTGTAACTTTAGGGGTTTCCCCCTTCCCAAATTCCCTATTTTTTCTCACTCATTCCTCAGAAATTCTCTTACCCACCAAAGAATACAAATCTAACCCTTAATAAGACGCTCTGACGAACAGCAAGTGACTTGAGACCTAGTGTTCCTGCCGAAATAAATTACCATCAAAGAGAAATCCGTTCCAGCCCTCGACGCATCGCTGGTTCCGCCGCTCCTCAGCTGTGATGTATTTGATGAACCTTCCTAAAAAAACGACCTTCCAAGATTTTTTCCCGTAAGGATCTTTTGGCATCAAAGCGGTAATAATCCTAATTAAAAGGAAACTGGATGAGAAACCCCTTAAAGCTTAAAGACCCAGAAGGCAGAAAGCGTTCGAGTCCAGTCTGTTCCTTGCGTAAGAGGATTAATGCTGAAGTTATATGAGCACGTAAGGCATGATGGTGCATAATGTAGTATATGCATGCATAGATGAGTAGGCGTTATAGGTAAAATTTAGATTAAGTAAGCATCTACTTCAGAAGATTAAGAGAAAGATTTGCTCTGCAGATGAAAGATAACTCGCCTCATCAGAGATGCTTAAGTATTCATCTTATGACTTCAGAATTTCAAGTGATTTACTCATTTTATGTGTGTGAGATTTATTCATGAAGTGTACATAAAATGATAGGGGATGGAAAGACATGTTGCTTAAATTTTCTAGTAAATTGAATACTTTTATACATTAACTTTTAAAGCTGCTTAATAGACTTTTAATACGATGAATATAAAATGAATGATATTATTTTACGTTCGATATTTATAATGTAATTTTAATATTTAATGCTGTAAAGTAAAGTTTTCCTCTACTTTTTGGGGAAGAAACGGTATGTTCTAATTTAGATTAAAACATTATTATTCAGAACGCTAAATTAATATAAAATTTCGATTGTAATATATTGTATAATCCGACATATAACGCGCACATTTAACACAAAACGTAAGACCGAAATTTATGGGTACGCGTTATACGCCGGGTATAAAAATGATAGCTTTAAAAGTAAATAAAACGTGAGCATAAAAATTACATTCCTATATACCGTAAAATCCGGCGTATAACGCGCGCAGCCGTATAACGCAGTATTTTTAGGTTTCATTTAGGTCGCTTTAATTTTTAGGTATATTCGTCATGTAACGCGAAACCCCCTTTTTGGGTTAAAACGGGGCCAAACCTTTTTTTTCCCCCCTTTGTTCGGGGTATCTTTTCCCAAGCTTTAAAAAAAATCGAAGGTTCTAAATTTAAACCCCCATTTTTTTCCGTCCCTTTTTAAAATAACAGTATTTCGACCTATATAGATGTCTATTTTTTTTCTATGCTCATCTTTTCTTTATTTTTAAATCTCTCATTTTTATACCCGGTGTATAACGCGCACCTATAAATTTTGATACTATTTTTTGTGTTAAAAGTGCGCGATATACGCCGGATTTTACGGTACATCTAAATACTGTTTATTTAAGAGAAATGACAAACCTCATGAGCTTTATTATTGGGCAACATGAAAAGTTCGCATGTTCGTCTTCCGTTATATCTTCAGGCACATCATCGAATTCTCTTTCATTTCCACCATCACTTTTACTCCGACCATAAATAAATAACTATCTTCGATCAAAATTGATATATATACTGTACTCTTTTATATGACTTTAATTATGCCACGTTTAATTTCATTCCATGCTTTGATTACCCACTCACACACTGTATCTAGACTTTAAAAGGTAAGACCATTGCACATGTATACTTCAAGCTTCTTCGTAAACAAGTAATGTAAAAAAAAATTAAGTCAGTTCCTACTTATATCAACCAAGGAAATTTTTATTTTAGTTGCTTTTTATCAAATAGGTACAATTAATATAAATATATATGTACATATGACATAATCACAATATTAAGTGACAAAATAGAAAGCGATTTTTTCCTTTTTATATATATGTTTGGGGCTACTTTTTTTAAAAGGTTTCTATTTTTATTAAATTTAAATTTTTAAATTTTTCTAAAAAAATAGTACACACACAGTAAAAACGAAATCACATTCTCAGAAATCAGGGGCCCTCCCAGGTGGGATTTGAACCCCGACCTTTTTATTTAAAGGGAAATCTAACGCGCCATACATTGTGCTCCCGAGACACAACGAAAAAAATTTTTCCTTTTTTATATATGCTGTTGGGCCCATTATCTTTGTTATTTTTTATTCATTTTTTTTAATTAATGAATTAATATTTGAAAAAAAATGTATTAATATTGGAGTCATCCACTACAAAATTTGAAAAAAATATTTAAACTTGAATTTATTAAAAAGAAAATATTTTTTTTAAGATTAATTTGAACAAATATATATATATATATATAGGGAGAGTATTTAAAAGGGAAATTGGGAAAAAGGGTAATACGAAGAATATACCTTTAAAAATTTTAAAAAAAAAAGCAGTTTGGAAAAATTAATGCGTTTATATAAGCCGGGAAAAAAGATAATTGTTTTCTGTATATGTTAATGAATAAATATGAAAATTGCATTAAAAGCTTCCGTTGAAACGATGCTTAAATTGTATTTTATACGAACAAAACATTACAATGCTTTTTGATTCAAAACAGTTACTTCTGTTATCTAATCACACGTAAATAAACTGCGTCAAAATCTCTTAAATTATATAAATTGCAATCTAATTATATAAAGAAGAAAGCAAAAAAATAACATAAAATATCATTAATGTAACAAATTATTCTTAATTACCTATATTTCCATATATTTTTCTAAAATTCCATAACATTCCTAAAACGCTTTTACCATGAAAAATACAAGTTATATTTGAAATTTATCAGGTAAACAAAATTTAAATATTTTGGAATAAAAACTAATAGTTAAAATTATATTTATGCAAAAATTCACATGCATATGTATACTTATCCCCATCTTCACTTCTACATAATAATCAGGAATCTTTCTAATCGTGAAAAATAGCTAGCCATGGTTGAAGTTCATTTAAATGAACTCAATGATTAAATGCTTGAAAAGAGCAGAAGTCACTCGTTGTGAAAGTCTGAAATTATTTATGGGCCAGGTGCGTTTATTGTGGAACATCATTATAATGCGAAATAACTAAACAGCTAAATAAATACTTAAATGCAGGTAAAAAAAAATTGTTTTTGTTTTCAGTAGGCTCTGTTGACGAATTTATGTACAAATATTTTATAAAGGGTTTTACAGATTTTTAAGAGTTATAAGCAAATAAAATTAACGAAGGCGTCTTTATCAATGATTTTATACTATTTCGATTGTATAATCGAGATATTTCTTTCGTAAATAATGATCTCATACATAAAAAAAGGTTCCTGTTAATTATTTCTTTAATACTGTTTACAATGGATTTGTTTTACGAGATAAAACTTTTTAAAAGAGAAATCCTTTCAATCCATATTAATATAATGAAAAAATATGAACATAAATGGTATTAAATAGAGTAATATGATGTTTATGAATTATGCGGAATGAATGTGAATAATTGTAAAAGGAATTTTAATTTGTGCAGAAAACAGCAATTAAGAAGTTAAATTAAATTATGAATTCTAAGCCAATAGCAATTTCCAACAATAAGTGAACTCTCTATTAATAAAAAAATAGCAATTATTGCTCTCAGAAATTGCTATTCAGTGACCATAGCATCACCAGAAAACTGTAAGTCTTTAAAATGCTGCATGAGCCATATAAATTATAATACCGTAAAATACTGCGTATAACTCGCACTTTTAACACAAAAAATAAATATCTAAATTTAGAGGTGCGCGTTATACGCCGGGTATAAAAATGAGAGTATTAAAAATAAAGAGAAAATGAGCATAGAAAAAAATTAGACTTTTATATGTATCAAAATATTGTTTATTTAAAATAAATGAGAGAGAGAGAGAGAAATTCTTTATGAACTTAAAGGATTGTAGTTTTAAAAGTATACTATTTTTTCTAATGTTTGGAATAATATCTGGAATAAATGACTTCAAAACATAAGCGCATTGTGCACGTACGTTTCAGGTTTCTTCCTAAAATAGGGGTGCGCGTTATCCGGCGAATATACCTAAAAATTAAATATTGCAGCTTGAAAGTATAGGTGCGCGTTATACGCCGGATTTTACGGTAATGTGTAAACAAATGCAATTTCATATTCTCCTGTTTTAATGAAATGTCTAACACTTAGATTTTATAAAAACGAAGTTAAAGCAAGTGAAGTTATGCAATTAGGTTAACGTAAGAAATAAATTAATCGAAATCTAACGATTTAAAAATTATTTTTAAAAATTTTAAGAGAAATAAATTGTATATTCAGAAATATGTCTCGTGCCGTATTTCAGTTGTAATTCTTTATGTCAAACTCGATCGAGTGATGATTATCTCTCTCTCTTGCCTTTAATTTTATTCATTCATTTATTTCTCTTATTTTTCTTTATTTACTTGCTTCAACGATTTATATATTTTATTTTACTGTATGTAAACAAAGATATGATGTACTGATATAAGTAGTATGAAATTTTTTTGAAAAATTTAGATAAATAGCAAATTACTTTACCCTTTGTTCTGTAGATAATTAAAGATTTCGAAATGTATCAGTGTCAATACTAATTGTAATTGCATATATTTCATAATTAAATAATATCATTAGATAAGTAAAAAATGCAGGGTCAAAAGATTGACAAGAATCATTTTAGATAAGCTGTCTCAGAAAATATTACATTTAACTAAAGAAGAAACTAAACAGCAGCATCTAGCGTTCTTTATCAATTATGTGACTTTTTATATATCAACAACGTAACTTAATTAGAAAATAATCACAGCCAGCCTTTTTATTTATGCATTAACAAAAAAATATTTATATACTTTTTTCGATGTTTATGCTCGCAATTCAAATTGTAATACCTTTCCATAAATTAGGAATCAATCATGAGACTGTATTACATGAAAACTTAATTTCCTCAGAATGCTTCAATCATAAATGTGTGTGCGTTCGCGCGCATGTGTACTCGTATGTACACTTTTTCTAAACAAATTTTTTATAAAAACGATCCCCCGCAAATAAAATAATGCTACATCTGTAAAGTCCGTATACAAAACAATACAACTAGGATTCCTTCATGCAAGTATACAAATGATTAAATTTCTATGAGCAATGACTATTAACATGGATTATACCATACATTTCTACTAAGCGACTGGCATCACAATTACGGACGGTTTACCTTCTCTCGTTGTAGGCAGTACAATTCTCTGAAGAAGAAAAAATCAATAATGTCCTTACGACGCTGTGGCAAACCCTAATTGGACAACTTCGAACGTGGTCGTATACTCGGGTTGTGTGAAGCTGGTTGATCATAACGAGCAATAGGAGAACTGGACGTGTAGACATGGTTATGCAAAGATATTTGTAGCAACAGTTACTGCATCTGTCGAATGAAGGTTCTGAAAGTTAAAATGTACAATTTCGAAATAAAATCGAATGATTGTGTGATAAGCCCAAACCGTCCCAACGGCATCACTGGTCCCCAGTACCCAATGTACAACGGCTGCTTCCATACCACCCATAGTAATTTCCACCATATCGCGGCTCTTGACTCTTTGGGGGCAGTGCTGGATTATTCATTAGACGGAGTAGGCAATTTCCTATGGGTCCCGCTCTTTTTAGGAGCCCACAAGAGCGTGTTCTGTTTTCTGTTAGTGCTCCAAAAGCAGACTACAGGACCCCCAGAATTCGACTGCCTAGGGGCCCCCATGTCGTTTAATCCGATACTGTTTGGGGTTTACTCTTATAAGGGTTTTAAAGATTTTTGCCTTTAATAAAAGAACATCAACAACAGAGTCGTGAGATTTGTTGTAGCTGATCATCTTGTCAGCAACGGATTGGCATCGCATATTGTCTAGTACTGGAGCAGATAACTATAGAATCAGCGCGTAGAAAAAACGGGCTAGTAACATCATTCAACTATTATCTACGATGGGATACTATTACCTACGAGTGTTATCTCTTACGACAGCAGGTTTCCTTTAGTTTTTGTGCATGCAATTTAAGCAGGTGTATGCAACTTAAGCAGTTTAGCAATCCGTTGATGACATATTGCGCTACCCTGCATAGTAGTTATTCTTGTGACATTTTCCTACTAGATAATGTCAGGTCCTTCATATAATTCGCATACTTCTTGAGTGCCCCCTTGCTGTTGACTTAGCGGATTTCGTGTAGTAATTTTTTAAATGTTAATATGTTTTTTGCTAGTTTTTTACTATTTTTAAATAATTCTATAATATGCATATCGCACCAAACGAGCAGGCATAAGTAAACCTCATATATTGCTTATTTTGTGCTATTACATCCAATTTTTCTACTTTTGTTTCATATTTAGATTTCAACCAATAGCTTCATTGGTTTGTCATTTAATCTAATTCACGTTTTAGAAGCAACACCTGGGTTATTGAAATCAATAGCAAAGGTAAATAAAAACTTATTCAGAATGAACTTATAGTTTGTTTATCTCATATAAACAAATAGAAAATTCATTTCACTAGAAATACCCGATTTACTTTTTGCCTTCTGTTAGAGTTAGAAAAAACTGTTAGTTTCTTGAAAACGTCCAATTTTAACGTATAATGTTATTTTAATGCATTGAATAACTTGATAAAAAATTAATTGCAAATATTTAATTACTAATAAAAAACTTTACTCCAATAGTTCAAAATAAATATTAACAGAATTAAATGAATCATTCCACATTCCCTGAAAATTTAAGATTTCAAAATTCCCCAAATTATGTTTCTGAACATTAAATTTACGTATTAAGAACGAAATCTTAATGCATTTCTCGATTCAGCTCTGCGATAATCTACAAAAGAAATGGTTAAGGTTGTTTTCACTTTTAATGTTAAAGAATAGGAACCGAATTCAGATTATTTTTTAAGATATATTATATATATATTTATTATAAGATATATTTATTATATGATTATAAGATATATTTAAGATATAAGTACTTGAAGATTAATATTGTGCATTTTGGCTTCGCTGTCGTATAGAGCAGTGTTACCCAACCTTTTTATCGCCACGGCCCAGTCAACATTTGATAATTTTACTGCGGCCCGCTGAGGGGGGAGGACGTTGATTGTTTATATTTTAGATTGTTTTGGTTTAATAATTTTAATTTAATTTTGTACTTAAACGCGCCTTCAGAATAAAATATAACTACACCAAAAAAATGAGTATAAAATGATTTCCTTAAAAAGTAGCCCAAACCGATGAAAAATATACCACAGTAAATAAAATGGAAATAATTTAATGTTTCTTGTGCGGAACGGTAGTATTTGATTCACGGACCATTACGGGTCCACGGACCGGGGGTTGGAGACCACTGATATAGAGGACCTCTTATTTTATCATACCACTCATTTTTAATGGATTTGACATATATTTTCTAATCTAAAATGTGTTTGGCCTTTTTCTTCTATACCGTAAGGTTAAATGAGATATGCTTTTACATGTTAAGAGGAAAAATTAATTATTTATGGAATATTTTGAAATTTTAACAACATTATATTGTAAACAAATGTAAGAATTACAATGTTGCGAATTTTCACGAAACGTCATTTTTTTTGTTTGAAAATTGTTCCGTTGCTTAGACCCTATACATTTGGCGAAGACAGCCTTAACAAAATAAATTTTCAAAATAAGATGATAATTTGACCTCGAAGGAAAACACATAACAAATAATCCGACAGAAAATTCCGGGATCTTCGCTTGAGCACATGCGTCAGCTGGAACCTAGAGATACCAAATTAGGGGGGGAGAGAGGACAAATAAGTTCAGAGGAGATACGCATTAATTTTGAGTCAAATTAAACTGCAATAATTACAGAAAAAAAGTTTAAATTAATCAAATCAAATTGTAGATTCATAAAATTCTAGTTTGAGGAATCGGTATATTTAAAATATCTCAAATATGTATTTTCTCAAATGTCTGTTCATTTAAAGACAAGGATATAACTTTTATTTTAATTCGCGGCTGCGGAATCATAGTTGTCTTGGTTACGGACTTGAGGACGGTGTGTCGTGAGTTTGAGCCTTAGTTCAATTGAAAACCCGCTGTGTAGAGGGGCTGATGCACGATAAATCTGTCGAGACTCAAGATCCTCCCGTTGAGAAGGTGATGAAGTTCGGAGAGACTAAACTCCCGATGTCTTCTCGTCGCGGCTATGGTTCAAAGTTACGAGATCCATTGTTAATAGTTCTCGTGCTGTTTTATAGTGCAACGGTGATAAGCATTCACTTTATTTTATATCATTCGGATTAGCTTAGTAATTTTAGTTTTAACAATTGCTTGGATATGTGAAACCATTTCAGATTGTGACGGGTCTATCCGCGTTCTTTCAAACACTATTCCTCTTAGGGAATATTGAGTCTTTAAAAATGTTTTTTATAAATCTTCCCCCGAAGAAGATGTGAGTATGCAAATTAAGACTTGTATATAAAGATTAAACTTTTAGGTTAGAAGGAGAGAAAGGTTAGACTGCTAACAGATAGCAGTGATTGATTAAACGTGAAGTGAGGCGTGGATACTTCATAGCTTATTATCGTAATATTAAAGTTGACGATTTATCAATTAGGAATCAAAATAGATTAGATCACTAAAAATTAAAAGATGCTACCTAAACGTAAATGATCTGATTATTTAAAGTCTTCTCGTATCTTGTCAACCTCGCTATTGCTTTCCATATTTGGTATTTGGGTGTATCTCTTAACTTGGTTAATAGAATTTGTGTTATTGTTCATAACTGAGAATAAATTGAAGTTATTTTGTGAATATGGTTAATCTTCCATCTGAGTCTCCACGCTAATGGATGGCGCAGGGCGACCCTTACAAGATTACAACGAAATAACTTACTTTTTTAATAAATAATTATTAATCTCAAACCCAGTAACTCAACAGCCCATGAGGGCTAGGGCCTACTGTGCCTATTCCAGTAGACGTGACTATTGAGTGTCCTGAGGTGCATGAGCAGATGTCCCGAACAAGTGGTCAGTCTAAAGCAAATTCCCCAGTGTTTAAGTCCCCAAGAAAGCTTGGTACTCATTTATCGACCCACTGAAGGGATGAAAGGCTGAGTCGATCTTGTCCAGCCCGGGGATAGAACCCGAACCTGTGGTGTGGAAGTGCGATACGCTACCACTCGGCCACTGGGCATCTGAATAATTCATGATAAAGTATATTTAATTAGCTTCATTTTGTATATTTAAATCTTGTTCTTTTTTAATTTTTTGGATGTTAATAGCTTTGATATTCTTTAAATTTGAATGGAAACTTCTTGTTTCACTCCTTTAAAAATAAAAGTCATGCGAATAGCGTTATTTTAAAAGGACATCTCAACATCAGCTGATCAACCAGCTGTGGGTTTTCCTCGTTCTTCTAAGAATCAAGCAAGAGAAATTCAGGAGTTTTCATTTATTCACGAGTTTTTCCTTCATCCGAATATTATCGCCAATGGAACAGCTGGTATCAGAGTAAACAATTTTTTTAACAAAGAGAAAATAAATCAATAAAAAAAAGTTTTTCTTATCTTAGCGTTTTATCGAGAGAACAGAGAGAGAGAAAAGCTAATATTTATATGCTTAGTATCTAGTAACGGTTTCTTCCGGGATTAGGATCCCGTCTAGTGAAACTCACACGAAGTTATCAACTAATTTTTGAGTTCAAAAGAAATTCTTGGTCGGATTATAACATAAACACCTAAATGTTTTTCAATCTTGAGACAAATTTGCCTTATAATACGATAATTCTATATTGATATTAAGCAGCGTTTCTCAAAATGTGGGGCGCGCCCCCCTAGGGGAGCGAGCATATTGAAAACTCGAAAACAAAAGATTATTTTTAAAAAAATATTAACTTAATGAAAGTAAACAAACAAACAAAAAATACCTTCTGACATAATAAAATATAAAATACACATTTGCACTGATATGATACACTTATGAATGAATCAGTACTACACAATGTATTTTATAATTAATTTAACAATACTTAGTTAAAAGTAACTTAAATAATTACTAGTGACCCCATGGGCGTGTCATATGTAAAATTTTAAGCAAAAATTAACGTCTATCTTGATAATTTTGCACGGTGGCCGCGTTAGCTGAGTGGTATAGGTATCGGATCGTGGCTTGCCTTGTCACGAGTTCGAGCCCAGTACCACTAAAGACCCGCCGTGTAGGGCAGCGATGCACGTTAAATCTGTCGAGAGCTGAAACGTCCTCCCGTTGGAGTGATAGTTAGGAGAGGGGGTTTCCAGCTCAGGTGTCGTCCACGTCACTTGAATATGGTTCAAAATTACGTGGTCCGTCGCCAAAAGCCCTCATGTAGCTGAATATTGCGACGTTAATATTCAATCTCTCTCTGTCTCTCTCAATCAATCAATAATTTGTACGGTTTATAATTAATCTCTAAATTGCCGATTAAAAATTAGGTGATTCGCTTCCCCCCAACGCCACTGTTTTCCACATAGACGCGCGTATACCATGTATTTGCGGAGGAATAAATAAGCAAATCCTCTGAAATAAGTAAATCCTTCGCAAACATTGTCAAGGTCCTTGTCTTTCATTCCAAGGCCTTCGGAATAGTTTTATGGATACACCAGTGTCCAGAGTAGATCGTACTTCAGAAAGCCGTATATATACGTCCAGGGCAATTAACACTTTGGTTGAGCGAGACGTTTATATACGCCGGTGGCATTTAAAAGTTAGATTCACATTGAAGTTTTAGTGTCAGAGTATGGTATTACTGAATTAAAAAAAATTTTTATCGTATGCAGGTGGGGCGCGATGATTGGATATTGGGTCACAAATATGGAAAGTTTGAAAGCACTGTATTATAGAGTAATTTTGCATCCTTTCCGAGGATGATGTATCCAAGCTAATACCTCACACCTCCTAGCTTTTACACTACATTATATCAATACATCGAATTGTGTGGTTGAATGTACCGTGCATATTAACCATACAGAAGACACCAGTAAAATAGAGATTAGAACATGCGAATTTTCATCCATTAAACTAATATTATATGGTAGGAATGGCAAACCAATGGCACGCGTGCCATTGATGGCACGTGACGCAATATTTTTGGCACGCCACTGATCAAAAAGGTTTGCATTTTAGTTCAAAATAGCAAAGTTCACTGTGAAGTATTACGAACAAACGCGAGCGGTGCGCGAGACGGAGGGAGCTCGTTTGTTACTGTCTTACAATCCTAACATAAGTTATTTGTCATTTTAATTTGCAACAACAAAAGTCACACTAATGTTACTTTAGTTTGAATTACACGAACAACTAAGGCATTTACAACAATGCAGTGCAAAACAATGGCATAACATACACTCCCGCATTGTGGGGGTCCAGGATTTCAGGGGGCCAAAAGCCTGACTGATGCCTTTGTAAAATCTGACTTGGGGCCCAGAACCTGACTTTACAGGGGGAGGGGGGCTAATATTTTCATTACGCCACTGGTGCAAAATGCATTTTTACGTAGTAAATAAAGAGTTTTGAGTTGTTAGTGTTTATAGTTTTATTATATATTTTCCCAATAATCACACACACACACACACAAGTCAAAATTATTTGAAAAGGCACATCTATACTTCGTTAAACATTTCTACAGTAAAAATGGCACGTTGATGCATAAAGGTTCGCCATCCCTGTTATATGGTATTTCAATCGAATTCTGTGATCGCGGTAGCCTAGTGGTAAAGGTAATGGACTCATAACTGTGTGGCATGAGTTCGAGCTTAGTGTTGCTGAAGTCCCATCGAGTAAAGAGGGTCGCTGTACGTTAAATCTGTTCGAGGCTCAAACGTCCACCCGTTGGTGGGATGTGGAACGGGGGGAGTGCCCGAGTCGGGGCATCCACATCGCAGGGGATAGTTCAGTGAGGTCCGTCACGAATAGTCCTCGTGCAGCTTTATAGTGCGACGTTCAATCATAACTCGAAAATAATTAATTTTTTTATTAATCAGATTTTATTTATTTATTTTTATTTGATAATATTCAATTTATTTATTTATTAGTTTTATTATTTATTTTTAATTGATAATATTCAATTTATTTATTTATTTTATTAGTTTTACTTATTTATTTTATTAGTTTTACTTATTTATTTTTATTTAATAATATTCAATTTATTTATTTATTTTATTAATTTTACTTATTTATTTTTATTTAACAATATTTAATTTATTCATTTATTTTACTTTTTACTTATTTAGTAATTTTATTGCTTCAAAATATTGATTCATTATTATTTTCTGAAGTCAATAATCAATAATCGTAGCCCCGTCAAGTTTTCCAGATCCCCATTCCCTTAAAACTAAAAAAAAAAAATGAAAACGTATTTTTTAAATAAATTGTTACGTTTTTATATGGACCAAATAAAATGTTTTACAAAATAAATATAGTATTTTTTTTTACACGTTATTATAATAATAAATGTTCATTTCAATATCGTTGGGATGACCAGAGTGCCAAGCTGAACTGGAAAAATTGAAAGGCATGAAGTGCATTTCAAAATTTTATTGAAATGAACACTCACATCTCGTTCATTTTAATAAAATTTTGAAATCCACTTCTCGCCTTCAATTTTTCCATTTCAGCTTATCTTCAAAATGCAACAGAATACAATTCGGAGAAAAGTTAAGCTCTTTCATCAAAGATACTAACTTTCGCCGTAAAAATCAGTTACTACTCTCTCATAAAAAGCGTTTTACCAGCGATCTTTTTGGAACATGTTCCCCAGCAGAAAAACCTCTCAAACATCAAATAAAGAAGACAGGGAAGGGTCACAAAACGCTCCGTTGACCGCCAAACGCTGCGTTCTTTTCCGTAATGCAATTTGCATTATGAGTTTTCCCGTATTCAGGCATTTGCAAAATAGGACAAGCGTCATTTTCTAAGAGGCCTAGAATGATATAAAAAGAGAGAGTATCGTAAAAAACTGGTCTCTGCGTAAAAGAGTTTTACTGAGGACTCACTATTTAAAGTCCATTTGTAGTCATCGAGAGAAATAAATAAATTTTTTATCCGGTGCATTGTAATGCAAGAGGTCATTTATGGCGGAGATCTACCCATTTCGAAATCATAGATTCAAGACCATAGTTTAGTCCAGTCACTAACATATTCAAAGAGGAGAAGAAGGATTAGGGGGGTTAGAACCTATGAACTCCCTTCAAAAAATGTATGAAAAAAAATGGTTAAGTTCGTAATGAGAAGGATTTCTGCTAAATTAAAGCTAGTAAAGTTATTTAAAACAATTTTTCTATTTTAGTCATAGGTTAAAAGTTGTACAGAAAAATAAATTTATTTTGAGTGTTACAAATTTGTATTTTTCTGCGTGTAAATCAGGAACAAATTATTTACAATTTATTTACACTTCATTGCCTTTAGATCTGTCTACGATATAAAAAAAAAAACCCAGTTCATCATAAATTTTATACCATTTCAATTACATTTAATAAATAGTATAGCATAAAGTTAAAGAGAATTACTATGGCTAATAGATTTCTTAATGGAATACGAAAATATATGAAATCAAATTTAATCAAAAGAAAAACAAAGGCTCTATTGTATAAAAGTCTTTTAAGATAAGTATTAACTTATGCATATGAAACTTGGTCCATATTTCGAACAGATGAGATTATGATAAGTACCTACGAAAGGAAAATTATAAGATTTATTTTTGGAGGAATTCAGGAAAATGAAACGTGGCGAAGAAGATCAAATTTCGAGCTCTATCAATCATATAAAGAATCCGACATAGTCAACTTCATCAAATTACAACAAATTAAATGGGCAGGTCACGTTGTCAGAATGGACTGAAACCGCACTACTAAAAAAGTCTTTAATGCCCAACCAATTGGCACACGAAGAAAGGGCAAATCTTAGATGGATTGTTGGCCTAGAAAAAGATCTCCTAGTTTTGAGAACTAAGAATTCGAGAACACTAGCAAGAAGAAGGCTGGCCTGGAAAAGGCTTCTTGAGAAGGCCAAGGCCTGGGATCTCAAGCCACTGAGGAAGAAAGGGATAGCATAAAGTTTTGCAACATAATTGACATTAATTTTTTAATGAAATTGACATAATTAAATTATTTTTAATATTATGTATTAAATACCGCATATTTCCAAGTATCCCCCGAGGTGTTTTTTTTCAAAGTTTCCCCAGAATTTAAATCTGGTAAAAAACCAAATTTTTAAAAAAAAGAATAAACATTGCTAATTATTAAAAATTCGCCAGAGGGCAAAAATTTTGTCAAACAGTGAACTATTTTTCAATAAAATTTTTGTAAAGAAAAAACCCCAAAACGTAACGATGGTAATTTCATTCTCTTGAAACCCTTTGAAGAAAACCACTTTTTTTCCCTATTCATTTGTTATCTTGTTAGTTTTCTGGGCAATTTTTTTTATTGTTTGGAAAATGAGCGGGAGGAGAAATTCGTTTACGGAACGTGATCGTCGACATACTTTTCATGCGCTGGAGGAAAAACTCGGGGCAGGATGTTCATATATATTTATACATTACAATGAGAAAGTGTTGTTTTTGTGAACATTCAAGAAAAAGAATTTCTGAGCTACGTGCTTTCCCCCCGCCCAAGAATAATGGTTTGGTATCTACACCCCTTACTTTAACAATAAAAAAGTTCCAAAAATTATCGTCTTATATAAGGATATACAGTATGCAGTTAAAGCATTGCTACTGATGATATTAATAGTAAACAAGTTAAACATTACATACATAATTTGCAATTATATAATATGTACTTCCCTGTGTATTTATTAAACAATAATTAATTTAAATTCAAATTAAATGCATCCCCTCTCTCAGATAATTATCTGATTACACCCTAAACTCGATTAAAAAATTAAAGCAAAAAGTAACAGAAAAAAATAGTTTATGATGTTTAAATGTTATTTAGTACTCATGGCAAGAGTATAAGTAAAGAAGAGTTTGCAATTTAATAGCAATTTTGCGTTAAATCTAAATTGTAGACTAAAGAAGATTTTTATTTGAAAAGCGAAACACTTTTTTTTTTCACCTTTTCTCAAAAAATTACTCCAAATACTTACATACTTGAAAAATAGTGATGCAAATTTAAAATAAGATTCAAAAAGAAAAATGCTAAGTATTAAGTAATTTAAACCCGCGCTGTTGCATTTAATTCTTTTCCCAAATTTGTTATAAAATAAACGAAGTAGGAAATAATGCCTTAATTCCTTTGCATCAAACATTTCATTAATTCGTTCATGAAATTAGAAGATGAGATTAATTAAAATAAAATACAAATTCAAAATACTAAGATACACTAAGATTAACAAAACGCACGATGAACTAACATATAATTTCCTTTTTCAGCAGTCATAAGCAAATTTTTAATGTCAAGATTTGTTTGATTTATTAATATTTTAAAAAAAAAATGTCTTAAAATCCTATAATTTAGTATGAACATTGATATATCTTATAAATCGAAATAAGTATTTCTTTTTCTCCCCCTTTAGAAATCTGTTATTTGGTAACATTTTTAAGAAAATTTTTGAATATTACTTAATTTGTCCCTGGAAAATATTACATTTCATAAATTGAATAATTTTACACTTGAAAGATAATTTTCCCTTAGATATAAAAAATTATTCATTAAAATTATTACCGTAACATCCAGCGTATAACGCGCAACGCCGTATAACACGCATCTGTACTTTCAAGCTACATTTTTTAGTTTTTAGGTATATTCGCTGTATAACACACACACCCTTTTTTAAGCAGAAATCAGAAATGTAATGTTATGTTTTGAAGACATTTGTCTGAAGTATTCTCCCAAGCTTTTGAAAAAAACTAGTGTATTTCTAGAACTACAACCCTCTTTTAGTCTTCATGAGGAATGTGTCATTTCTTTTAAATAAAGACTATTTCGATTTACACCTCACGGACAAAAAAATTAGCACACCAAGAAATAATTAACGGATCGTAACGAAACTTAGCATGAAGGTACATGGCGGGAGATATGTAATGATTAGAAATGCAGCGCGATTGCGCATTAGATATAGTTATAGAGTGCGTTTAACGTCGTTCTCGCGGAGTATAAAAACAGGTAACCAAAGCTTGTTTGAGCAAAAGTTGACTGCTTACAAAGCAAATAGCTGCCATTACGCCGTTTTCGAAGACAATATGAGCAGCTGTCGCAGTTTGAGAGGGGGGAGAATCATCAGCTTCTGATGGAAGCTGGGTGGTCAGCTAGAGTAGCTCAACACTCAGCCGCTCTGATTGCGTGTTGTGAGGAGGTAAGTTGGGACCAGTGGATTCGGGAGAGATGTCCTTACATAAAAGACCAGGCTCAGGACGCCCTCGACAGACCAGTCGTCGAGAAGACCGCCACATCGTAAGAAATGCACGCGCACAACCAACTGCTTCATCGTCCACCATCCAGGCACAGGTAGCACCTTCACTAGAGCCCCTGTGTCTTCTCGAACCATACGAAGCGCCCGGCTGAAGGACATTTTGTGATCGCGACGAATTGCGTGGGCTGCCCTGACGCCCACCCATCGACGCCTCTGTTTGAGCAGTGGTGCCGCGCACGAGGAAACTGGACTGCAGCGGAATGAAACCAGGTCGTCTTTAGCGACGAATCCAGGTTCAATCTCAGCAGTGATGATCATCGTGTTCGTGTGTGGAAATCCCGTGGTGAACGCCTCAACCCTGCCTTTGCTTTACAGGACACATCGCTCCCACAGCTGGTGTGATGGTATGGGGTGCCATTCCTTACAATACACGGTCCCCCTCCCCTAGTATTGATTCGTGACACCATGACAGACCAGCGGTATGTCCATGACATACTGCAACCACATGTGTTGAGACTCATGCAATGGCGCCCAGGAGCCATTTTTCAACAAGACAGTACTCGGCCCCACACTGCAAGGGTGTCACAAGACCGTCCTCGCACTGTTACTTATCCTTCCTCAGCTAGGCCCGATCCCCTGTGATTTGTCTCCAATCGAGCATATCTTGGGATTATTTTGGGACGGCTAGTTGGGCATTCCGCGAGTTTGAACGAACTAGAGGGAAGGTTTCAGCAAATATGGAACGAAATGTCTCAAGACATCAAACAGGATTTGTATACCTCAATACTCGCTGGTATCGTATCGTGCAGTAGCGCTAGAGTTGATTCAGCAGGGTATTAAATCCTCCGTTCTTTTGCCTTTTTCTGAAATAAATGATCATTTTTCTTTTGATTTTCTAATCATTTACTTATATCAAAAGTAGTCACATGTATGTAAAATTTCGTTTCCATTTTGAAGACTCCTTCTTTGTGCGCCATTTTTTTTCTTTGTCCATAAGTGTTAGTAGAATACTAATTTTTTAATGCTCATCTCCCTCTTTAATTTTAGAGTTTTTTTTCTTAAACTGGCGTATAACGCGCACCCATAAATTTCGATCATATTTTTGGGTTCAAAGTGCGCGTTATACGCAGGATTTTAAGGTAAGTGTTATAAATTTCTATTTATTTGTAATTTAGTGAAAGCATATCACTTCTTTTACTTTTTCATTAAAAACAGAATTAATCATTAATAATTAACAGGATTAATCATCCATCAAAGCCAACGCGAAAGAAGAAGAAATAGAAGGGGAAAACTATCAATTTTTCATCCGACCCACTTCACTTCACGCAGAAGTAAGACAGCATTCTTCTTCTCAAGCGTCGGTGGTATAACGGTTAGCATAGCTGCCTTCCAAGCAGTTGACCCGGGTTCGACTCCCGGCCGACGCAGTAGTTTTTTTTTATTTGTTTAACACTTATTTTAATTCTTGAAAGTATTTTTAAAATATTAAATTTTTACTTTTCACAGCTTTATGTATCAATCTTTTGAAAAAGAATTATGTTTCTCAACTGAAAGGTGTGGAATTTAAAATGATAGAATAGATTTTACATTCAATGAAATAAACAATACATTGTAATACAATAGACATCTTGCGAGTGTAAGCAACAAATATTAGTTGCAGGGAATAATATAATCAAAATTCTATTTGGATTTATCAATAACAGCAATTTTTTTGAGGGAAAAGAAACAATTTTTAACAGAAGAATCTTTTTTTAATCCTAAATGTTTTTCTGAAATTGTATTATCCCTTTGAAGTCAGAATCAACAAGGTAATCTTCGGAAATACCAAACCATTTTTTTAAACAAACCTTTTTTTTATATCAAAATTTATTTAATGATTTAAATGTTTTTTCTTAATTAACTTGAAGTATTTTATATCTCTAAATATTTTTTGAGGCTATTTAGTTAAAAATTATTAAGCTCGTGTGTTTGAAATTCATTACAGTCATACACAAATAATTTCTGATTTAAGGTAATGTTATTTTAAATTATAAATAAGAAAAACACACTTAAAATAGTAAAAATATACAAAACAAAAACTAAAAATACCAAATAAATGTTTAAAGATCTAATTTCAATAAAATTCAATTTCAAAATTCATTCACAATTCCTACCATTAACCTCCTACACACCCCTATATATTTATTTATTTGTTGGCTTATTTATCTTGAGGAATTTTCTAATCGTTAATAAAATATATTTCCAAAGCGCTCAATTGAGCTGAAACTTAATATTATACATGATTATTTTGAATGACAATACAATAATTTAATTATAATTAATAAAATTAATTGGTTAAAACTAATTATTTAAAGAATTACAAATACAGCCAATGTTGGTGACTTAGCGACCCTTTTGGCGACTTTGTGTCAAAACTTGAAAAAGGTTTTTTCTCACATTTTAAAACATTCAGTTGAACTGAAATTTTATATACACAATTGTTTTGGAGGACATTACGCCTCTTTAATGATAATTAATAAAATTAATTACCACTTAATGTTGTGATTCTGTCATATGCATATTACAGATATTTATATTAATTGAAACTATTTAATAAAAAAGTAGCTAAAGTAAAATTTTTCTTTTGTTGATCTAAGATGGAATTGACTTAAAAAATTTTTTATATTACTTGTAACTAATGAAAAGGTTTTTCATTATTGATAAGAGACAAGATCATTGATAATACAAATTTTTGGCATAAAAATCATGAATCTGGAAATAAATTAGCTACTGTAAAATCTGGCGTATAACGCGCACCAACACTTCCAAGCTTAATTTTTTAATTTTTAGGTATATTCACCGTATAACGCGCACTCTCTTTTTTACGAAGAAATCTGAAATATTAATATACAATGCTCTTATGTTTTAAAGTCATTTATTCAAGGTATCATCCCAGACTTTCGACAAAATAATTTTCTTCTAGAACTACAGCTCTTTTTTTCTTTTTTTAGTTCATAAGGCAAGTCATTTCTTTGAAACAAACAGCATTTCGATACATATATAAGTTAAATCTTTTTTAGGCTCATCTCTTTTGTTATTTTAAAGTTATCGTTTTTATACCCGGCGTATAACGCGCATCCTTAAGTTTCGATCTTATTTTTTGTGTTAAAAGTGCGCGTTATACGCCGAATTTTACGGTAGATATTTAAATCTGCTTATTAATAAATGCATTTTAAGTAAGCATTGAAAAATAAACTAAAACAATTCAAAATTAATATTGACTAGTCATCCAACGTGCAAGATCAGCAAAGGACATCAGCATGTCATACATGTTGAATGACGCCAATTGTCTAATAAAACACGCCCTCTCTTCCGGGAAGGAGAGAGAGAGACAAAGAAATCATTTTATTTATTTAATCAGACAGACTATTTCACGAACGAATTTGCAACAGGAACTTCCTACGTCCATTTTTGAACCGAAACCAAAAATGGAATTATCTTAGGTTTTGAGAAAAAGTGTTGAGTGAGAACCCTTTTAGGAATTGGCCAAAAAAAGAAATATACGGGTCAAAATATGGTTCATTTTAAAATGCAATGATTAAAAAAAGCAGTATATTTAAAAAAAAATCTTTGTCGTAATATTTTATGGCAGTCCGGCTGGGTGGTGTAGTTGGTTTGTCACTGGCCTTCTGCACCCAAGGTTGTGACCCCAGCCCAAGTCGGGGCATTTTCATGATGCAGAAAATCGACAGCGGCCCTGTCGTATGATTGTACGACATGTTAAAGATCCCTAGAGTATCTGTTTGGCTTGGGTGCTCTCGGCAAAATTAAATCCTAGTACAGGTTTGCATGGTCAGAGCTCAGGTGCCTTCCTCTGAGGAGGAAACTGTGCGTTAAAATTACCTGCAGCGATTGGTATCCACCTATCTGTTGCCGCTCTAAAAAGAGATCAGCTTCCGGGGAATGTGCTTGGTCTGCAATGGTAAAACACCAATCCGCAGTCCATTTAGAAAAAAAATTTTTATGGCAATGTAAGATTAAACATTATTTTTGGGTTTTTGTTACCTAATTCCAAGCATTAAGCATTCGATTGTATTGAAATATATTCTTATAAAACTCGCCTCTTGATTTAAAAAAGGAAAAATTTGAATTTCTAAAACTTAAAGATATTTATCGTTTAAGGCCCCTTCTCCTCGTAGACGATTACCTCAAACAGCATTTTTAGCGGATTTCTACTCAAAAAAATTTTTTTTTAAATTTAAAGTAAGTCCAATAGTTCGAAAACAAGAATTTTTGTCTATAGTGTCCCGATAAGCCAGATTTCCTCAAAACCAGTTCTTGACGAATATCTACTCAACAAAGGAATCATGCTCACCAAATTTCTTGCCTGTAACTCTAATAGTTCAAAAACGGGAATTTTTTTTTACAATAGGGTCTCCGCAAACCCCTTAAGAGTCAATTTTCTGAAAATTTGTTCTTAGCGAATCTCTACTCAACAAAAGGAAAATGCCTGCTAAATATAAAGACTGTAGATCCAATAGTTCCAAAAGATATATGATGAGCGAGTAAATCGATTTTCTCCTATATGTATGTAAATATGGCTATGATTCTATGGCTATGTAATTTTTTTTTCTATTTTTTAAGGCTAATATCAAAATAAGCTTAATTTAATAATTGTATTCATATGTAGTAATATGTTTAAGTTTTTTAATTGATTTTTCTACAAGAATTCTCACAATTATTTTTTTCATACACAGAAAATATTTAAATTTTTATGAAAATCTTACAATGGAACACATCTTTGAAACTGAATTCTTTTTAACACGGAAATTGAAAACTTCTGTTCTATTGTTTTAAAACTTGCAGTGTGTCTGCGCAATCTCCCTTGATGAGCTGTAGTTTGCCCATCATTGCTTTAATTCAAAGTGTCACAGAACAAAAAACAATGCAGCAGATATAACAAAAACATGACATCTTTTTTTACGGCTATCTTTTACAGTAATTGTCTTCATCTGCATCCCTCCCCCACAAAGTTATTATCAGCGGCACACAACCCACTCCCTGCAGGTCATGTGTCATGTTAGACCCTTCTTTTTTTATTTTATTAGCCATGGAAGAAACCAATCGTTTAAGCTTGAGTGGCAGTAAATTAAGGACATAAAAATGGAAAGATCTAGTATTCTGCACAAACTGAAACTTCAAAATGACGTAAAACGAAAGAGGATTTTCATACTTTTTTCCCTCCCTGGTCTTCATTTGCATTTGTTTTTGTTGTCAAGGTTAAAAGACGAGTTGTTGTCAGAGAGGTTGGAACATTTATTACGGATGTATGCACGATATATTTGCATGCTGGGACCCTATTGTCAAGTGAGGGTGAATATATTTAGGCGTATGAGTTACAATGTAGACTTAGGCAAATGCATTTTAGATAGGATTTTTCATTTTATAAGATCATAGACCGATCTGGATTCTTTTAGTGGCGAAAATTTATGAGTATTGATAGCCTAGTTGTATCGTAACTTTGTGACAGTAGATGATACTTCAGTTCAGAGCGAAATTCAGAGAGAAAGATGAATTTATTGGATGTTTTTAAAGAATAAATAAGTTTACAAACAAACTTTGTAGGATTTTTAAGCAACACAGTTATGAGAAGATGTTTTTTAAATATTATAATTACTCAAGCATGTGTGTGTAGAGAGAGAGAAAATAGTTAGAGCCACATAAAAAAGTTTCCGAACACTAGTATTTCTTAAAACGAAATGTCAAAAAAAGGTTATGACATTTCGTCCAATTTCTAGAGAAATTGTTTCACAACTTTGAGAGCGTAAAGAACTTGTTTTCCTTACACTTTCCAGTTGTGATGGATGTCCTCTCATATCCATCAGTGTTCGAGAGTTAGAATGAAGATCAGCCATAATCGAAACAAATATAATTTATTAATTCTATAAAAAATCTCAACAACCTAACAAGTCTCAACAACCCAGGCTAGGAAATGCACCTATAATTATGTATTTGAGCAAAAACGAGGTTGACGAGATAATTGATGTTTAATTATGAATTGAATCACTTACTTTTGGAACATTTTGGTAATATACATTTTAAATAATCGTAATTCTAATCTGAACCAATCGACCTCTAGTCGATATCACTCCAACTCAAATATTTAATTGAACACTTTGTCAATCATCAATTTTAAATATTAATTAATTAATCAACAAGTCCTTCCTTCTAGCTTTCTACTACTTTATGTTAATCACTAACTTTTAGCATCTAATTCTTAACCTCTCTCTCTCTCGAACCTAAAAGTCAATGCTTAAATATACGCCTTGATTTAGATAAACCGCGTCTTCTTAAGGAGACTCGTGAATAGACCCGTTACACAGTGAAGTTTAGCATTTCAAGGATCCACAATAAATTGAAAAAGGAAAAATAATCTTTTTAATTTCTCCTTAATATCAAAAGATTAATAATTTTCTAAACGGACCTATATCACGCTGCAGTAGGGCACACAGGAATTTTTCAAGGGGAGGTCCGGGCTCGAAAGTTCACCAATCTTGTATCATGTTCCTTTTGATTCTGTCGATTTTCGGGAACAAAACACAGTAAAAAACTAATTATTGAATAAATAATTAGCGTTAATTAATAAATTAATCATTAATAACAAATACTTAATTAAATTTTACGTACTATATACTTAGAATTATAATCAATCGGGAAAAATCAGTGTTTTGGGGGAGTCTGACCCGAGAACCCCCTTGTGTGCGCCACTGTCATGCTGTATTTTGTACATTAGTCTATTTTATGTAATTCAACTCACTCATCATGTGTTTTTACATTAAAAATGACACTCTGTGAAAACCTCCTCTTCCTCTAGTTACTTTCAGAAAATAACAGAAATACGGCTTATTATATCAACGGTATCTTTCTGTACTTTTCCGATAACCAACAGAAATTTTATATGAGTTGTTTTCCCTGTGTTATTAGCTACAAAATTATGACAGAAAAATAATACCTTTAATACATGTGAAATATATAATCATTTTTTTTCCTTTAAATATTTCTATCTCACTGAACGTCGATATTTTTCATTTTAAATTTCAGTAAAATATTTTTCTTGCGTAAGTTTGTAAAATTTGACTGCAAAAATTCTGGACATTATAAACAAAAAGCTTTTCTAAAAAGTTTTAAAAATTTTTAATATCGAATTATTTCCATGAAACATAAAGGGTGTTTTAATGAAAATTCGTACAAACATTGAAAATAGCTTATTAAATATTTTGTGAAAGTGAAAAATATCAAACTTTTAATGATACGGAGAAACCAAAAGGACTTTTTTCTGTTTTCTCAATTTGTAGGTGCCCCAACGTCGAAGTCACTGAAACTTCACTTGAAAGTGTAAGTTCAAACATGATCCTTCCATACCAATTTTATGAAATATTTATTCCATTAAATATTTCATTAGAAATTAAAGTAATGTCTGAAATCCAAAGCGTCTGGTAACATTTTGGTTATATATGTATTCTATTATTTTATCTATTTTTGGCTTTTAACACGATAAGTGACAAAATAGAAAGCGATTTTCCTTGAAATTTTCCATTTTCCTTTCTATATAGGGTGTTAGACTTTTTTTTCTTTTGTAAATTACTATTTATTCCTTAATTAAATTTTATTATTCTTATAAAATAGTACACTCAAAAAGAAATCACATTCTCAGAAATTAGGCCAACCCGGATGGGATTCAAACTCGCGTCCATTGGGTTAGAAGTCCAACGCATTATCCATTGCTCCACAGAGACACAACGAACGATTTTCCTTTCTATATATGCTGCTGGACTATTATTTTTGTTTGTATTTATTAATTTTTTAATTTAATTAATGAATTAATGTTTGAAAAAACTGTATTAATATCAAGTGTCATTCACTACAATGGATGAATAGAAAGTATTTTATTAAAGTGATTGAAAATTTGAACAAGATATATATATATATATTCTTGCTGGTATACCCGTTCTTCGCACGGGTGAACTGAAAAATTCAACAACACAGATTGAAGGATAAAGAAGTTTTTAATGAGTTAATTTTACGTGAATTGCAAATTAAACAAAAAAGCTTTTTGCATATCTCAACTGAACAAAAAAAAGAAAGGAAAAAAACACCTTTGTTAAATTTTAAGTATGTAGATCTAATAGCAGATAAAAATTTTTTTTTTTATTTATAACTCCCGTAACACTCTTGAGGGTCGATTTTTGAAAATACCTCCCTAAGCTGATCTCTGCTCAGCAAAAGTAACACATTGTTAAAAGTTTTGAGTAATGAACGCTTTTAAAATAGTGTAAATAATTTATATCTGAAATTGTAATACATTAATATTACTTTATGTTGTATTTATTTTATCTTAAAATTGTAATATTCGCAAGCAACGCCGTTTCTTAAATTATAATGGCGATTCAATGAAAAACATAACGAAATGTTAACGATAGAGTCAAGTTGGCAAATGTCTAGTTACTTTTATAGCTCGAGCTTTATTAGAGTTTTGTAAGATCCGCCATGTAGGGGAGCGATGCACGTTAATACTTTATAAACCGCATAATGATTTACTACAGTTTTTTCATACAATAATTTTTTTTTGGACCACTACATTGAAAATTAAGGGATATACATAAACAAAATACTCCACTTTGAGAAATTTAATCCGTTAGAGCTAATAAATTAATTAAAGATATTCCACGGTAAAAAAATTAAATATATACACCGTTCGCTTAAAATAAATAGTCAAATCGTTTTCTAAGGTCTTCATTAACATACAAAAACATAAGACACTTAAATTTTGACATAAACTATTTATTCGGGACAAAAATAATAATCTTTGCATTGCGCTGAAAACGCAATATCTGCTACAAAACTATTCGCCTTCCCCCCGCTAAAATACTCATCATAGAACCCGTGCTGTCATAAATCTTGGAACAGTGGATTTCAAAGAATATTCCTGCTAAGTATTGGTAGGATATTCCTTCTAAGTTGGTGTGGTGTGGTAGTTAGGAGAAGGTGGTTCTAGCTCAGGTGTCGTCCACGTCACTTGACCATGGTTCAAAATTACGTGGTCCGTTGCCAAAAGCTCTCGTGTAGCTGAACAGTGCGACGTTAATATTCACTCACTCACTCCAAAAAATACAGTACAATAGTTATAATTATTTTTATACTTAAAAATGCAATATCTGCCTTTTCAATTAAAATTATCGTTATAATTAACTACTAACCACAAACAAATTTTGAAAATTTGTCCAAATGATGTAGTGTGAAAGAGAATGTTTATTTACTTTAAATACCAGAACCGATAAAAGTATTTATTTTTAATAAAGATCAATTTCTTACTACCGAATGTGCATAATAAAATCATAAAAAAAATAAACATTCCACTAAAGAGAGATTTATAACCCCTCCCTTCAAAACCTAGTTTTATTCTGAAATAAAAAAAAAATTATGGATTATGCTGATCACAGGAATTAATTAGAAGCGAGTGCCTTGCGTAGCCAAAACAAAATGTGTTTCTTCACAAATAAAATATAGATATATGCTGTCGTGGGCTTTTTCGCAGCGCAAGCCAGAATTACTTGCAGATAGCAGAATTTTTTCCTGCTTACTACTTGACAAATATCGTTATAAGATATTATTATAAGATATCGTTCGCACCATATCTTTACACATTATAGCCTATGCTATAAATTATAGTCTTGTTTTTCTGATGTATAAGCTATATTACTGTAAAGTTTCATTAAAATCCGTTCAGTTGTTTTTGCGTGAAAGACGGACAAACATCCTCACAAACTTTCGCATTTACAATATATATCTGGATACACACACACACATATATATATATATAGGGAGACAGTGAAAATTAATAGTAGGAATTGAAAAACAAAGAAAAGAAGTGTTTTAGACATACTAATAGAAACCTGTTTATAAAAAATTTTATGAGGGGGTTGGGGTTAAAAGGGAGATTGAATCTCAGAATACACTCAAAATTTTCAGTATTGTAATAAATAACAAAGGTTTATTTCTTTTTACAAGTATTAACGAAAACGTTCCACAAATATATATGATGCAAATTTTCCCTTTGTGATCACTTAACCACAGCTTTTAAACCAGACATTCTGGTTATCACTTACTGAACTGGAAGGCGTCAATTTCGAGTGGGTTGATTTAGACAGGCATACTTGAATTTTTATGTCGAATCATGTCGAGTTAACGTATAGTGTCAAACGCAGTACATTTACGGATCGCAAGCTAGACAAACTTCCTGGCATTCATTATGAAAAGGTAAAACACGTGGCAAGATAAAACTCATCTTTGCAAATATTTCACAAAATTCTGAAATATTATCCACGATTTCCGCATTCCTTAGGAGCTGGATTAGATTAAAATGTTATCTGGCGTATTTATTGCTTTAGGATTTATATTCTGATCTTAAATAATCCATTTGTTCCCATTGAGAAATGAAATGTGTTATTGAATAACGAAATACAGTGCCTTACACAAAATATTTTTTGGAAAGCTGAGGAAATATATTTTTTTACTCATAGATTCATAATTCCAACAATACTTGAAACGGTCAAATTTTTGGCCCAAAATGTTCCAAAAAAAGGCACATTTATTTTATTGCATGTAACTAAGCATAACTTTTAACTGAGTGCAAAAAATAGAATTTTATTTTATTTTCAATTTTAAAGTTTTCACACCATTTTTTATTTTATAATTGTGGAACACAAAAACCCCTAAATGTTTGCTTTCTATAAGTACACTCTGCAATCTTTGAAGAATGTTTCATATATCTTTAAAAAATTTATCTCACACTTACAAAAAAAATTTCGTGTTCGTACCTTTCTTTTTATCCGTTGAGGATTTTGTGTGTGTGTGCATGCACACTCATTTTAAAGTATGGCGTAGTACCAAGTCTTAACATCGTAATGTGGGGACAGAGATAATATCGGCTTTTTTGGATTATCTTTCCGTCTTCATTTCTTCTCAAGCAACAGATTACACATTTCCTTGCCAACCCCTGTTATTTACAGAATATTTTCAAGAATCTAAATTCCTGCCTTCAATGAAAAATTCCCACATTCACCACAAAGAAAATTCCAGATGAGGAGTATTTCAATACCATGAACAAACTACGTCTCTTAATAACACGAGAACTAATAATCTCACTATTTGAACTAAAAATACTGTCGGGCCCCGATTTAACTACCTTATTTACTCGAATCTAAGCTGCCAACGATTCTATGCCGCACCCCAAATTCTCAACAAGTTTCTGTGGAAAATGAAAAATAGTGTAAAATGGCTTATCGATATCCAATATTATGAAATTAAAATAAATTTAAAAGAATAATTAATAAGAAGTGAATAATTACTTATTTTACCACTATTATAAACTTTTAAATACATGCATGGACCTGTAATTGCTCTAATTGCCCCTACCAAAGAATTTTTTATTCAATTCTAAGCCGCACTAATTTTTCAGTAGCTTTAACATTGGAAAAAAAAATGCGGCTTAGACTCGAGTAAATACGGTAATTCATTGGGACCGAATATTTTGTTCTTTAATTCGGTATTATTCGTTACATCGGGGTCGAAACAAAACGCAAATTTTTTGCACTTCCCTTTTGGAAATTATAAAAGCAACTACACAAAAAAGACCCGCAGTTAGAAATTATATGCAGCCAAAAATACTGTTTGTGAATTATTCCATGCATGAATTAATTGGAAATTTTTAAATACTGACAAGTAGATGTTTGAAAATATTTTTGATTCCTAACTCGAAGGATTTATCTTTCAATTGATTGAATATTAACGTCGCACTGTTCAGCTACACGAGGGCTTTTGGCGACGGACCACGTAATTTTGAACCATGGTCAAGTGACGTGGACGACACCTGAGCTGGCACCCCCCTCTCCTAACTACCACACCACACCAACGGGAGGACGTTTCAGCTCTCGACAGATTTAACGTGCATCGCTGCCCTACACGGCGGGTCTTCAGTGGTACTGGGCTCGAACTCGTGACAAGGTAAGCCACGGTCCGATACCTATACCACTCGGCTACCGCGGCCACATTTATCTTTCAAATTTACGCAGAGAAGAAAATACTGCAACATTTACATCCTGTTGCATAAGTGAGAAGTATATTTCCTAGAAGAAGTTTCCTAGCAATGTAAAACATTAGAAAAAGTAGCAGTATTGATAGGAGTTTCCTTATCAATTTCTGCATTAGAATTGCTATTCACAGGCTCCAACAAATCAACAATTTCCTCAACTTCAGTTACACAAATAAGCAGTCTATCATCAAATGTATCATAATGGCTTAAATCTTAAAATATCCCCTGCGTTGTGGATTGCGATGAGACGAGAAAGGAATTTCCTGTCCTACTCAAGGCTCACACGATCGGTTACATTCCTGACTCATCTTCATCGTTCAAGTCTAATAATCATCTTCAACCTTCCCCGTTGAAATTCTCTGTGCTTGCAAGAAAACATTCTCTCTTCCAGACAAAATCCAATTTTTGTCGTTTAAAAAAAAAAATCTAATTTTTTCTAACGCAAACTTATAAAAAAAAATTTCCAGCAGATGAAATAATTCGTTGTTTTGAGATTTATGATTCATTAAATAGGGAATTTTTGCCTTCATTTTAAGGTATCCAACTACATTCGGAACCGTGATTTTGCACAAAAGCGTATAAATGGATAATATTTATGATATTTAGTGTCACTTAGATTAGAAAATGTATATAAAATTGTTTTAATAATAGTATTACAATAAAAAATTATGTAAGTACTTTATTTTGACAAAAAATGAACATAGAATGACCTATTTTCAAAATGTTCTCCTTTTGTGAAAAATGCTTCTATAATAAAAATATTTTGCCTGTATATACCTCAGACTTCTGTACAGAGGCTCAACTAGAATTTTTGAAATATATAACTTAGAAGTGGGTTTATCCATGTTTTACGACTACAGAGGGGAGCAATTTTAAGAAAAAAACGCCGATAATATTATTTCAAAGGGTTGTAAATCTGAAAATAATGCGAATTTTTCAAAAATCATAGTTGAGCCTCTGTACAGAGGTCTGAGCTATATACAGGCAAAATATTATTATAATAGAAGCATTTTTCACAAAAAGAGAACATTTTGAAAAAAGGTTATTCTAAGTTAATTTTTTGCCGAAATATTGTATTTAAATAAATTTTTTTTGTCAAAATGTCCTTAAAACAATTTTACATGTATTCTAATTTAAGTGACACTAAATATCACGAAAATTATCCATTTATGCGCATTTTTAAAATCACGGTTTCGAACGTAGTCGGATACCTTAATAAAGGAAAGAGAAAAATTCGTTAAAAATCGAGAAGTTCATTAAATAAGGGTTCGTTAAATCGGGTCCTACTGTATGAGCAAATCAAAGATAGAACAAAGAAAATAACAGTGCCTGTGAAGCACATGGGCAAACTGGTTGTGGCCAGCTTTTGGTACCTGGTACGAAGTACGGGCAAACCAGTCAAGGGCTTAGAACCAATTTCAGCACTTTTGGGAATTTCAGATTTCGCAGACTTCCACCCACTACCAAAATATCTGTCTTTTAAACAAAATTAAACGTCACAAGTTTATTTCAATTGGAGTTAACGTCGTTTTAAAGTTGTGGGGATGATTCTTTGAGCACATAGCCCTGTCTGGATCTAATCTTTCTTTTTTAAATTTAAGTTTGCTTTGGAAATTCTTCAACTACCTAGTGTCAGTTAAAATAAGTAAAACATTGTTTAAAAATTTGCAAAAGGTTTGCTTTTGTAGAAAACTTCATATCAAAATTCAAAATTTAAATAATTGTAATAGTAAAAAAAGGTGGAATAAAATGATCAGGACAGTGGACAGGGTAAACCTAACCAATCCGAACGCATCCAAAAAGTCCGAAAGATGATAAAATAAAAATTTTAAATAAAACTTTTGTTCTGTTAAAAAGGATCCTGAATGGGTGTCAAATTATGACTCGAAAATAGGCATCTAGTTAGAAAAATGACTTAAAAAAAGTTTGAAATGGAAATAGATATTTAGAAATCAATAAATAGAGTACCACAAGTATGTAGAACTAAAAAAAAGTAGTTAAAAAATTGAATAGTGGTAATTTAGCAGAATTCAAGATCAATTAGAATCTGTCTTGGTTTATGTGGGAGTGTATTTTACAACTCTGTTCAGAGACTATCAATATACGGTTGAAGAAGTTTAGTGCTTGTTTAAGAATTTTAGCTTTACTTGTCCCCCTAAGGCAGAGGTTCCCAAACTTTTTGTCTCGTAGAACCCCTTACATGTTTTTCGGTTTCGGCTAGACCCCTGATTATTTAATATTGAATTTTTTGGAAATTTAGCAACTTGAATATCTTTTTAATTTTATCTTTCTTTCTGGGGTTTTTTCGGGGGAAGGGGGGAGATATTCGTTGAAACTTCTTTTTCACAAGGAAAAACAATCAAGAATTTCTCTCAATGTTCCATAATTTGGGATAAATATCAGGAACGTATTTTGAAAGCCAAAATTATTGACACATCCGTATCTACACTTTATTTAAAGAACTCCGTTACTGACTGTTCCGATCAGTTCCTCTTGTAACATGACATTTTTTTTATTATGACTATAGGAATTCATTGCCTAATCTGGTAATTACCATAGTCAAAGCATTCTCAAACCTAGTTTCAAAATCTGAATAAGAGGCATTTAACTGTTGAACGTAATTAATATGTCATTTTTCTGGCATATAGCCTGTGGCCAATTGAGAAACTGAGAAAATTCTCGACGTGTATTATCATACTCCTTTATATATAGCTTACTTTTGGAAAGAAACGCTGAAATGATGGTCATAGTTTTAATAAAGTTTATGCTGTCACCTTTTGCAACTGCAAATTAACCTCATTAAATATAGTAATAAATCTATTAAAAGGTAAAACCTGGTATCCATTTGATTGAATTTTCTTTTAAAGAGTTAAAGCCATGTGTGGCATCTTGACCTGGTAGCGATTACATTAACACAGCTATTCATTAAAAATAAATTTTTATTTTTAGAATGCATAAATATTATCTAAACTAAGTTTAACTTCCCATGAAAAACCTCGGTTATTTTATTTCTTGCTGGGAAGAAGAAAACTAAATCCCATATATAAGTATCTCCAGGGCCGCCAAGCCGTTGTGCTGCGTCACTTCCTACCTTTCAGTTCTCGAACATTGCCATTCAGAATTCGAATACTTCGTATATTTTTACTGCGGGCGCTCGCCCCACAATTTTTCTTTAGTCCATCGTGATCAGGAAACAAGAACAGCGAAAGTCTCTTTCCTTTCGGTCGCTGGACATCGTTGGGCACTGGGACGCGAAGCGTCCCTCCTTCCCATACTTGATGTGTTGGGCTCAGAAAGTTGTATTGCCTGGATGGTCGGCGTGAGCTCCCATTGGTGTCTGGACGTGGAAGTAGGCGGGGCGAACTTGGGAGTATTGAGAGGTTCAAAGGGCTATTAATCATGGAACTGATAGTCGGTTACAGTGATCAAACACTCTTTTCGTTGCACTGGTGTCGGTCTCTTTCCTTTCTCTCGAATCAACCCTTTTAAGCTCCAGGAGTGTGTCACCTACACGCCCCTCGCCACCTCTCATTGGTAGGCTCCAAATTTTGCACACAGCACCTCAGACTCATTTGCCCAACACTGGTGCGAACCGAACAATGGCCCGGTTCTTCTCGATCTCTCTCAAGACAAAGGCTTGTCCAACATCTAAACTATAATTCGCCTCGGCAATAGTTTTCCTTTGAAGGCTACTTCTGCGACACTCATTGGCTCCAGACTACCTATTCAGATAGCCTCTGTCAAAGGGGGCCCACAAACGGACTATGTCTTGTCTATTGTGTGTTCGGACACATAGGCGTCAAAAGTCATGAAGCAGATAAAAGGGTAATGATTTCAAAACCATTCTCACAAACAATTCATATGTGTTATGCCTCCGGCGTAAAAGGCGAGCCACCTGTGCCATTATAGAAACACAATGTCCCAGGTAGCCAACTGACCCTCCATATGTCAATCTTGACATGTATAGAGAGGTGTGAGTTCTGCTAATGAGCTGACGTTACACATGGTTTGGTTTAATGAGAACCACAATCGCAGACCCTCATTTACACCTCATGGACCCCCGAATTATTTTTCGCTAACGTGGGCTCCTTGCAGGTCATCATAGACCTTTAGAAGTCGATATGGACCACTTCGGGAATGATGGCCCTAAGGACAGAGTTTCTCATGAACCATCGAACGTTAAAGATTTATCTAATGACAATACTTTGAACTTTTTTAAAATTATTTAAATAAGTTTTTACTGCATGTCCCCAGATTGAGAGGCGTAGATCAGGACTGTTATAATGCAGTTACATAATACCGTAACAGGAAATACCGTACTCTGATCGTGTATTTACTATTAAGACGAGGTATATCATCCTCTGGGAAACTCAGGAACAGTACAGGATTTGATGTTATTGAAATGTAATTGAAGAAGACAGATGGTATTCAATCTCGATTTTTTGATAAATCTAACCAAATAGCTAACTAAACTACCAATATTCATTTCTCTAGCTTTATTATAGTAATTTAATTAGAGCAATGTTATGTTAAAATATTTTTGGGATTGAGATTGATGCAAGTGGGGGAGTGAGTGAGTAAATATTAATGTCGTAATATTCAGTTACTCGAGGGCTACTTGCGATTAATTTTGTAATTTTGAACCATGGTCAAGTGACGAGGACGACACCTGGGCTTGCATAGGCAAGTATTTTCTAAAATAATTGCTTATTTGAGTATAAAAATTTATCAGATATAATTAATTATATAGATAACTAGCTGATTCAGCCACGCGATGCTGTGGCTTTGTTGAAATACCTAGATTTAATATTATTCTAAGTTATTCAATGCAGTCAAATTAATCTTTGCATTTAATTTCGGAGCGTTGAAATTAAGCATAAAACAACGCAATATTTTTAATTTTGCATTTTATTCATTATAGTATAAAACATGAATTACTTTCAAAGTTAAGTAACAATCAATATATGAAGATTTAATTTTATAAATGAGTTAAATAATGTTGATTTTTACCAGTTTTTAATACTATTTTACGATCGTCCGGTATTATCCGGCAAAGTTACCGGAACTCATAAAATACGATTTCAGATTCTCCTTCCCCACCCCGAAACGCACCCGGCAATGACTTAAGGCGCCCCAGCGTGTGCAAGTTCAGCATGTAGTGGAAATGAAAATTGGGGCGTGGGACTCGAACGCGATGTGATTCCACCTCATTTTAGCAATATCCGGCAAAGGTGCGGGAATTTCTAAAATCCGATTTCAAATTCTCGTTCACCATCCCGAAATACACCAGAAACGCACTTTTCTCGCACCAAGACTTTGAGGGTAAGCCGCTGCCACGATCTGCGTAAAACACAGTCGTCCAGAATGGTCCGGCAAAATTACAGTACTTTCTCGGATCGGATATCAGATTCAGATTGCCCGTCGTGAAATACGCCTGAGATCAAGTTCTTGCGCTCCAACACTTTTAAGGTAAGCCCCTCCTAGGGTGTGTCTAAAATACAGTCGTCAAGCATTATCTGATAAAGTTACGGATATTTTGGGGAACCGATTCGAAACTCGGATTCCACGCACCGAAATACGCCATAAACTCACTTTTCGTGCTCTTTAGTCCACAAAATCCGTTTCCGTTGACACGCACGCATTGCGACATTTTGCGAATTTTTCCGTTTCCCGGATTCTTTGTATTTCCGGCAATAAAAAAATATTGATATACACTCACTTCCAAAAGTTAAGCACGGAGAGAAAAATGCTAATTTCCGGAAGCCAATCAGAATTGAAGAGGATGCAATTCGCTGCAGAGGTAGATGGAAGTATGCAAATATGTTAGGTAACAGCCAATCGTGATTACATGTCAAGAAATATGCAAAAAGGGCTGTCTTATAAGAAGCCAGCTTTATGAAGGGTTACAGAAGTTGATTGTAAGTGCTGATAGAAGGTGTTTAAAACTTTCGTACAATTCGTTTTCAAGACATACGTGTTTCTATGACTTCCAGAAAACGAATGGAAGATTCTGAGTGCTGGCGTGCTGTGGGGCGCATTGTAACAGGACAGTCGATCACAGATGTTGCTCTTTTCGTCGGCGTTCATCATTCTGTAATTTCACGTTTATGGAAACAATTCCAAACCACACAGACAGTTGTCCGAAGGCCCCTAGGTGGTCGCCCAAAGGTTACAACCCCCGCGTGAGATCGATATATTGCTATTGTAGCCAAGCGGAATCGCAGAGCGGCCTCCACACGTGTGACATCTATGGTTACAGCGTCCATTGGTAAGGCTATATCTGCAGCTACTGTACGCCGAAGATTACATATGAATGGAATGTATGCCCGGATACCTCGAGTTTGTGTTCCTCTATCCGTCCAATCAAGAGGGGCACGAATAAAGTGGTGCCGGGAACATGGCAATTGGACTGTGTCTGACTGGGGCAATGTCATGTTTACTGATGAGTCAATATTTGCTCTGGAGACAGATGATAAGCGTATAAAGATACAGCGTAAACAAGGAACACGCAATCAGCCCCAAAACATCACCGAACATCACGCATTCCGAGGCAGAAGCATTATGGTGCGGGCAGAGATATCATTAAGATATCGCACCGACCTGCACATCTTTAAACGGGGTTCTGTGACGGCTATTCGGTATCGAGATGAAGTTCTAGAACCCATTGTGAGATTGTACGCTGCAGCAGTTGGCCCTACTTTTGTTTTAATGGATGATAACACACGTCCCCATGGAGCTGACATCGTCGATGACTACCTAGTGTGTGAAAGGATTGCGCGTATGGCGTGGCCAGCATATTCGCCCGACCTTATCCCATTGAAAATCTTTGGGATGCTCTCGGCCGTGATGTATCTTCACGTTTCCCACCTCCAGCCACTCTTATTGAGCTGGAAACTGCTCTACAAGAAGAATGGCGAATGGTGGTTGACCACCTAATTGAACGCATGGTCAGAAGGTGTAAACTTTGCATACAGATGAGGGGATATTACATATCCTATTAATATTCTTTTTTTTTTTTCATTTTATGCTGTTTATTTTCACATTATACATAATTCTGTTTAAGTCTCCAGCATGACATTATCTGATAACTTACAAAAATTTAATATTGTTTTCCTTTCTGTATATAATTATTGATTTTGTTTTATGTATAAATATATATGCTACTTTACTGCCAAATTTTGTGTCAATCAAAACAGTATTTGTTGATTTTTTTGCATGTTACATCTTTGTGCTTAACTTTTGGAAGTGAGTGTATATATATATATTGAAAAATATTCGTGTTATATCTTAATTAAAAAATATTGACATCATTATTTGAGATAAAAACTATCCTATATATTTTAAGTTGGAAGAAATAATACACAATATGCGAAATTATATTAAGATCGATTGAGTAGTTTCGAAGTTCATCACAAGGACAAACACCGTGACACGGGATTTTTATGTGTAAAGATTTCCCATACTATACAAGTTTTATAAAACTTTCTAACAGTGTTTCTGAAAAGCTAGATATTTTTAATATTCTTAAATGTAAAGTTTTTTACGGCATTTGAGCTCTTAATATGCATTAACTTTTATTTTTAATATTTTTTCGCGCGTTTTTTGTGTTTTGTTTTAATGTTGTTTCTTTTCTTATTATGTCTTTTTTTTTTAAGACTTTTTATATGTTTTACACCGTGTTTGGTGAAATTTAACACTTCTTTCTGTTCGTTTCCATGCATGCACTCTGTAACCGAAGTTTTTTTTTTCTGTAGTGTGCGCTTTTTTTAAAATAAATTAATAAATATGTATGTGTGCTTTTTGCGTGTTATATCTTAAATTAAAGTACGAGGGCTGTTCAATAAGTAATAAGACTAAAATTATTTAAAAAAATAAAAAAAAAAAACAGAATACCTTTAATCGTCATTATTTACATGGTTTTTTTCATAATAACTTCCGTGGTACGTAATGCATTTATCCCAAAGTTCTGTCCACTTCTTGAAAACATGTAAAAGTCCATTTTGTGAGAGCTGTTTCAAAACCGGCCTACGCAGCCTTTACACATGTTTTGTTGCTTACAAAACGTTTGCCTCGTAATGGTTTCTTAAGTTGAGGAAACAGCCAGAAATCGCATGGAGTGAGATTAGGACTGTATGGAGGGTGTGGTAAAATCTCTACGTTTGTTCTGCTGCGAAACATACAGTACGCAATGAGGCATTGTCATGGTGCAATAGGAAGCCATTTCGAAGCAATGAAAGTTTTCTTTTAACGTGCAGTACCATTGTTCGCAGGACATTCGTGTAGTACGAGTCGTTTACGGTAGTACCTGGTTCGACAGCGTGTTGATACACATTTCCTTCATAATAAAAAAAATATGGTCATAAGTCTACCAGCTGATTTCACAGTTTTCTTTGTCTACTGAGATAAAGCGTTTTAAGATATTGTTGCCTTCTTGTTCCAGTCTTTTATCATATCGTATCATATCAAAGGTATCCGATGCTGATTTTTGCTTCCATTTCGACAACTGGGCGCATCTCGTAGGCGCCCACAAACACACTTCAGTTCGATCACGTGATACTCAAAAATACGAGTCTGTACACGCCATCCAACAATAGCTTTTGTTAATATAGACAACAAACTTTTCTTATGCTACAGAAATTAACATTCCGATGAGTGGTTTTGCGGCAGTAAAATCAGGCTTATTACTTATTGAACAGCCTAAGTAGTTTCACAGCAGATGAAGTTTTTTCTAAGTTAAGGGAAAAGAGCATCTGGGTGTCATTGTTCATACATTTTTAAACAATAAAATATCTCAATCTGTAGTTGATAAAGTAGAAAGAAATTCCATGACTGACATGTCCATAATATCATATCATTAGCAATTTTGATGAAGAATTTTAGTATTGATTTATCCACACATCTCTGTGTTAAATAAATTTCCTACGGATAAATTTCCTATATTTTTTAATTTTTCAAAGGGGCTGCGGATTGGTATTTACCACTGCAGACCTAGTGCATTCCCTGGGAGTTCGTATCACTTTTTAGTGCGGCACCATATAGGTGGAAAACCCATCGCCGCAATGTAATTTTAACGCCCAGTTTCCTCCCCAGAGGGAGGCATCTGAGTTTAGACGATGCGAAATGGTGCACAAGGAATTTTAATTTTGCAGAGAGCACCCAAGCCGAACAGGCGCTCAAGGGATTTTTTTATGCTACATAACCCTACGACACGGACCCTGTCGATTTTCTGCATCATGATCTAAGGCCGGGATCGAACCCACAACCTTAAGTCTAGAAGGCCAGCGACAAATCAAGTACGCCACCCAGCCAGCTACGAATTAGATATTTTACAATTTATTTTACTTGAAATCACTTTGCTGTTGTATTTCACTTACAAATACGTATATTTTTTTTCAAACAAAGAAAAATTATTTTATTTACTAGACCACTCGTAAAATATTTTAACAATAGCCAACTTGTGAAAGAAATATAATCGAAAGACTTTTACCGACATCATACAAGAAGATAAAAAAAAATGAAACGCATCCGTCATTGATAACATATTTTTAAAAGAACGCACCTTACATATACAAACCACTTAAAACGGAAAAAAGCCGCTTGGCGACGTAAGTCTGTTAACATACAAACACACCTTTACCATTTATCTAGAATCTGATTCTTAATCTAGAATTCAAAGTTCTGTTTTGAAGGAAAAGAAATAAGAAATATAACATTTTTAAAATCGTCTTATGATAAGTTTTGTCTTAAGATATACTTCTAGCAATTTCCCACAGGAATAAAAACATTTGTTAAAAGATTCAGGGCTAATTCAAGTAAACACAAACAGTTTATGTTTACACTACATAAATAATAAGGTGAAAGGTCATTTACAGTTGTTTTGATGATATTTTG
>BMAV01027465.1:49751-63706 GCA_019973955.1 Trichonephila inaurata madagascariensis | reverse complement strand
GATTTATATATATATATATATATATATATATATATATATATAAATCTTGTTACGATATCTAGGGCATCAACTTAAGTTATATTTTTTTTAAAAAATACCGTGGAACAGGTCTTTATGAAAATGAGCTTTCTAAAACGTACATTGGTATTTTATTTGTGTTCGTATAATATGCTTGGGAATAAAATAAAATATTTCTAAATTTGAGACGGAGTGATAAAATTCGTACCAAAACTGAGCAGTCTTTAATCTGTTTATTGATGTATAACCTTAATACATTAAGTAACCAAGAAAGTTTTGTCGTTATTATACAACGCATAATTCCAAGGATTGTTTACACTTGTTATCGGCAAAATTCTAAGAATGGTTTATCTGGTATATTAGCATGTATTTTTAAACTTAAGTTACTGATTGAACCTTTCGCGCTCTAATTTAAAATATAATTCTAAACGGCCCTAAAAATTTCTGCGAAACAGAATGCAACATGAAAATGTTTACTTTATGAATTTCTTGGGACTAACACTATAAAAACCGGGGGGGGCGAGAGAATGCACACAGCACGCTTGAAAAGAAGATAAATACGTTAAGGAAAGCCCAAATATTATTTTAAAATTTTTCTGTTGGGACTAAATCACACATAATAGAGAACGATAGTAGATCATCAAATCATCAAATTTAAATATCAACGAATTGGAGACAATAATTGAAAGTTATCCCAGTTTAAAGTGTCAGCTGCTTGCAGAAACATTCAAAGTAAGTGATGAAATAATGACTGTATTTATGCAAAATAGGAAAGAGGTGGAAGTTGAGTAACGCACGCCCACACGTTGCAGTTGAGACAAATACAAAAAGTATACACCTTGGGTTGGATCTTGGGCATCAGCCTTCTTTTTCCTCGAATAAATCTCCATTATCATTTGCATAGTAAGCAGTTTAATAATGAAGATTTGAGGGGGAAGGCGAGTAGATATTCAATTTATAGAATTTTTTTAAAAAGTAGTTTATAAAAATGATATTTAAAAATTAGCTTTCTTTCATTGGGAAAGGATTGCTCAATTCGATTGGATATTTCGATGAATAAAATCATTTTATGTAAAAATACAAAAAAATGTTTTCCCCCTCAGTTCATTAATGGAATAATTTTCCTGTTTACCGGATGTACAGTCCGTTGAGAAATTATAAGACCACGCACTTTAATTTGGAAATTACGAAATAAGTAAAGGTTCTCATTATAATTTAAACACATAAAATGTATTACGACACTGTTTATGATGATAAGGTTGTGATAGCTCACGGGCTGTGGGTATCATCTCTTCATCATCCTCGCGACCTAAGTTTGAGGGGGATAAAGGATTGACCACTAATAGCTTCCATAATAAAACTAGTTTATTATTATCTCAATTTATATATTAAGCAAAGCAATACAAGTCTAGGAGGCTAATGATCAGGAATGATATGACATAAACTACAATTCTTACAAATAGCGCAACAAACCACCGAATCTATATTTATAGATGGTTCCCTAACTTACTAGAATCCGCTCTAGTATTAAAGTTTAATCTAATGTATCTTATCGATATTCCACGGCGAACAGCTACCAGTCCTTATATCGTCAATATAATACTGTATCCAACTTGATCCGGCAAATGGACAATCTTCTGGCTTCGAACCCACTTAGAACTCTTCTTAGAACTTCACTTAGAACTTCACTTAACACCCATAGAACTCCCCTAGCACTCCACGCGAATACTAAAGCTCCAATTTATACACATTCCTAATCTGCATAATCGCGTTCTCTTCTTGAGTTGGTTGGAAAGAATTGCCATTCTGGCCCCAAAGATTTCCCAGGAGGGTTTTAGTAGAAGGCGTGATAAAGCCCCGTTACAATGTTTCAATGTCTTTGAATAATGTAAGAAATAAATTAAGTGTTAGGTGTCGTTCTCGTCACTTGACCTTGATTCAAAATTAAAAGGTCCATCACCAATAGCCCTCCTGTTGCTTTTTCTTGCGCGGTTTTAATATTTTACTCTCTCTGTCTCTCAGACGATTTTCAAACAAAGTGTTTAATAGTTTTTCAAATAAATTAACATCGCACTATTTAGTTACCCGAGGGCTTTGTGGGGACGAGCCTCGTAATTTTGACTTAGTCAAGTGACGAGGACGGCACCAGAGCTGGAATCCAACACACCACATCAACGGGAGGACGTTTGAATCTCGGAATATTTAACGTGCATCGGCCCTCTCTGCACAGCGGGTCTTCAAAGGTACTAGGCTCGAACTCCTGACACGCCAGCCCCGAGTCAGTTACCTTGACCATTGGCTACCGTGGCCTCCCAATAAATATGTGGATAACGCAATCAAAACTTGTACCTTCGTTTCTCAGATAATTTCGGCGCAAAATATTAATGCGTGCGTGTTTTGTAAACGATTCCTATGTGTGTGATGTATAGTTCTATGTTAATTTTCTGATGTGGTCTTATTATTTCTTAACAGACACCTTATTTGATTTTTAGAAAAGAGTAAATTTTAATAAAATTTGAGTTAATTTTTTCTGCAAGTGCAATTAGCACAGAAAATGTTACACAATCAATTTTAAATACACACACTGAAAAATTGCACAATATGCCTTCTTCAGAAATGCACCTATTCGTTTTTTAATGGTCTTATAATTTTACTTAATCTTATAATTTTACTGTATTTAGGGGAGAAATTAAAATTGTAAAAATCTGGTAAAATAAAAATCAGAATTTCAAAATTTACATGAAGCCACAATTTTTGATTCATGATAATATACATATTTCAAGTCAAGCATAAAACCAAAAAAGATCTGAGTCCTATATTTCTATGTCTAATTGAATATCATTATAGTGGAATACTATATCGTATTCAAGTAATATATCTGTTTAACGTTCTTAAATCATTTACTTAACGTTCTATCCTCCAAACAGAGCAAAATTTCACTATATTTCATTATACAAATTATATAGTTACATTTTAAATTTTGTTGTAATTTCCCGACTTTCTTTTTAAACTTAAAATTCGTTTGTATTCATGTGTACATGAATACAACCTGGATTTCTAACGCTATTTAATACTGCACTAAAGTTTAATTCTTCATGTTTGCTTTTCTTTTTAAAATTTTAAACACTTTTAATGAATACCTCACCAATAATTTGCCTGTAGAATTTTAACTCTTATGCAAAAAGCAACCTGTCACTGAATATGAACGAAAAGCTCTATTTTAAATATATCCTTGTCTAAAAAAAGATGTTCAAAATACAGCCAGTCATAAACTGTCAACTATATAAGCTTGGTTTTTCATATAATCCTAAGCCTACATTTTTTCACCCTCTTGAGATTTATCTTTCCCGAAGTGCCATTTTGAAGTACTGGAATAATAAGTAGGTTGAGGATAAGAGGGAGCCATAAATTATTCTCAGAACTTCGAAATTGCATGTATAAGTACTTTAGTTGCGCAAAAGTTACAGGTGGTTAATTTTAATTTTATTTTTTCCCCAAAAGTGAAAAGAAAAGGAATTTTGCTCGGTTTACGCTTCTGCTAGTGACCGAAAATTAAAATGACGAACATAAAATGCGTGTAATCGTGAAAAATTTTTTGGCTAATTTATAAAATATATTATGGGAAATCATACAGCAATTCAAAATGTGGATTTTTCGATAAGTACTGTTCTTTCTTCTCGTTTTGGTTGAAGTGGAGATCTCGCTGATCTTTAAAGTTCATGGTGTCACACAGCTGAAAAATCGGCTTCTTTTTGTGAAAAGGATAGCCACGTTCCCATACACACGTGCACCCCTAAATATTGTGAAGTCCTGTCTTCCGTCATCGCCCCGGCAACCTTCGATCGTGAGAAAACCTCAATCTGCCCACAAGCCGGATGTAATTCGAGAATAAAGGGCTACCGTCCCCATCCCAAGACTCTGGAGAGGGCAAAGGAAGTCCGTTGGAAAACACCGAAGAGAACGGTTGTTGCCTCTTCCCTCACAAATATCATATTCACCTAATGAAATAACCAATATTTTGAATTTCAATGAAATTTTTCTGTAATTAATAGTTGTGACGTAAATAAACCAAATATTTAAGTTCCTAACACTCACACTACACTACCATGAATTTTCTTAAACGTCACACCGGAGGAATCCTAACGCATGACATACGGAAAAGCCATTAAATCGGACATAGAATGATTACAAACACACACAAAGATATTCGCAATAATTTACTTTTATTAAGTTAAAAATGAGAAATGAGTACGTGGATAAGACAAGTTAAAGGGTAAGAATCAATTGGTACTCCTCCGAAATGAGATGCAACTTCAGAAACTTGCCAAGATCATGAAACTTATGAGTGGTTACACAAATATGAATCAGGCACTGATTTATGTGGCTATATATTGTCCACAAACATCTACTGTTATTTATAATTATGTAAAGTATTTCAGTGATTACTTATGTACAATTCGGTAGTGACGTTGCTTTTCGGAGTGGCGTTGTTCTAGCTTAAAGTGCCAATTTGGTTGGACAGTAGAAAACCCTAGAAAGAAAGGATAGACCTCGCGAATAGCCCATTGTTAAAAAGGGTCAAAAGGGGAATAATTTGATTAATGGAAAAAGGTTCTGTTGCTAGTTCTAACTGGTTATCCATTGGGTTTTTTTTTTTTTTTTGTTTTTGTTTTTTTTAAGTAAAAAGTATCTATTTTGAACAGATAGCTTTACTGGCCACACAACAAAGCCTCACAATACGAAGAGTCCGAAGCCTTGTATCATGTTATTTATTTATTTTTTGTTTTGTTTTGTTTTTTTATAAAGAGAGAGAATTTAGAGATGTGAAACAGACGCATGCAGAAATATTATTCATCTTGCTACAACATAATAAATTTCTGAAACTCACAATTTTAAAATGATGGTATAGCTTTAATTTCTTTTTTTAAAAAAAAATAAGAAAAAGGGGAGGTCTCTAGAATTTTTCGCCACATAGGCTGGAGCAGTGGCGTAACGGAGAATATTAGGGCACCCCTGCAAAGTCAGATTTTGTGCCCCAAGCCCAAATACGTACTTGGAGTCAGTCAGGCTTCTGGCCCCCTAGAATCCCTGGGTCCCCCGCAATGCGGGGGTGTACGTTACGCCACTGGGTTGGAAACAAGAGATTGGATCTCACTAAATACGTGTTAGAAGGAAGATGGAACAAACTTTAAATCTCCAAAGTGACAAAGAACAAGAAATTTTAATTCTGAAATTATATGTGATAGACTTTTTACAAAATCTATGATAACTTTTATAAATTATTGTAAACTCCTCATTTCATGTATTTTTTCACACTATTTTTATAAAGCATTATATTAACTATATTCATTCATAAGAGTAAAATTAACTCAGGATTATACAATAAAGCAACAGCTGTTAAGTGAGCTTTCAGTTGATCCTCTAAAGCAGGGGTGTCCAACCCAAATGACCTAGCGGGCCACTTCGGAAAAACATAATCTCGCAGGCCACACAAAAAATATGTACATTTATATCAGATTTGGAAACAAAAAAACATTTATTGGAGTGAAAATTTAAAACAAAATGAATTATTATTATTGTTTTCCTTATTTTTCATGTATACAGACATAGATAATATAATAATGTTTATATAATATAATAATAAAATGATCAAATTATGTTTAAAATATTACAGTTGCCATTTTCTTGAAAATTACGGAGTTCCTTTTGACTTGATCTTTCGTTGCTCATTGTTGAAATTCGATTGTGATGTTATTCTCAAACGATTAAGTATACATTGCCTTTTTTATCTTAACCGTCCTGAATAATTTTTTTAAACTTTAAAAAACTCTGACTGCCCCTTACTTTTTGGCCACTCCAAACAGAAAAGGAGGAGGAGAAATCAAAGTCGCACACACAGAGAATCATGTACCATCCATTGTAAAGGATATGCGTAATACAATTCGGAATTTATTAAAAAGGTAATTTATTATAATAAAATCAAACGTAACTGTTTGATAAAATATAAATCTATTTTAATTTAAAGGACGTTTCTCTTATCAAAAAGGATTTATTTTAAAACAAGAACAGTTAACAGGCAAAAACATTGTAGATTTATATTTAGATATAAATTTCCCCTTAAATAAATTTCAAAATGAAAAAACTTTAAAAACCTGATATTTAAAAAAAATTTTAAAAGAGTCAGTGGGCCGCAAATTACGTACTGGCGGGCCACATGTGGCCCGCAGGCCGCGTGTTAGACACCCCTGCTCTAAAGGATGACACTTATTCGAAATTGATGCCATAATTAGTATACCTTTTTTGGTGCAGTTGAATCGTAACAAAAGATCCGTTCACTTGAGATTAGCCACTTAAAACCTGACAAAGGCACTTTCTTCGAATGAATCACCTGAACTTGTGTAAGAATTCTTTTGTATTGAAGTTCAAGCGAGAGATTCAAGACAAAAATCACGTTATTGATTAGTGAAATTGCAGAAGCTGAAATATTCTGTTTTTATCACTAAACCATGAATTTATTTAACTCCTAACCTTAAAATTAAAAAAGTGATGGCTATCGTTATATTTCCAATTTCTAAAGATTAAAAGATAAAAAAAATATTTGTGTTAGTGGTAGCGTGCAAATTATGTGTCAGTGCAAATTGCTTGTCAGATATTTTTAAAACAAGTGTTTACTATGTCCAATTGAAGGGGACAACAAATATTGTAACTTTCAAGAAAAATGAATTTAAAATAAAAAGAAATAAGCGTTATCTTTTCAAAAGCATTTTAGTCTGTTAGTTTTATTCAGAAGTTTCTGTCTTTTTAAAAATTATATTCCTTCCTTAAAAACTATATCAACAAACTTATTAGTCTTGATAGTGAAGATATGTACTGGAAATTATACCTTTATTTTTCAGAAAATTTTCACTAATAAAACAAAATTGCTCCCTTTCATTGAAAATCGTAGTAAACAAAACCAGAAAAAAAACAGTAATTTCTTATAAAACTTTTTAAAAACACCAATATACAATCCAAAAAATTACAGCAATTTCAAGAAAAAGATGTTAATATTTTGCTTATTCAATATTGTTCTTTATTTAGTTAAGAAAAGTCTTGCTACCTAAAAATTATTGCTCATATTTTTTTGACGAGGTGTAGAATCAGCTTTAGCGCATTCGAAAGAAGATACATTCAATTGAGCACATTTTTTGCTGAAAGATCAAACAATACAAACAAGCAAAAAATACATGAAATTAATTTTTTCTTAAAAAAAAATATATTACTTCATGATTTTACGGTAGAATTTGAGTTCCATTCTTATACGAATATTTCGATACAAAATTTTTTAACGAAACTCCCAACACCAATAAGTTCGACAAGACATCTATTAAATAAAAACAATGAGACGAAAAAATGCAATTAAATACATTGTGTCAAAGCAAGAATTAACGATCTTAAGCAATGTTAAATCTTTCAAATATAACATAACTACTTCTTCACAAACATCTATAAAGTCAGCAGAGTTTTCAAAGGATTGCTCCATTTGATACATTGAATAATTTTAACACTTATAAGTTAAATTGTATATGTTACCAACAAAGTATGACATCCGGCATTCTTTAGAATGCCTAGGCATTGTATAGAATGCCTAAAACTAGCCTGCAATGTATGAAATGATTCTTATATCACACATTGCCTAGGCCAGGGGTGGCGAACATTTATGGATCTCAACGTGCCATTTTTTTCTATATTTAATGAGGTATAGACGTTCCATCAAATATATTTGACTTGTGATTATTGGGAAAATAATAAAACTAAATACTAGCAACTCAAAACTCTTTATTTACTACGAAAAAATGTATTTTTTTTTATACGTGTAATTCGAATTAAAGTAACATTAGTGTGACTTCTGTTGTCGCAGATTAGATTACAAATAACTTATATTAGGATTGTAAGATGTTACTTTTAGCAGAATGCATGCTGAATTGAAGTCGTTTGCCAAACGGCTTCTAAGCGAATCTTTAATGTTATTCGTCCCTGAAAATAATGACTCGTAGGCATAGTTAGATGAAAATATGGTTAAAATAGCATGAATCAGCTTCTTCAAACAGTTAAATGTGTGTGGAATTGAATTCAATGTTTCCAAAATTTCGTTACTCGCATTTTTACCTATATTGCTTGTTCATCTTTTTGTTTCAATCAATTCCAGCATTTTTCTTGTTTCAATAAGTTTTTGAATCCATATTGAACTATACTGGAAAACAATCAGTTGCATTTCAAATTCTTCAATTTCCAGCCAATCGGGACAAGTTCAGTTTACCAAATGAAGTCACTTTAGGATACATAATAAACTTGAGAGTTTCCGATAATTCTTTGAACTGAGAAAATCTCGCTGAAAATTGCTTCATTGACGATCCGATTGATTCCTTTTGCTTTGTGGCGTGCCCAAAATATTGTGTCGCGTGCCACCAATGGCACGTGTGCCATTGGTTCGCCCTCCCTGGCCTAGGCATTCTATGGAATGCCTAATGAGAAACCGGCAAAGTATGAAATACATCTCTGATTCGTTTAGAATATTGTGTGGTAAGACACGAGACTTATAACGCGTGTCTCAGGCTCAGAATTTGTCAGTTGCACATTGTGGTTTGTTCGGGAGTGTCAAAATACTCAATTTTACATAAACTTTTTCAGCAAAAAATTCGTTTTTTCCTGTGTTGCATGAAAATGGAGAAGCAAGTTGTAGTGTTGGAGAGCAGGGGTAGGCAACCTATGTCACACGGTACAATTATCAGCGGCACTCAACACTACTCAGCTAATTTGTCGATTTTTGAATGAACTTCATAAATTTGTAATAGACCTTATTTGACAAACATCTCCAGAATATGGAAAATTAAAGAATTGTGAAAAAATTTGAAAGATAACTCTAAAGGTAAATTTACTGCTTTTTTTTATAAATTATTGAATGCCATAGCTGGAGATATTTAATTGTTTGAAGAGAGAAAATTGCATATGTATTCTGCATTTCCGCTTTTAGTTCTACATGTCTAAGTAAAATATCTTTCCTCATACGAAAAATATTTCGAGTCCGCACAGAAATTGTTTAACAATTGAATGCTCAGAATCATGTTGAAAGTAAAAGTCACAAATTACACCACATTTCTATACAATGCCTAGGCAAAGTATTACATAATTCTCTTGTTTCTTACTTTGCCTAAAAGCGTCCAGCATTCTATCCAATGCCTAGGCATTCTACAGAATGCCGACATTTCATACTTTGCCAGTAACATACATATTGATTTATAAAATGATGAATAAAAAACACAGATAAATAGTATTTAAGCAAATTCGATAGAACGAAGGAGAGGTAAAGTGTGCAAATAAACATAAAATATTCTTTCAAAACAATAAAATCGAACGACGCCATATGACGTGAAACACTTATAAGAAATCTAATTGTGATGAAAAATCAGATGTTTATGTGAAACTAGAAATACATGACACCCGATTTCATTGAATTTTTAAAACCATGGCTTAATTTCATGAAAAACAATGATATCTTATCGAAGTATATCTTTTATATAGTATCTTATCGACTATATCTTTCAGTAAAGCAACTTCCGTGTCTTGGGAAAAAAAATAGCAATTTCAGTCATGATTTTCTTTTTTATTGGTATTAAAAATCTGCTTTTTACTTTTTCATTTGAGGTATTTTATTTTGCTCGTTTCATTCAAACAATAATATGTTCTGAAGAATTAAAACTATAAATTACGCATTAATGTTCTAATCAATCAATTAGGCTTAGGTATGAAATTTTTTTTTTTTTTTACTTTAAAATAAAATTTCACTGATGAATTAAACTGAAAAATTCGTATGAAAAATCAAACATTTTTAACTTAGCAGACAGATACAAAATCTTCAGTTGTATGAGCACAAAAGTCCAAATTCTTCTTCCAAAAAAAAAAAAAAATTGTGTAGTTTTGGAAGGAAAAATTTTGATATTGTAGAGAAATTACATCAACTACTTTTCCAACGACTAACTTGTTTTCACTCTGTGCGCCATTGAGCAAAAGAATTCAAATTATCTACATCCTGTTATACTATAATATATATAATATACCTGTTATATTAATACTATACCTGCTATACACTTTGTCTCAAAAAATAAGCAACAAACAGTAAAATTAGCATAATTCAAAGAAAAGAAAGGTTACAGCGACAAATTTTGCACATCGTCGGCCTAATTATCAGGCTGCGTAACTCCACTGGTATAACTGATTTGATACAGGAGTGCAACGCGCCAAGCGCTTTTTGGCGCGATTCCTTAATCGCGCCAAGCAGTGGTTGTTGTCGGGTTACATGAAATCAAAGATGACGGCCTAGCGTTTCTCCTTTGTTTTGTCTACGCCAGGCCTCAGTGCGCGCTCCGTTTTTAATTTATTCCTTCGATCAGTGTAATCACTATTTTTTTTTATTTCATAATAAAACTAGATTTCGAAGGCAGAGGTGATGGCTAGATTTTAACATAAAATAAATACAACAGAAAGTAACATTAATGTATTACACTTCCAGATATAAATTATTTCCACTATTTTAAGTGTTCATTAAAGAAATTTGTAACAATATCGCACGCGCGCGCGCGATAAAAATATCAAAGTAAAACATATTGTAATATTATCGCCTATCTTGGCGAACATAAACAACAACTTGACGCCTAGCCCTACTGTATCAAATTAGCTTCCCAGATGGAGTTACGCAGTCTGATAATTAGACCGACTTCATGTACCTTGTAGTGAAATGCAAAAGCAGTTCCGCAGTAAAATAGTTGCATAACCACACATAATGCTGTGTAATACAATAGCTATATTTATTTTACAAAAACTGCACACTAAAAATAGCACCTATGTCATTAGTGAACGTGCTCTCCAGTATTTTTCGGTTATACCAACAAAACCATTTAGTGCAGGGCATAGGCTGACCAATCACAAAGAGTACAGTCAGGAGTGTGATAGATATAAGAACAGGTTCATTTCAGTAGTTTCATACAAAAAGAATGCAATAGTAAAGAATCTAAAATAAGTCAACGTATTTATTTTGAATTTGATATGTGATTCTTTTGTATTCGTACTTTGGTAAAGTATTATTTCGTATGTTATGTGAAAAGGCTAAGAGTATAAAACGGTCTACTAGAATTATCCAACTACACATGTTGGCCATGTTGTACAATTTCTCTTGTGTGCTAACTTACAGAGGTTCTATCGCATTTTTTTTTCTCAAAAAAATAGTCAGCTGTTTGTTGTAAATAATAAATGACAGGAATTTTAATTCTTTGTTGTAATTTTTAATTACAATTCTTTTATTTGCAGATAAAATTATATGAATATATAGTTAAAATACAAATAAAAAATTATTTTGGTGAAGTTTTAGTTTTTTGAATCATAATGATAATCTATGCATTTATTAACGATAAATAAACTATGACGTATGTTTAATTACTTTTAAATTCGTGTAATTTAAGTTATTAAATTAATTGCTTATATGAAATAAATTGTAATGCCTGCATTTTAATAATTTCATAAGGATAATTATATGTATCGCAAGGAAAATTATAGCACCTAATATTAAAGATTCATAAAATTTATAATTACTTATTCGTGAAAATATACTATTTCCATTGAAGCATAAGGTGAAAATAATATACAGTTATATAATTACTTTAAAGAGAATTGTAAATGAAATTACATAATATATGTAATTTACAGTATCTTCGATGTGTTTTAGAGGTATTATAGGTATAGGTTTAGAGGTTTCGATATTTACAGCAATATAACATTAATCAAAGCAATTTATGAATTTTTTTTCTTCTAAAATGACGAAAAAAATGAAAGTTTTGCAAAAATCGTGTGCCCATTTTTCTGATGAAGCTTCAAACTTTCTCATTTGAAATAATATAGAATGAAGAGTGCCGAAATGTGTTCCCAAAAACATCGATTCAACGAGATAAACATCTCAATCCGGCTTTCTTCAAGACATATCAGCTTGATTAGATATCTAAGTTTACACGTAGCTAAATCAGAAATACAGATCATTAAAGCTGGTTTTTTCCCCGTTAAACTGGAGAACATATCTGGTCTGCTGGTTCTTATCTTGATTTCTCTTTAGATTGTGATGCATGGTAGATTTTGAAAAGTCTCCCCGAAAATCGCATTTTATCAGTTGCAATTGCTCAAGATAAAGGGAATACTTGGAGCAAGATTTCCCCAAAGAATACTGCCTAGATATTGTGGAAGAGTTATTTAAGGTATTTCAGTTAATAATTAAGCAAAAGTAATTCCAGTTCATATTCATCGACTGTATTCTTTATTGGTGCAATAATAATTCCTAAGGCTCCATTCCTAAAAATACTTGTATTATGGAATAATTATTTGAACACATACATTTTTAACGGAAACCACACAAGTGAGATTAACTTAAATTTTGAAAAATTACGTTAAACCCGATTAAACGTTGGGCGATTCGCTCCCCAGTATTGCCGTCTTTCACAAAAGCGATCGTATACGTCTTTCACAAAAGCGATCATATAAAAGCTATCGTCACAAAAACGAACATATCCAACCCACGACCCGGGGGCCGCATGTGGCCCGCCTTGAATAATTTTGCGGCCTGCGAGATTCTTTACAACTTTAAGGCCGTATCACACGTATATTTTTCATGCAATTTTTTCGTCCAATTTTTGGCCGAATCTGAGGGGGAAGGGTTGCCGTAAGCAAACCGACACGCTCTGACGTCAGCCGCGCTCTATCTCCACATTGAAAAATTACTCGCAGATTTTTCTGCTTCGTAAAATGAACATCCAAAATTATTTCTTTCATTTCGCTTGCGCAATTGCTGTGATGGGTGTAAACTAAAAATAGAGCACCATTCTATTTAAAATATTATACGCCGTTAAAATATTATACACCATTAAAATATTATACGGCATATCTGAAATGTTAGACAAAACCGGAGCCGCCATCTTGTTTATGACGTAGGGTGCCGAAGAACCCCATTGGCTGGAATTTCAAGCAATTTTATTTGGAACAACTTTTTGAGCTCGCTAGCAAAAAATTGTTCTAAAGCGGTTGCTATGGCAACTGAGTAAAAATTGCACGAATTGAACGAAAAATTGCTTGAAACGTGTACTTGTGATACGGCCTTTACAAAATTCGACTATTTTTTTACAATATTTTTTGTGTATAAAGAGTTTTTATTTTTTATAAAAAACAAATCCCATAACTCTTATTATTTTATCACGTTGCTTCTGTTACTGCGAATCTCTTTTTTTTTTTCTGAATTGAAATTTATCAAACATAAATCGTCCTCAAACTTAACGCACGAAAGTCTGCAACATCAATTACGATACGCAAATACACATGCATTGAGATCGACTTGCAAAAACTAAATGAAAGAGTTGTGAGAAACAGATATCTCACTAATTAAATAAATTAAACATTATTTGATCATTGCATTATTATTATTATTCTATCTATGTTAGTATGAAAAGCAATGAAAGCAATAGTAATATATCAGTCTGTTTTAGATTTTCACTCCAACAAATGCTTGTAATGGATCCAAATCTAATATAAAGATATATATTTTTATATGCGGCTCGCGGGATCGTAAAGTTCTTCCGAAGTATTGGAGGGAAAGGGAAGAAATGGCACAAATAAGCAAATTTTTCTCTGAAATAAGTAAATCGTTCGCAAACACTAGCAGGGTCATTTTATTGTATTCCAAAGTCTTCAAAATAGTTTAACTGATAGCAGCACAAAGGAAAGAATCGTATTTCGGCAGGACGGATATATACGTTCGAAGCACATAACGCATGGGTTAAGCGAGACGGATATATACGCCGGAGGCATTTGTGGCGGTGTGATATCTATATGAACTAGTACCAACATCACGCGTTGACGATCGTTTT
>BMAV01027465.1:36241-49741 GCA_019973955.1 Trichonephila inaurata madagascariensis | reverse complement strand
GGTTACGTACTTGCGTTCGGAACGGAAGGTACCCAGAACGAACCTTCTTCCTTCACATTTAATGAGCTAAAATAAACATTATGTAGTATCCAATATAATAAAATACAATGGCTTTTTATATATAATGGTAGTTCCCACACTGGAAAAACAATTACAAAACACACACAAAAAAAAAAGAAAAACACAGAAAGTTTTCCTACAAAAAAGGCATTCGAACAGTTGTACGAAAATCCGTGGTTTCTTCAAAAGCAAAATTATTTTTATATATATTTTTGTATTTCGAAAGTAATTCAACGTTTGTTTGTTTTTATAATCTTAATATTAATTCTAAAAATTTTTTGCGATAAATCTGAAAATTTCCTTATTTTTTTTTTAAAAAAAAAAAAAAAAAAAACAACCTTTTTAAAAGCAATATTTTAAAATTCAAATTTTTCAGAATTTTTTTTTTCTTTAATAATTTTTTTTAAATCCAAAATTGATCACAAATTTTAATTGGGCAGAAGTCTAATGAATGGATAAACGTTTGAAGACTGAGAGATCTTATTGAACAAGTAATTTTTCTACTTTTAGACTTTTTTTTTTATTTCTAAATTCGACGCACTTTTAATCAAATGATTTTACAGCGTGTCAATATGCTTTCTAACAAGAATTCTACAAAAATCTTTTTGTTGTTAATCTACAACTCTTAAATTTTTATTTTATTTGAGAGTAAAATGTATTAACACTTCGAAAAGAAATCTACCCCCAAATTCATATTTAATTAAAGAATTACAAGAAAATGAAGTCTGATTTAGATATATTTTTCTTCCAATAACAGTATGCACACAAATCTGACAATGTAAATGAACAGTTATCTCTATTTTTAACAGTTATCTCTGTCTCAACAGTAATTAAAAATAATTCTGCCACAAAATTTTAATATTTAGAAAAAACTGAACTTTAGAAGTCTCCAAGAAGTGTTTTTAGCATTTCCCCTGATTAAATTTTTTTAATTAACGTCGACTTTAAAGCTGCACAAGAGCTATTGGCGACGGTACTCTTACTTTTGAACCTTTGGCAAAGGACAGGAACGACACCTGAGCTCACGTCCAATTTTTCAAAATTCCACACCATACCACCTTGAGGACTTTCAACCCGAACACATTTAAATGACAGTAACCCCTCTACATGGAGGGTCTTGAGCGGTACCGGGATTCAAATCCACGACTCGACAAAGCCAGTCACGAGTTCACAACCGTAACCATTCGAACAAAACGACGACAATCATTTCCCCTGATTGATACCAAGCTTTGGCACAATTCCGAATTATTATTTCTTCGAAACCAAATATGAAAGTAAAATTTAGTTAGAAAAAGACTTTTTTTCAATTCCTACAATTAGTTCTCTCTCTCTCTCAACATATATATATATGTATGTACAGTGGCGCACACAAGGAGGGGGTCCTGGGGGTCCGGACCTCCCCCCAAAGCCGTAGATTTTTTTTTTATTGATTATAATTCTAATACGTAAAATTTAATGAAGTATTTGTTATTAATGATTAATTTTATTAATTAACACTAATTATTTATTCAATAATTAGTTTTTTACTGTGTTTTGTTCCCGAAAATCGATAAAATCAAAAGGCGCAAAATACAAGAATGGTGAACTTTCGACCCCGCCCCCCCTGAAAAATTTCTGTGTGAGCTACTGTATATGTATATCTTGTTCGAATTTTCAATCGTTTACAAAATATTTTTTATTCCTCCTCTGAAGTTCAAACACGTTTTTTTAAACTTGTAATGAATGACACTTGATGTTAATACGGATTTTTCCAATATTAATTCATTAATTAAATTTTATTTTTTAATTTTAAATTTATCCTGCGTTATTTCTGACGAAGTTAGGACTAGCACCAACAGATAGCACTAGTAAGTTTTTCTAACAAATTTTTTCTTGGCTTGAAATATACTTTTTTAAACTTGTAGTGGATGACATTTGATGTTAATACAGTTTTTTGCAAATACTAATTCATTAATAAAATTTAACTAACTAAAATAAAATGTTTCTTAATTGACCAAAGTAGGAATCGAAATTTTTTTTCTATTACTGGTTTTATAGGTAATTTGAAGCAAAAACGTCCTATTATGCTTTCCACAAATTGCTTATAAACAGAAAAGGAAAATCTTACAATTTTGGGGCAGCAAAACCCAAAGTAGAATGTGTAAGCGATTATTTAAGAGATTCTTTCCCACTGAAATTAGATTAGTGCAGTGTGGAAATCTGAAGAGTGGGGTCCAAACCCAGGTATCGTCTGCGTCATTTGACCGAGGTTCAAGATTATGAGGTCCGTTGCCATCTGACTTCATGTTGTTTTGAAGCACAATGGTAATAAATAAGTAATTCTTCAAATTAGATGCTTCGAACATTCTTTGGCATTTTATTTTGTTATTAAAATAGTATAAATAGCTAGTATAATATAGTTTTTAACCAGTTGAAAGTAGAACCAGTTGACTGTAGCGCCCCCGTTTGAGAGCGTGCAACTATGTGCATCACACGGAAATATGACGAATATACCGTAAAATCCGGCGTATAACGCGCACTTTGAACACAAAACAAAAAATTGAAAATTAAGAGTGCGCGTTATACGCCGGGTATTAAAACGATAGCTTTAAAAATAACAAAAAAGAATGCGCATAAAAAAAAATTAACTTCTAGATGTATCGAAACATTGTGTTTATTTAAAAGAAACGACTTGCCTTATGAACAAGAACAATTGCAGTTCTAAAAGTATACTATTTTTTCAAAAGTCTGGGATAATACCTCGAAAAAATTACTTCAAAATATAAAAAAAATGTATATTAACACTTCAGATTTCTTCGTTAAAAAGGGGGTGCGCGTTATACGGCGAATACACCTAAAAATTAAAATATTTAGCTTTAAAGTATAGGTGCGCGTTATACACCGGTGCGCGTTATACGCCGGATTTTACGGTACTCGTCAATCGCAGAGTAAGTGTCGCTGTTAAAGTACTGAATCAAATAGATGGGCTTATTTTATAAATTTGTCAATTTTATTGCTAATACTTATTTATTTAGTTAACATAAACATACATACATATTAATCGATAAACGCAAGAAAAATTAAATACATAGAAGGGTATATAAGAATTTAAATTACTTCTGTGGAGTGGTATTCGTCAAACAAGGTACTATAGATATATTGGGACTTCGCAAATGGATTTTAATGAGCGAAAAATTTGTTATGCGAACTTATACGCAATTTCAGCCGATGCATACGTGGACGCATGAGTTTATCTTAAATTTTTCATGCTTTTAATGTACCGTACAATCCGGCATATAACAAGTATTTTGAACACAAAAAATAAGATCGAAATCTACGGGTGCGCGTTATACGCCGGGTATAAAAATGAGAGCTTTGAAAATGAAAAAGAGATGAGCACAGAAAAAAAATTAGATTCTACATAGATCGAAATACCGTTTATTTAAAGGAAATGACGTTGTATTTCTAGAAGTACACTATTTATTTAAAAGCCTGGGATAATACCTCGAATAAATTACTTCAAAAACGTAAGAGCATTTACATACGTACATTTCAAGCTAAAAAAGGGGATGCGCATTATACGGCGAATACACCAAAAAATTAAAAATTGAAGCTCTGAAGTATAGGTGCACGCTATACGCCGGATTTTACGGTATTTCTTTTTACTCTAGCCTGGCTACAAAATATTCTAAACATCTTGGAGTTTGAGAATACGTTTTGTTTTTCTCAAAAATTATACAATTTAAATAGCCAATGGTCACTATATTTTATTCATGACGAGTTTTCTCGTCATGAAACAAAATCCTTCAACTTCTCCATAACGAGCATGCACTTCAGTTAACGAGTTAAATATCTTCATTCATTTAAAATGCAATTTTATTTCGAATACATCCACAAATGTTCCGTGTGTACTACATATCGATTTTTCCCCCGGAATATATATGCACTTGAAAAAAATCATTTTTTCAATATCAAGCAGATTTCATCAAATTTCATTCTACTATCCAGACCCTTTGTGATGTAGCGAGAACTTCAGGCATTGAACTTTGACATACATCCAAGCGAAGCTGACACAATGTAACAAACAAACTCTGTTTTCAAACCGTCTGTTCTAAAATAGCCCTTCAAAGAAAAGGAAATAAAAAAGATTTAAATAATAAAAAAAACCAACAGGATAAATAAGAGTTCAACCGTCGGGGTATGTCATCCACAACTTCAACTTCCATTTGCAAAGTCTGCTGCGGCATGCTGCTATTTGCTTATTCGTCTTTCTTGAATGATCATCATATGCTGGAAGTCGGCCAAAGATTCCGCTTTCGCTGCGGTTGAACTGCTTTATCATGTCGTCTGGCATTCCCGTGTAGGCGCGAACGGAGTTATTTTTGAAGCCCTCGAAAATGACATCATTTGTGACGTAAACGTCGAAGTTTATTTTGTATGTTCGTTGTAAATATTCAGAGGATGACTGTAAGTCAGCGCCACTCTAGAAACATTTCAATTTCAAAGCAGGAGTAAAAAGTGCTCGTATAATTTCTTAAATTTAAGCTAACCCTAAAAATTCAAGGCAAAAACATTATTTTCCTGACATTGATCCCCCTCAAAGGAAAATTTTACCTTTTCCAACTTTTTTGTTGTTTCTCTTTCTTTCTCTCTCTCTCTGAAAATTCAAGATGGTTTCTATGAGAATCTTGAATTGCCTTTTGTGGTGAAATTCGAAAAAGATCCGATTGATTTATTATTCATTAACATAGCTTTCAGAAGCTCAACACAAGGAATATTTCAAAAAAGTCAAACTATATTATATTTAAGAATATTTTATTGATTATTATTGTTACTGGTTGTAATTTCGTTTGATCTTCAAATACTAGAATAGAAATATAAGCATATTATAATATAAAAATACTTAACCCTACTAGAGTAAGTATCTTAAATAATGCATCAAAATAACATTTTATATTTTATTTTATTAAAAAATATTAATAACGCTCTCAGAGCACATAAAAGTATTCAAAAATTCGAAATAATATGTTCAGAGCAGTATTTTGTAAAAACACGTTGAGGTAAAACCTTTTTTCATTACTATTTAATATAAGTACAAAAGTATACAGAAAATCATTTTGCATTGATTTTGTAGTGTTTTCATTACACTGTGATTTAATAGTGAAATCGGTTTTTTAGATAAAACAACGCAAGAAAAAGTTATTAATAATTACAAAAATTGATACAATTTCAAAAAATATAGCCAATTCTGGTTGAAGAAAATTACAAAAGTTGATTTTAGATTTCAATCTCTTGTACCATGTAACATTTTTGATACATAAATTTTGTTTATTTTTCATCATTTTCTAAATTTGGTGATACGAGCTCAACTAATTCAATTTCGTCTACATTTTTTAATTAAAATTAATTTATAAACTTGTTTTCACTTTTTTTTAGAATCTAAAAAAGTAGAAAATTTATGCTTTTCCCACAAATAATTATTTAACTTTTTTTTACCTAATTCTTACCTTGAATTATTTTTTTAAAAAAGTTACAACCATTTGGCAAGAAATAGTTCCTGGACTTTCTCTATGTCAGTGGTTCTATGGCAGCGGCCCCCTTCATGTATCAGGCTGATATCGTGGATCCCCAAGATTTTGAGCACCCCCTCTCTGACCCCAAACGCATGCCAAAGTGCTTTAAGATTCCTCAATAATCCTAAGATTGCCTCTACTGCTTTTACAGACCTTTTTAACGCTTCATTATTTTTCCTTTAAGAAAAAACATCTAATTATATAAAAAATATTATACATACTGATTTCAAATAATGTTCTTAACTATGATAATTGACCCAGACGCGCGGTTTAATCTTCTCTGGCAAAGCTGTTGAGGTTGCCGGAAATGTCTTCAACAGCTTCGGAGCGATCTAAAGATTCTTTTTGGTTTTATCAATCTGCACATCATGGACAAGCGTACAATAACACAACTGTATTAATTAAAAATTTTAATGAAAAAGATAGCGCTGCATTTCTTTTACACAAGTGTTGTTATATCAGGTGCAACATTTGAGTCTCTAAAAGGGAGAAATCTTAACATTAAGGTATCCGACTACGTTCGGAACCGTGATTTTGCAAAAAGCTTGTAAATGGATAATATTTATGATATATCGCGTCACTTAGATTAGACAATGTATATAAAATTGGGTTAAGAATAGTATTACAATAAAAAATTATTTAAGTACAATATTTTGACAAAAAATGAACAGAGAATGACGCATTTTCAAAATATTCTCCTCTTGTGAAAAATACTTCTATTATAATAATATTTTGCCTGTATTCAGCTCAGACCTCTGTACAGAGGCTCAACTAGCATTTTTGAAATGCATAACTTGGAAGTCGGTTTATCCATGTTTTACGAAAACAGAAGGGAGAACTTTTAAGAAAATTCGCCGATAATTATTTCAAATGGTTGTAACTCTGAAAATAATGTGAATTCTTCAAAAATTATAGTTGTATAGTTGAGCCTCTGAAGCATTTTTTACAAAAGGAGAACATTTGGAAAAAAGGTTATTCTAAGTTAATTTTTTGCCAAAATATTGTATTTAAATAATTCTTTTTTGTCATAATGTCCTTAAAACAATTTTTTACATGTATTATATTCTAAGTGACACTAAATATCATGAAAATTATACATTTATGCTCTTTTTTAAAATCCTGTTTCCGAACGCAATCGGATATCTTAAATGAGAAATGAGAAATTTTCGCGGACCCCCTAGAAAGGCTCTGGGGACCCCCGGATATTCACGGACCACAGTTTAAGAATCGCTACTGTATTTGTCATTTTTCTATCTTCTCATAATTAACTAATATTTCTCACGAGTTCTAAATGTTCGTTCATTTACAAATATCCGCTAAGAGTTGGTTTCCACATTAACATATATTTTAATTTCTCTGCTTGCTCTGGCAATTTATTTGTGCAATATTTTTCTTTCGTATTTTTTTCAGTTGTGCAATATTTTCCTTTCCCCCTTTCTTTTTAGAGGAAAAAAAAACACATTATATGCAAATTATTCCATTCGAAAAAGAATGAATTAGGCTTAGAAAAATATGAATTGAAATTGGTTTACTGAATAAGTGAATTAAATTTTCATTCTTTGAATAAGATTTCGGTACAAAACGGTACTTCCTTTTTTTTTCTCAGTAAGCATTTTTTTTTTTCTGTATCTATTTTAGAAACGACCTTAGACTCATTAATCTTTTCAACGAAACGTTTATTTTTGTCGGTGTATTGCACACATCAACAGAAATTCAAATCAAACATCCATCATCAGTGAAAAATGCAAGCTCAAACCACTACTAAGAGGCAGAAGTGAAAGCAAATTGATGTAAACAAGATTTAGGATTTATCATCGAACTCAACTTCACGGTTCCGAAGTTCATAAATAAACCAGCTGGGCACATCGGGGAAAAAAAATTAAATATCATTGCTTCAGTAATATTAAGTGGTGCTGTATCTGTGAAGAGGGAAAAAAATAAACTGTTTCACTTTTTGTTAGAAGAAAACCAGCTGTGCTTAGTACAGATGGTACTGCATTTAATTTGAGATTTTGGAATGTAAACAAAGTAATATACATTTGTTTGAACGGTATGTCTCGAAAACGGGATAAATGTAAATATCATAAATTAATGTCAATTAATTATAATATAAATAACATGAATGGATATTATTTTAAAGTATTAAACCAGCTTCACGAAATATTCCCTACATATGTTTACAACTATTTCGCTGTGAAAACAATAAGGGAAAATTTGGAGGTTCTGTAACAAACAGAAAATCAAAAGACAAAAAACTTAACGATTATCTTTTTCAAAATTAATTTAGTGATAAGAAAATATCGGAAGGAAACTTGATTATTCATAAGGTTCTTTAAGGAGGACAGTCCTTCTTTTATGGGTTCTGTTCTTCCTCTAAACGTGTCCTCCTATTTTCCTCCTTTGCAATATTTTAAAACCAATCTGTTAATCTCTGTATTCAGAGATGCCAGACATAACCGAAAATTTTACCAAAGAAGTACAGAATTTTTATCAAACATATTTCCAATAAATTGAATAATGATCTGAAACAAATATCACAGGAAATCAGTTATCAATGGTATTTTTTGACTTCACTGTTGAGTTTTTATCGAAAGAAATGCCAGATATTAAAATCGATGACAATTGTGTGTTTGAAGAAGTAAAAGACTGAATGTATATTTAAATTTTTATAAATTAGAACAATAGGCAAGCACCATGTTGAAATTGATATAAGATGGGTGGAAATATTTAACCATTTCAAAAATGAACACATCCCATATAAAAATTTAGTTATTCTTGTTGAATTTACTCTGTGCTACCCTGGAAATAATGCAGCAGTTGAAAGAGTTTTTTCAATTAGTAATGATTTTTGGTCAAGTGAGAAATCACGATTGAATGTCGGCACTGGAACCGTAGCACGTACCGTAAAATTTAATATGAAGAATATTTCTTGTTCCGAAATTTCCGATACATAAGAAAATTATTTATTGACAAAAAAAATCATTCAATGGAAAAAGTACTCGTTTAAGTAAATAATTAAAAGGGATGCAAGCGTAATTACTGTATTTTTGTTCGAATTAGTAAAATATTTCAAATAATTAAGTTGTAATTTTCCTTAAATTTTTTGTCTTCCTTTTCATTATAAAAAAATTGGTCACCTTATTATTCAACAACAAAATTGAAAAATTGGAAATCTTCTGAAACGACAGGGTAATGCCTACTTAAAAGTAAGTTGAAAGTGTAATTTTCGCCTAGCAATAGAGTCTTAACATAATCTTGAACATTGTCATAAATGAATGAAATTTTAAATTTAAAAATACAATAAAAAACCAAGTCCATGCTCTTAACTTCGAAATTAGTTATATTTTTATGAGAATTTAGAATGTTCTTGAAATTTTTCTGGTGTTCATAATTTGACTTACGTTTATCTTAAAATATTCGATGAAAATAATATAAATCAAACTTTTAAAATTTCTAAATCACCATAAAGTGATTTCTTGAGCACTTTTTTTGTTATTTCAATCAAGAAAACGAAAACAGAGGAAAAGAATGCTGTCATGTTTGATTAAAACTATTTTGATAAAAAAAAAAAAGCTTCTTCTAATTTTATTTAAAAGGATGCATTTTTTTTTTTTTTTTTTTTTTGTGATTAGTTATACATGTATTTAATGGGCTCAATTCATGACGGTAACACATGTGATAAAGATAATCACGTGTTCTACATTGAATTCAAAACAAGCTGTAACATTATACTTGTTGTTCTACCTGTAAAATTTAGGTATAATTTCAAATAAGTAAATTGGTTAAAATGTTAAAATTTTTCAAAAAGATTTTCAAATTTTTAAAAAAAATTCTTATACTACACGTGTATTTTTAAAAGAGTGAATTTTGTTTACCCATGTACGTTTTATTATTGTTAAAAAATATACGCTTTTAAAAAGAAAGTTTCCTCAAATTGCAAACGTTAGCTATCGAAACACAAGAATCGATTGGCTGGAAACACTATGACGTCACACGAATTTAGTTCATTGTTCTGAAATACCAAAATTTATAAGATATAAAAAAGTATTTAGAGTTTTTACTGATATTTTCCTTTCGAAATCAGTTCTAGATCTTTTTTTCTTTTTTTTTTTTTTAACTTTTAGACATCAGAGAAATAAGACTAAAAATCAATAATGATAGCAACAATGAGTTTTGTTTTTCCTTCATAAACTCCTTGCTCAAGTTTTTTTCACAAGCCATTTTTCCTTTGGCAAGAATTAAATAAATAACAAAGCTAAATGAATACTAATAAAATGTAAAGATGAACTTTTTAAAAATTACGGTGATTTAATCTTTTTTTAAAAAAAACAATATAGTAATTATGTAAAACCTTTTAATTTAAATAAAAGAAAAAAATATCTTTTTTTTTTTTTTCATTTTATCGAAATATCAACACGACAATTTATTTACGGAAAATACCGTTTAATTACGTAAGTCAATGAAATAACAACAGAATTACGATAAAATACGCAATGTATCAAATTCATAATTTCAACTTTTCAAAAACTGCTTTCAAATTTGAATACGAAATTTTAAAGCTATTCGAATATTTAATTTTTTTGGAATCACATTCGCTACTATTTAATAAGAAAATTATGGAAATTCTGCTAGAATTTTGAAATTAATGGTAAGTGACGTATTAATGAAGTATAAAGGAAGTTTGAAGGTTACGAGAGATAATAAAAAATTTTTTATCGTTAAGCACTCTAATAAAAACAGTATTAATCACAAGGTCAAAGGAAATGTATTTATAACCGTTTCCTCATTAGTTTTAAATGAGAAATTTCCTTTGTTTACAAAAAATAAATCAATTTCTATGAAAACGGAGCAATTTTTGAAAGCTAATATCATTAAACTAAATCATACAGACCAGTGGTCCCCAACCCGCGGACTGGTACCTGCCCATGGATCAAATGGTATCGGGCGGCTTAAGGAGCATTAAATTATTTCTATTTTATTTACTTGGATATATTTCTTTCGGGTTTGTGCGACTTTCCATGGAAATCACTTTATATTTATTTTTTTATTAATTGTATCTGAATTTAATTCTGAAGGCATATTTAAATGCAATTAAATCAAAATTACTAAATCAAAACAATTTAAAATTTTAACAATCACCGTCCCACCCTCAGTGGGCAGCGGTAAAATTATCAAACTTTGACCGGTCCGCAGCGGTAAAAAAGTTCTAGAGCACTGACATAGAATACCTTAAAAGCATTATAAAATCAAATAGCATTAAAAAGTTTTAGGTTGGCAATTTGAATGCATTAATCTACAGCTATACTGTAATATATATATCTCACGCTCCCCCGACTGAATTCGGAGTTACGCGATTTTCAAACCTCGTCGATTTTCTTTTTTTCCCGTCACTGAAACTCATGCGGAATCAGTGCCAGAGCCTGATGAAATTGGTAATGTGTTGGAAGAAATTGTAATCAGGAGCTGACAATAGATCAGCTCATAGAAATGCAAAAAAAAACTTTTTGAAGAACTTGAGTCTTTAGGCCCAGTTCAGTCAGAAGATCGAATGACGGTCGGTAATTTGACAGATGGCCTCACTTTAATTGAAAAGGGTTGCAGAGATATTTCTTAAAAATACATATACTTCAACGAAGAGAGTATTTTTTCAACAAAACAAGGAGATGATTAGATTTTATGAAATCTTCTACACCAAAATAACTTTGGCTTACGATTTTGTACTTGTGCTATCTAAGATTTTACTAAACATTTTTTTTTTTCATCTAAAACAGTAATTCCCAAAGTGGTCTATATGAAACCCCAGGGGTCTATGACGACCAGCAAGGGGTCTACGCAAGAGAAAAAAATAACTTGGGGGTCTATGTGGTGTAAATGGGAGTCTATGAGGGTGTGGCTCTCATTAAACCAAATTATGATTTTAATTTTAAAGGAAAATTTAGTCAAGTTGAAACCAGATTTTATCTATTTAATAGATTTATTTACTAATTTTAACAAGGTTAATTTGCAGTTACAAGGTGACAGCATAAATTTTATTTAAACAAGGACCATGCCCACATGCCCCAAATCCAATAATTTTATATACTTTAACTGACTGATTTAGTTATTTCATGAAATACCTAGTTATTCTGTGAAATAACGGATTTTACGCTTTAACAGTAACATATATAGGTGAAAGATAATGGCAACGGATTTCGCAATCTTGAACCACAGGAAAGTGTGATATTTGAGATGATATCTTCTATTTATTTTCACTTCACATTAAGTGCGGGCTTTAAAAATGTATCAGATCTAAAATGCAGTTTGGTTGATTGTTTATTATAGTCGAACTTCGAAGCAATGCGATGGCTATTGGCGACACACATAGCAACTTTTAACCATAGCAAATTATGAGAGTCACACCGAAACTCTGGAATCCTTTTCTCCACACTTCCCCACCACTTTAACAGTATGTCTGTGAATCTAAAGGCTCTGAGACACAATTCCATTTAGCATACAGCAATTCCAGTTATTCTACCTGCCGTGGGGTGGAAATTTGGAGAGTGGATGCCAACTAGATGTCAGCAATGACAACGATTCAAAATTACGAGGTTGGTTCTGTCCTCGGAGAGCCCACACCCTTGGCGCAAATTATTTTGGTTGGCGATAATTGCGCCATCTTGGTAAGCCTATTTTGATACACTAGATAGGGTAACCCTAACTGTTTCTGGAATTTTCATATTTTGTCGGCGGGCATTTCAAATTTCGTTTTGTTGTTGGGCTCCGGGCTGGAAGTATGGCTGCGTGTGTGAGGGAATATACTTTAGATTTTTTTACTTTGTTGAATGCGAAAGGTAAGAAAGAATTGATTAAATGGTGTATGAAGGAAGGATTGATTGCTTCGAGTTATGAATGTCCTAAATGTAACGATCGGCATGATGTAACATGGTCGACAATAAAACGCTTTCTTCGAAATCGTACCAACCACGCCGAAAGTATGTTCGACCATTACTTCGCAGAATAAATATGGCGGCGCTCACACAACCATTCGCTTAGCGATGAGACCTTTAATGCTTTTTTAAAATCTATTACGCTGTACCCTCCAGTCGGAAAAGATTAGCAGTAAGAAAGTATGTGCTGTTTTTATATTATCTTAAATGTTTAATTTCTGTATTGTTTACATATATTTTCATTACGCATCCACCTTATCCCGCTATATTCACTTGCCGCCATTGTCGGTTTCGCTTAGCGCCATGTTGTTCTGGCTTGGCGCTTTTTTCGGTTTGTCGCCAAGGGTGTGGGCTCTCCTAGGATTTTACAACGAGGTCTATCATTAATAGTCCGTGAGCATCAAAGTGCGATGTTCATAATTAATCAAAGAAACGATTATTCCGCACCAGTGATGAGCAAACTATGACGGACAGATCAGATGTGGGCCCGTCGCAATTTTTCTAAGTAGTTGCATAGAAATGTGTGTTATATTTAAATACTTTAGAAAGTTTCATTCAAGAGTAAGTGCGAAAAATTCCATAAAAATTTGAATATTTTCTGCACATGGAAAATAAAACTATAAAAATGTACGTACTGAAATTAACTAAAATTTTTTGAGCATGCAAAAACAATTCGTACTGCATCTAATAAATGAGCATAAAATTATTAAAATTGGCTTATTCGATGCTATATTTTATTCGAAAAAATTTATATATATAAACAAAGAAATGTATATAGATAAAAAACTAAAGTGAAGATAACTAAATATAGATTAACTATAGTAAAGAATTCTCAAAATATTATTTTTTAGTTTTCATTTATTGCATTTTATAATAAATCATATCAAACCCTCTCCACCTCCCCTCCCCCCTTTGTCCGCACTTAAAATTTTGCCCTCCCATTGCTCTGCACTATGGGACTT
>BMAV01027465.1:0-20841 GCA_019973955.1 Trichonephila inaurata madagascariensis | reverse complement strand
GAAAATGAACATCCTAAATTATTTCTTTCATTTCGCTTGCGCAATTGCTGATGGGTGTAAACTAAAAATAGAGCACCATTCTATTTAAAATATTATACGCCGTTAAAATATTATACACCATTAAAATATTATACGGCATATCTGAAGTGTTAAACGAAACCGGAGCCGCCATCTTGTTTATGACGTAGGGTGCCGAAGAACCCCATTGGCTGGAATTTCAGGCAATTTTATTTGGAACAACTTTTTGAGCTCGCTAGCAAAAAATTGTTCTAAAGCGGTTGCTATGGCAACTGAGTAAAAATTGCACGAATTGAACGAAAAATTGCTTGAAACGTGTACGTGTGATACGGCCTTTAGCAGTGCGACTGATCAATGCTACAAATGAACGGAGACTAGCTCAAGGACACGAGACTCCACTGGGGGTGAAAAGGGATATCGAAGACGTTTCCAGTGAGCTGGACAATGGGGGGTTACAGGTTACATTTCTTGGATGAAATACCCAGAATTCTATTGCTCTCGGCGAATTAGGCACCTCATAAAACCAGTGCAAGATTTATGACCACCATAAACTGGGCTAAAAGAGAGACAAATAACTTATGGGAGGGAAAGGGCGAGTGGGTATCATCCACGTCACTTGACCATGGTTCAAAATTACGAGGTCCGTCACCAAAAGCTCTTGAGTAGATGAACAGTGCGACGGACGTTAATATTCACTCACTCACTGGTCTCAACATAGCAGCTGATGAACAGCTATTCTTAAACTGTTTTAATATGTTCATGGATGTCTCTGTATTCGTATTTTGATTTTATATCTGATTAATAAAATTTGTCTAATTTTATTTGTTTGTAATTCCGATATTATCAAATCAATCATCGACGAAGAAAAAATTGTAAGAAATTTTTTGAGGTACGAAGAAATAAGAAATTGCCCTTTTTCCTTGAATATTTGTTATGCGTTTTTATTTAAGTATGACCTGTTACTGTCAAACTTATGCGCAACGAAATGCGCATTGGGGCATACAGTCTGGAATATTGCGGAATGCGTACTCGCCCCACACACATATCTCATATCTACCAAACAATAAATTATATTGTGCCTAATCTTCTTTTATTATCAAAATTACCTTGTTTAACTTTTCTTTTAGTACTCATTTCCGTTATTTCAAAACACAAAATAGGTTTATGTGTCTATTCGAAAACGAACGGCATGCCTTTATTTTGTATTCAACATAAAAACAGAGATTAGAAAGGTGAAAGAGGAGAAATAAAAAATACCTTTATCTTGAATTTTTTTTTTTCTTTTCTTTTTTATAAAAATATTTTTCAGTTTACAGAAATTCAGAATTCAGAAAACAGATAAAATTTTAAAAAATTGACTTATACTATTTTTGCAGTAAACCCAAGAGTTAGAATTTCTTAAGTCTGTGTAAATTAACGTCTCACTACAAACCTGCACGTGAGCTATTAGCGACAGGCCTCGTAATTTTGAACCATGGTTAAGCGACGAGGGACGACACCTGAGTTGGCACCCCCTTTAATATCCACACCACACCAATGAGAGGACGTTTGAGCCTCGACTGATTTAACGTGCGACGGGCTCCTCTACACTACGGATTTTCAGGGCCAATAGGTTCAAACTCCTGACTCCCCGGCCATGAGTCTGTGACCTTGACCACTGGGCTGCCACGGTCTAGAATTTCTCAAAGCGAAGTCTGTAAAAACTAAAGCAAAAACAGTGGAACAGCTTGTACTATCAAGCCCATTTCGAAAAATTTGAATAGACAAATGTTATGCTTTTTGGTTCTCTAATAAAAAAACACAACGAACAACATTCAAATTAGAAGAATTTAAATTGTATTTCGAGGCACCTAACTCCGTTTCTTTCTTCTCAAGTTTCAGTTTTCATTTACGTTTTAATTTTAGTTGTCATTTACGTTTTAATTTTAGTTGTCATTTACGTTATAATTTTAATTCTCATTTAATTTAAGTATGTGAGACATGTGAGGTTCCCTCATTCTCACCTAGAGATGTAGGAGGAAGGGAAGAAAGACTATCCATTTCCAAAAACACTCAATTTATTTACCACACTATCAACAACACAAGTTTAAGCGATCTTAAATAGGAGATTCGCCTAATCGAAACAATATGTGAATAAATAACGAGGTTCACGAAGTATGAGAAGACTTTAAATACTTATGAACTTACTTCAGGTTCGAATCTCCTTTCTTAGCTATCTAAGTTCTAGTTAATCTTTAGATTCAATCGTCACTTTAATAATTTCAATTAGCAAATATCTGCTTAACTCTATCAATTTCGATTAATATCTGATCCGCTAGTAATCTATCCTCTCTCACACACTTTATCTCCCTAAAACTTGGAAGCCTAGATTATATATAGCACACCTAATTTAAATAATCATGTTTTCTTCTTCAGAGGGTTCGTTGGAAATAAAATAGTTTTCAAAGACCAAAGATTTCCCAAGAGGACATATTTTTAGAAAGGACGCGCATAGAGCCGTCACAAGCATCAGTTCTCATTTACATCTTAATTTAAGTTTTAGTTTATATTACGTTTTAATTTAAGTTTTAGGTCTCATTTTTCACTTTCAGTTTAGTACTCGTTGCCATGACGGAAGAGAAGGTTCTTTCTTTGGTGGCATCTTGAAACAAGTTCAAAATGATGGCATTGACTGAACTTAAAAGCATTAATATTTCGAAAATGTTGATAATGATATACAAAAAAATATTAGTGCTAATGGAATTGAATCTTTAGAGACATCAATATTTATTAATTTTTAGGAATATCCACTGTTTCCGCCCCCCCCCCCCTCACTCTTGATTTTTTTTAGATTGATTCGATATAGTACGTAAAATTTAATTAAATAATTGTTATTGATAATTTTTTGTATTAATTAATGCTAAATATTTATTCAATAATTTATTCTTTATTGTTTTTTATTCTCGATAATCGACAAAATTAAAAGAATATGTTTGAATATGACGAGAATAATGGATGTTTGAACCTCGACCCCCCCTTCCCCCTCTGAAAAATTAATGCATGAGCCACTAAATCAAATACGCTATGTTACAGAAAAAAAAGTTTTCAAAATTTAATTGAACGTGATTATTGTGTCGGATGCTACTTAAAAAAATCTAGAAGAAAAATGGGGGGTCATCAATCATTGGTTAAATAAGCAGTTAAAGAATGTGAAAATCGCTCCGTTTCAACACTTTTAACTAATCCAAATTTACAAGGGAGAAGAAACAAATGTGTTAGTATTACAAGTATATATAGTCTATTTAAAAAAAACTTAATCTTTTAGGGGTTTTTTTTAGTCTGATTTTGATATTAAATATATGATGTTATATGTAGACTTGCGAAATATTTTACAAATGTAACATAAAGATTAAATTTATGTTGAAATTTGTAAAAAAGTATTCTAAATTCTCTCTTGATTCCCCACGTTTTAATTTTGCTATATTTTAAATAATAGTGCATACTTCTCTCGTGTGTATTTGAGCATGTAACAATTGAACTTTTATTTTATACATGTTCATTAAATAAACCAAAATTATTTTTTTTTTCAAATACAATTATAAACACTCTTTGAAAAGATTTTTTTTTTACAAGAATGACTCGAACCTTATCCAAATTTTTTCTGGACGTGTTTAAACGTGTTTCGAAATGTTGTACATATTTTAGAAAAAAAGCAAACATTCAAAACAAATAATAATGAAACTGTTATGTATTAACATTGTTTTGTCCTTGGGTAATCACTCTTTGACCACAAATGACTTATAAAGGAGGAAATGTGCGACACATGTACTTTGTTTTACTGATTGAAACATAGATCATGTACCCTCACAAGCCTACTTTAGATTCGTTTACTCAGCTGGTTTCGGTTTCCATCGTAAAAGATTAAGAGTGACTGCTATCAATGCCAGAAATGTACAGACTTGTAAGGACTAGATGCTACATACATCTACTAAATTAACGGACACATCACCACCTAAGAAACCATTTAAGCTATATATATCGTATATATTCTATTCAGAGGCGCACACATGAATTTTTCAAAAGGGAGGGGGAGGTCCAGGGTCTAAAGTCCACCCTTCTCGTTTCATGCTCCAATACGCCGTCCAATATATACTTTTGAATTTGTGGATTTTAGGAACAAAAAACAGTAAAAAATTATTTTTTAAATAAATAATTAACTATAATTAATACAATTAATTATTAATAACAAGTACTTAATTAAATTTTCCGTACTATATATATATAGGATTATAATCAATCGAAAAAAATCAAGGGTTATGGTGGTGGGGGGGTCTGACCTGAGACCCCCCCTCCTTGTGTGCGCCACTGATTCTATTTTATTTTATTTTATCCTAAATTGTGACTCAAAAAGACATTATTGGGTGTTTGGTTAGTTCGGTTGGCGAAAGAAAAAGGGTGCCAATAGTGCTGAAACCAAATTCAGCCAAAATGTGCTGAATATTCACTAATTCACACACACGCACAAAACCGTGTGTTTGGTATTCAAACAAAACTCTGCAAGAAAAGAAGAAAAGAGAATGTGAAACTACAAGGGAAATGATGGAATATACAGAAAAATCGCTGAAGCATCTGGGAAACGCGTCACCCGTGTTTACCAAAGACTGTAAAACACATGGGGGGAAAAAGAAAAGATTCATTGGCGGCACAAGGGCATAAATTTCATATTTATTCAAAGGATTAAGCCCCGGCAGGATATAGAAAGATGCAAAATATGAATGTATTTTGATGTGTTTGTATCGAAATTTTACACAATTATTTTAACCTTTTAACAATCGCATAATTTTTAAGAAACCAGTAAAAAAAAGGGCCTATTTTTTCTATTCAAGAAAACTGTGTAAAATGTAGTTCAAAATAACAGCTGAAAGTAAACCAACTATTCTAATTACATTATTAACAATCTGGTTCTGCCATGGGATATGAAAAAACACACGGGGCCGGGGAATGTCCAGGTATAAGAAATGTTCTTTTTAGTGAGTTTGTCTTAAACTTTCCAGCCTCGAGAAAAAGAAAGCAAAACCTTACCCCGTCAATGTGAGAAAGAAGGGTTAATATTTCATTTGGATTATGTTGGATAATTGAAAAATTAATTTTAAAATGTCCTTTTCTTATCATGAGTTTTATTATAATTCAAGACTGAAAAGAGCCGTTTGTTCATAAATTTATATTAACCCCAAGAGATTCGTGTATTTTAATGTACTATTTAGCATTTATTTGTAATTGTTTTTATTGACGTACAGGCATTAAACAGAAATTTAGTAAAATGTCTTCGTAAAATTATCATTTTTTGCATGTCAATGGGTTTGTAAGGTTCGTTCTTTTTTTGTTATTTGGTTTTATTAGCATGGTTTTATCTGTTCTATTGATTCTTTTTTTTTCAAAGGGAACCCATACTTATTCCACACACTCAAACAATATATGCATGATATCAATAGCAACTCCTTTAATCTCCTACAGATGCAAGAAAAGAGGGGGGTACAGATTAAGGGACCCCAGAAAAAAGACCCCAACGAATTTTGATACATGGCCCTTTCAGGGCTAGCAGCTCATTCGATAAGAAGCATGAGAAACTTCATTTTTTTCCAAGACAATATATATATATATATAGTGCTTTATCAAAAAAATTTTCTCAATACAAAACACACACGCACCTGAATTTGCTTTTATTTATAAATGAAAATATTCTTAATTAGTTTTATTGATAATAATATAGGAGCAAAAAACATAGCGCATCTAGAAGAAAAAGAAATGCTCCATCTCATTAGTTGAGCTGAAAATTGCTTCCGATGCATCCTGAGAAAGCTCAAGAAAATAGGAATGAAAATACTACTTTTCTTGCACTTTTTATTTTAAACCCGCTCTGTTAAATTTTACATTGCATTTTGTTTCAATAGAATGCGTGTGCATTCTCTTCCGAAGCGTCGGTGGTATAACGGTTAGCATAGCTGCCTTCCAAGCAGTTGACCCGGGTTCGACTCCCGGCCGACGCAAGCTTCTTTTTTTACCTCTCTATAAATCTTAACTGAAATAAAAAAAATTGCGCTTTACTTTGTTAAGAGTTACAATCATTTTTACTTTGATTTTAAAAATTTCAAATTATACATAAGTTGTCTCTTACGAACACGAAAAAAAATTGTTAGTTCATAAAAAAAAAACATTATCATTAAATAAAGATATACTCTAATATACAAGTTCTCAAAATTATAAGGACATCACATATTTCATTTTAACATAACACTGAAAGGTATTGGTTAAATTAATCTAATTTTTAATACTGATTAAAATTACTTTTGAATTACAGACAAATTGAAATTGCAGACAATATTTATAAACTTTTATCATTTTTCTCTTTAATAAAAAAATATACAGTAAAATAATAATTTTTTACAAGGGCACAATTACAAGTACAGCTCAAATTTTCTTCATTTTGTACGGTTGTTCTTTGAGTTAATATTTTACGCCCCCCCCCCCTTTCATAGCAGAACATTCAATGTTTTTTTAAGTATTCCAGAAATGAATTGCTGTTCCAGAAATTTACACATACATTTTTTAATAAAATACGCTCAAACAATTTTTATAATGTTTAGATAGGGGTATTTAGATGGCCACGTCAAAATATTAATAAAAGTACCTCCTTAAAATCATTTTTTTTTATTCTAAAAGTACGACGGGACGTATGGTCCATGTAATTAAAAATCAAAATAATTACCCTCTAAATATAAACAAAATGCAAAGATTTGCATACCTAAAGCCATAGATACTCGTACTTCTGAACTGGTAGGCAAGAGTACTAAATCCATTTTGCCACTAGCTGAAATTGCTCCCAACAACATCCGAGATCCAACTTAAAACTGATTCTCCACCTGCTGTCTTAATCTTTACTGAGATCGACTCAATATAGAAGTCTTTTGACTGTTACTGAGTCTATCTCTTGTTCATCAAGGTTAAAACATTTCTCATGGGAAAATATGAAATCTTTTAGATCTCATTTTGTTTGTAATTCACTTTATATAGCATAGTTCCTTTTCGTATCATTTTATGTTTTTCATTTAATTATTTTTTGGTCATATTTTGAGAAATCTCGACTGTTATAACTGCTGCTAGCCTTGAAGCATTTTTCATCAAAATTACCGACAGTTTCAGTAGGGGACATTTTTCATAGAGCATCGGGGGCCGGGTGTGTTTCTTATCTCTCTAAGACAGATTTAATTTTGCACCAGATCTCCGTTCTACGTTTCACGTTTAATGTATGTTCCAAAATTCAACGTTTGATAACATTTTCTACAGGCTTTTTTAAATCTTAAAATTTCTGTAATTATACGGGTAATAGAAATTTCGCTGGTACGTAAGAAACACACTTTTCAAATTTCAATTCTCGAAATTTCCTTTCCTTCAGATATTTTAACTAGTGTTCATCTTTCATTGACATAGATTTTCATTTGACGATGGAGGTTGCGAAGTATTAATGTATGTTCGAAAGAATTATGAAGTTCACTTATGAATAAAATTTGATCTGCAATTAAAAATTTCCATGCAGATCTTTAATTATTCGCTCACAAGTTAAATGAAACTTCAAAAACCTGATTGTTCTTATAATTATGAACATCTAAAAATGTAGAAAATTATTATCTTGGTTCGTTTTTTTCGTTAATTTTATTTTTATATTTTAAAAAGCAATGATTTAGATTTTTAGAATACTAAAGTACATTAAGGATATTTTGTGTATACACTCGTTCTCAAGTATTTTTAATTTATATTTTTTAAAACATTAGCTGTCCTTTCTTCCTTCATCAGTGGCTCGATTGCCCAGGGTGTTCCTTGGTCTTGTAATGTCGTCAGTAGTTAGAAAACAAGAAAATTTGTCACAGCCTTATTTTAAAATTTAAATAGTATTTAATAGCTTCATATGTTAGTATAAAGTCCAATAAATATGCCCAGCCGGGCGGACAGTCTTTTTCACTCGAGGTCAATCCTTATTCCGCAAGGCACTCGACAATCCCTTGCTTTTCCGGGCTCCTCTCCAGTTTACTCCATGGTTCTCTGTGTTTCCATCCAGGGCTCCGTCCCTCTGTTTCCATCCAGGGCTCTCTCCAAGTTTTTCCTCTCTGTTCGTTCAAGTCTTTTCAAGTTTTTCTCTCTTTCCAAGTCCCTTTTAAACACCAGGGGCGGGTCCACCACACGCCCCTCATCTTCCTCATTGGCAGGTCAAAAAAAAAGGTCTGCCCTCGTCCCCGGGCCACTTTCGTCTCCCATTTGCGCGGCAAAAACAAACACATTCCTCGTATGTCTGGAATCCAAGGGCGCCATAATTCTCATCCATTCATCTCACACCTGGGCCTCATAGCCCTATTCTCTATGCACCGACTTGCATACAGGCTTCGCCTATTCAAGACTTTCATACAGGAATGCCTATTGTCACCGGCATTCTTTAGCCATTGCAAATTCCAGACCAGATGTCCGCGCTTGTCCGAGGCCAGACAACAAACAATGACCCCATGGCCACCTGCTCTTGTCACCCAACATCTGTTTGGGGATGAATAGATAGGTGACTTCAGATGGGAAGATAGGGTGGGGTTCACCTCAATCGAAGACGTCACAGTCTTCTCAAGAAGCCTTTTCCAGGCTAGGCTTCTTCCTGCTAGTGTTTTGCAATTCTTTGTTCTCAAAACTAGGAGATCTTTTTCTTGATAATCAATCCATCTAAGATTTGGCCTGCCCTTTCTTCGTGTACCAATTGGTTGGGCATTGAAGACTTTTTTAGTGGCCATTTAATTCGTTGCATTTTGATGTAGTTAACGATGTTAGATTCTTTATATGATAGATAGAGCTCGAAATTCGATCTTCATCGTCAAATTCCATTTTCCTGAATTCTTCAAAAATAAATCTTAAAATCTTTCTTTCGGTAGATTTGGCTGTCCTTAGAAGGAGTTATTCTAAGCTTTTATCAACCTGAAGTATAATATTCCCGACATTTTTTAGGGGATACTGAATCATGAATATTCTCCTGCTTGCCCATACCGATGAGTAAGTTGTGAAGTTTGAGAAGAATAATGGCAGCGTGATATTTATAATTTAAATATTTGGTTTATTTACGTCACAGCTATTAATTACACTATATACATTGAAGTTATTAAAACGATTGATTAGTTCGTTAGAGATCAAATTCTGTTATTTGTGAGTGAGGAGATTGCATCCATCCTGTTCGAAGTTTTCCAATCGACTTTTTCGCTGTTCTCTCTAGGGTCTCGGGATGGTAGCGGTCGGCCTCTTTTCCTCGAGTTAATCCAACTCGTGGACGGAGTAGGGAGTTTCTCACTACGTTAACGGTTTCCGGGGTGATGACCAAAGACAAGACCTCGCAATATTTTAAGGGTGCAGTGTGCATAGAAACGTGGTTATCCTGTCCACAAAAGCACGACTTTCAGTTGTGTGACGGGAAAACGTTACAGAGTGCTTATTAACGTACCCACTATAAAGCCAACGAATCTCGCAATTTTGAACCTCAGCCAAGTGTAGACATCTAAGGCGGTACCAACCTTCTCCAAAGTACCACACCACACCTCCATGTACTTAAAGTGCATCACCCCTTCTACACGTGGAGTTTTCAGCGGCACAGGGCTCGAGTTCATCGGCACAAGTTCTTGATTATAACCACTAGGCTACGCGTTCTTGAAGCTAAAAAATATTCTACTTATGTATGCTGAGACTGATATTTATAACATATTGAGTGTAAGTTAATTATCTTTGAATGTTACAGCTCGTAATATGTTACGAAATGTTAATTAATAAGAAGAACAAATAAATAAAACAACATTTCTCAGATTAGGGCAAAAGTTAGTAGTACTATTATAATTAAAAAAAAAAAGATGGAAAAGATCTTATCAATAATACTGAAATCTTAGGAAACATCTGATTTTATAGAGTTCAAATTGTATTCTAAAAGTTATTCAGCAATTATTGTTGTTAAAAAGTTTCATCCATCTGTGACGGGCTCACGCGTCTTTTCTGTAACATAACCTCTGGTTCTTTACGGGCCAAGTTAAGGGCAAATCTTTTCCCCCCAAACCCAAAGAAGTGAAATCAAGTGTAAATGCAAATAAATACCCTTTTAAAAAAGAACAGGTTTTAGTAAGCGGGATAGCAATTTTTAAAAAAAGTTCTGTTTAAAAAAGTAAAGTTTTTGACGGCCTCCAAAGATTAAGGGGAAATTCCCCTACATTCACAAGGTGCATACTATTCCCGCGTGCTAACAGTCTCTTGAAAGTGATTGAACCGTTGCGTGATTCAAGGTGGAAATTATTTTGAAATCAAATTCGTAATATTTTTAAAATTTGAAAGTAGGCGGAAAATAAATTATTTAGATAATGACCCAAGTTGCGCGACCCAGTTTGCTAAGCTACGTGTTTGGTTTATTCCCCTTAATATAAGTTTGTCCAATATATTAGAAATTTAAGTTAAATTTAATAAAGTCATTTTGAATTCGAAAATGTCGATTCATTTTGAGAATCCACCTCTAATTCACGCTGGGCCAAAAATATGGTGCCAAGTCGACCATATCACACATCAATATATATTTCTAACATTGAATTTGAGATATTATTTATAGATACAAATATAAAATATGTTTAATAACATTTACACTTACTTAGACGCAAAAAAAAATTTTAAGATGCGTATTTTGACATTTTACAGTTTGAGACTATAAAAACTATTTTATGTTCACGTAAAAAACGAAAATATTTTGTACAATCTCATTTTATACTCTTCCTTTAAGTAAAAAAAAATTTAATCTTTAATTTAATTTAATTTTATTATTTTTTTAAAAAAAAAATATACTGGTTATCGATAACTTTAAACAATAAGTAACAAAATAAAATATATTGCTACTTTTTTTTAAGAGAAAATTTATTATATAACTAGCTGTTACCCGCCCGGTATTTCATGATGTTGTATGACTGTTTGTTTGTTTTTTAAGTTAGTGATATCTAACAATAAGTTTCAGATTGTATTGAAAAACATTCTTATAGCCTCTTGATTTAACAAGGACAGGACCCAAATTTCTTAAACGAAAATATAATTGTATTTTACGTCAATGTGATGCTCTTCCCAGGGGTCCACTTCCCCAAAACCAATTTTTAGCCGATGTCTACTCAACAAAGGAAATATGTTTGTATAAATTTCAAGTCGTCTGTTTGTCTAGTTGTAATGAATGGGCTCCGTTCTTTGGGGTTTAAGGGTTTGAATAAAAAATCAGCCATAGTCAAAAACAATTCGTTTATTTTCCCTTTACTAAATTTCAACCCCCCGGGGTGGGAAAAAAGAATGGGGAAAAAACGGTGGAAAGGATACTTGTGTGACATCTCTCGCTTTTCTTCTTCTAACATAAACCCTTATGTTCTTTGACGGCCACTTTTGGGGAAACCCCCCCAATTCCAAGAGGGAAAAAATGGCAACAATGGAAAAAAGAAAACCCTTTTAAAAAGGATAGAAATTTGGTGAAAAAAAATCCCAATTTAAAAGGGGGCAGTGTGGAACAGTTGGAAGTGTTTTTTAGACGACCTACTCGGGGAATCCGGGGGCCCACCCTCGCTAATATATAAAAAAGGAGAAACAATTGCACACGGGGCACATAAGTTTTGGGAGTACCCGGGAATCGTTGAGCCTTAAACCAAGGTGGGAGGATTATATTCTGAACGCTGGAAAATTTTTTGAATTGAAAATTGGGAAAGGGATCTAAGGTAGTTATATTGATAAGTGATCAATTGGGGGTTGACTTATTTAAAACGCCCCGTATTTTTGGTTTTTATTCTCATTAATATAATTTTTGTTCGTTATATAAGTTTTTTAAAGAAAATTCTTAAAAAAAAGTCTTTTAAAAATTATAAATTCTCACCCCCACGAAAAATCCCCCCCCCAAACACCGGAAACCCCCCAAAGAGATACCCTTATCGACAGATGGCTATTTTTCCCAAATGGCCTTGAAAAATTTTAAATTCTGGGTTTGGGTTGCGGGGAGGATTTGGTAAACCTGAAAATGTGTTTTGGGGTCTGAAATGTCAAAATTTCTTGAGGCTATAGATAATAAAATACAGTTACTTGAAAATCCCAAAAGTAACCTGCCAATGCTTATTTAAAAAAGTAAATTCTCAGGGGGCGGGGCTAAAAGGGTTGGTACTCAATATTTGGATCGGTCCCAATTGAAATAAGCCAGGGGTTTCCCCCCTAAAAGGCTGGAGGCAAAAGTTTTTCCCCAAATCAAAAATATGAAAAAATTGGAGGCGGGATTTTTTCGCTTACGGCGGGGGAAAGAAATCGGGAACCAACAAAAACTTTTTTTTACGATTTCAAAAAATACAAAAGGATTGGGGGAAGCAAAGGATGTAAAAGGGGAAATTTGGTTGATAAATTTTTTTTGGGACACGAACCACAAGTCCAGGACTATTTAAATTTCCCGCAATCCCAAAAAACAGGCCCTTTGGGAAATATTGGCTAAAGAAGGGTATTCTTACAAAAAAAAAGGGGGTTCCCAGAAACAGAATAAGGGAAAGGCGGGGTAAAAACGCGCATGGGTTACACATTTTATTAACCCCCAGAAACTGGAAAAATTCTGAGGTTGGGCAAAAGCCCAATTGGCAGAAATGTTTTTTAGAGGTACGTATGAGAAACGTCAAAGAAAAGGTGGGCCCGAGGGGGGAAAGATTTCAAAATGTTTCAGGGGTTCAACGAAAGGGGATACCAATTTCGAAATGACCCCAAAAAAAATTTTAATAGGGGACGTAAAAATAGGGATTCGGGGTAAAAATTTCCAGTCAAAGGGGCGATAGGTCAAAGGGGACGATTGGTTTTGGTGAAAGTTAATGAAGTTCATAATAAAAAAGGAATCGGGGGGGGATATACCAATTAAGCTTTCTCCGTAGGGTTATCACCCGTAGGGTTTCCCCCACTTTCCCTTTTTTTATTAAATAAACTTTTTTAAAAGCCCTATGGGACCCCGGAGCAGATAAATTTTTTTTCGGAAAAAGTATAAAAAAATTTTTTTTTTAAAAACAAAATTAAAAATCGCGGCAGGCAAACCCACATCAAGGGGCAAAAAATGCCAAAATATAGGAATTGTAGAATTGTTTTATTCAAATCCGGGGATTTATTAAAACCGGTCTTTTTCCTTATTGACGGTTTGGAATCCCATTTTAATTGGCTTGTTGTTTTTTAAAATTTTTGGATCAGGGTTGTTTTAAAATTTTGATCAAAAAACATTGGAAATTTCCCAGATTCGCGGGTTTTGAAGAAAATTTAAAGGGTAGATGAAACGCGTTGATGTGCAAAAAAGGAATTTAAAATATTGTGGCTAATGTTGTATCAAAAAAAACCCGGTTGAAAGTATAATAGGGGGAAAAAAAAGGAATTGGGTATTCCCCAATAATCGAGATTTGGTAACTTACTTCCGGGAACAGTTAATAACGGAACAAAAGCATGACCCAAATTGGGTCTTATCTATAGATATTTAAAAAACCCGGGAAATAACCTTTTAATGCGACTTTATTTTTAAAATTGGTGATTTCCCGTCAAATTGGAAGGGGGCTTGTTTTTTAATGAGAAACCCCGAAAAGGGGGGGGTTTTTGAAATGCGTGTATACTTTCCCCCAAAGTCTTTAAAAAAAACATCCTCCCGTTTTCCGACAACCCAATTTTGCGGGACATCTGGGTAGTTTTAAAAACTTATAAAAATTCGGGACGTTTGTTTTTTCCCCTTTGAAAAAAATTTATTGATCCCAATATTCTTCCCCTTTAATTCCCGGGTTTAAAATTAAAAAAACGCTTTTACCAGCTGGTCGATTAAACCCGTTTTGTATAAAAATTACCCCAAATGAGATAGTTACTTTAAAAGTTTTTGGGGGGCCCCGTACCCATACCCGAAATAAGACGTAATCATTATTTTTAGTAAAACCCGATCATTTCAGCAAATGGGCTAAAATTATACCTTTTCAAAAAAGGCCTAAATGAATAAAAAGGGTTTTTTTGGTAAAATTTTATGGCTTTTTGGAGCTCCAAAAAAATTAAAAAATTGATAACGGCCCCCCAAATTTATACCCGAAATTTTTAAACTTTTAAAAGTGAAGATTAGGCATAAGGCATGGACCTGTTGCATATGGGCCCCAAAAAAAAAAATGGGACTAAAACAATTTAAAATCGAGATATAGTCAAATGATTGAAAATTTTTTAAATTTGATAAACACGATACTTGGGCCCAAAATTCTTACTTGAGTTTGCTTATTGCTTTTCCCATTGCGGCGTGAAGGGCCAAGGGAAAAAACCCCTGCGGAATTTTTTTTGGGTAAAAATTGATTCCCCCAAATTTAAAAATTAGTAATGATTCAAAACGGCCCAAGATTCACAGTAAAAAGACATGGAAAAAGTTTTTTCTTTGAAGCCCTAAGTACGAAAAAGTAAACGGGGGAAAATTGGGAAAGATATTATAATTGACGAAGGCAGGATATACAAAAAAGGGAAAATTTGGGGGGTCTTATTAGGGAAAACCCTTTAAGTTCAGCAACTAATAAAAATCTAATTTCCCCAAAATTTTAAACAAAAATTTTAAGGTCCCTTTGAGTATTAGAAAATAAAAAATAATAAAAAATTGTGGAAATTCCCGGAAAAATATTAACCTTTTTAACGTTGATCAAATAAGAAATATATCGTCATAGGAAATGTGGCCGAAAGGGCAAAGGTTAGGAACAGGTTTTTTCCCCCGATAGTATTAGTTCAAGTCAGGGAAAGAGTTTTGGAAAATGGAAAATCAAAAAATCAAAAGAGGGCACACTATGGGAAAAAAAAAATCTTTCGGTGGGGAAAAGGGAGTTAAAGGAAAAAGGGGTAAATCTCCCGTCAAAACAATCTAAGAAAAAAAACGGATAGAGCCATTGGGGCAGATCCCCTTGGCCCGATCCCTTCCTAGCTCATTTACAAATAGGCCCAAAAAAAAGAGCGGCTAGATAAAAGGAAATTAAAAAAGGGCCCTATGGGGTCCGGGGGCCAATTAACCCCAGGAAAACGGGGAAATGGACCCAATAAAATTTTAAAAAAAGACCATTGTCATCCCGTACTTTTTTTTAAGTAGGAAGAAGAACAAGACGGGGAAAAACCTTAAGGGTTTAAATGGACCGAGATACAACCCCCGGGCCCCGTCAAAAAAAGATTTAGGAGTCCCCCAAAAAACCGGAAAAACAAAAGGCAAGCAAAGGGAAAAAACCGAAAGGGACTACAAAACCCTACAACGGGGAACATAAAAATTCCAGTGCAGCCAAGGGGAAAGAGAAAAAAGGGAAAGAAAAAGGGTAGCACCTCGTCATTACAAGTCATGTTTGGGGGCTAATTATAAAATCAGGTTGTATTGTTTTTATTTTTTTTTGATCTTTCCCAAAAAGTGGTCGGAAAAAATTTTTTTAAAAGAAAGGGGAAATCTCAAAGGGGTGTTTTTTTAAATTTTTAAAACCAAAACAAAAGTGGACACTAAAATCAGGTATTTTTTTTAACTTTTGACTTGGAAAATATTTTCTCTGGTATTGGGAGAAAACAATTTAATTATAAAATTTTTTCCTTCCCCATGTATGACTTCGTTTAATGCGACAATTCCTTTTTGGGTTTTTTGTTTTTAAAGGTTTAATTTAAAAAAGTTTGTTTTAATTTTATAATTTGTATGTTTTATATATTTTGTTGTATTGTTTAAAATTTAAAATGCATCTGGTTTTGGGGAAACCGGGGGTAGTCAGGGGGACTAACAAAAAAATATTAACAACGCTGCGCGGGTCATTGGGGGTTTTTTTGGAACCGATGGGGAAAGGAAATGAAAGTTTATTGTAAATTTTCAAAAAGATATAAAATCATAAAAAATGTGAAACTTATTGGTAATTTTTAAATATAAATTTGACAAAAACTTAAAAAGAGTTTTTATTTCAGGGTGACAGACCTAAAAGTAAAAATTTCCCCAAAAAGAATTTGGGCCTTTTTTCCCCGGGCAGTGGAGCCGGGCTCCCCGCTCCAAATAAAATTTTTCCTGACGCAGGTTTTTGGGGCCTTTCCAAAGGGGAAAAAGCCCTAGAATATTTAAGTGTTTTTAATATTTAAGTAGCGTTAAAATATAGAGTTAAATACATATTAAAAGGTGGGGAAAAATACCATTATTAAACAACAAAATTTTTTATTGTTGGCCGTTAATGGAGTAAAAATTTTTTATGTATTTTCACGAGGTTTTTAAAATTTTAAAAATTTAAATTGAATATTAAATTTTTAAATTTTAAGATGGGGAAAAATAAAAATTTCAGTTAAGTTAAATATTGGAAAATTTTAGAAATTAAAAGGAGGGATTCAAGGGGTTAAAAAACAAATAAAAAATTGAAAGTGAGGAGATTCAGAAATAAAAAAATTTTGGCCTAATTTTTGGGGGGCGTTGAGAACCCCCTTTAAAAAAAATCATGACCCGAAGGGGGTTTTTGACATCTCTCGCGTTCTTCTTCCTAACTCCTACGTTCTTTTACGGCCACAATTTAAAGGAAAACTTTTTTCCCGCCCCAAATTCCCAAAAAAAACGAAGCAACAATGCAAATAAGATAAACCCAAAAAGGGTAAAAAAAGTTTAGTGAGGAAAAAAAGGCAAAACTTAAAACAGTGTGGGGGAACCAGGGTTGGAAATGTTTTGAAAAGCCTACTCAAAGGGAAACACGGGAAAGCCCACCCTCACTAATATAACAAAAGGGGCAACTTACCCGACACATAAGGGGGACCTGGGGAAATATAGGGGGTCGTTTGGGCCTTCAACCCAAAGGGAGGGGGATTTTTCGAACCCAGTAAATTTTGAATTGAGATTAGGAGGGTCTAATTATTATTTTATTGATAAGTGATTGTCCGGGTCTGACTTAGTTAAATCCCCTACTTTTGGTTTTTTTCTCACTTAATAAAGGGGTTTGTTTTACTTTATGAAATTTTAAAAAAATTCTTAATAAAAGTCGTATTAAATTTTAGAATGTCTCATCCTTACGATAATCCCCCACCTCCCCCCCACGGAACCCCCCGGCCAACTATCGACTGTGGCTTGTCCAACCGGGGGGTTAATTTTTAAAATTCAATTTAAATTACGCTTGGGGAAATCTTTGATTATTTACGGTCTGATATACCGTAATTCTTTTCTCGGCTTTTCGACCTCTGGTCGTTATTATTCATTTAAAAATTGACTGAATCGTCAATTAATAATATTTAAATATTAAGCAATTAATCGTCGAGCCACTTTCGACTAACTTTCCACTACTTTACGCTAATCATTAACTTCTATCATCTAACTTCTAACCTCTCATTCATTCGTGCATAAAAGTTAATGCCTAAATATAAGCCTTCATTTACGTAAACCGTGTCTTCTTTTTCTGGAGAAAGTTTTCAATAGAACAACATTTAAAAAAAGTAAATTTCCCCAAGAGGATTAGTGAGAGGTTCGCGGATAGACCCGTTACATAGTAGTTCCGGAAATCTCGCGATGAATAAGAGACTGGTTCGCTAAGAGCATGTTTTGCGGAAATCGATTTTGGTGGAATGGGGAAAGGTTTACGGAGCGATAAAAAACCTTTTTTAAAAAAAAAAAAAAAAAACTATTTACACCTACAGACTTGAAATTTGGGAAGCATGTTTCCTTTGTTGAGTAGAGACTCACTAAAAATGAGTTTTGTGGAAATCGATTCCACGGGCTACGGGGTAAAACAGAAATTTTCTTCCGTTATCCAAACTCGAGTCCTTTTTCAAACCAAGAGGCGAAAGAGGGTAAAACGAAAGTGCTTCATTACAATCAAAAGCTTAATGCTAGGATTTAGATGTCAGTAGATCGAAAACAATACATAGTAATACCGGATGTTTCAAAAGTCGCGCACATCAGTCTTTGTTGTTGAGTTTTAAAGACAGATGAATTATGTTAATAAACAGAATAAAGGACAAACAAAGGTTGGTTATGTTTCTTGTCAGGTGTCAAACATGGTAAAATAGCAGTAAATGTTCAAAATGATGTCGGTTTTCCTGGACACAAATTCGAACTCTTTTTACCAGATTAATTGACACTTTAAGAAGAGTGGGATTTAATATCCAATATTGCATGAAGGATGTTACTCTTAAATTCATCAAGCGTATGGGGATTATTCCTGACCGCCACATTTTTCAGATATCCCCAAAGGGAAAAATTCGGAATTAACAAGTCCGGTGAACGTGGTGGCCAAAGTCCTTAAGAAATGGCACGATCATTGTTTCGTCTTGTACGGACTCGTTTGTATACCAGGTTTATAATAATAACCAGTCTTCTCGGCAGTTCATATCTTTAATGTGACGCAGTTCTTTCTCTACTACATTCATTATAAACTATGGTGCCAGATGCACCAGTATAAATAGCGAGAGCAATCGGGTTTTACCGTTGCCAAACAATTATACATCCAAGATTAAGATAAATATAACAATATGCAAATTCCAACAATCATCGAAAAATTCAGTTAAAACTTCCATTCTGTCCCGTGATGTGTGACATGTTGCGCCGTCTTGCTGCATCCAAGATACCGTTCATCACTATTCAGCAAGGATATGAATTCCGTAATGATGTTTATGTAGACGGACGGTCTTTTCATTAAACTTCTTTGTAAAGTAGTCTCCACATCTGCCGTTTTCGTTTTCACTGTGGACGCTCTAACCGATTGCTTCCTGTCTGCAACCGATCTTGTGTCATGGAACCGTTGCACTAAATGTGTTATCTTTGATGCATTTGAGGCTGTTTCACCTGGATATTTCTGCTGAAATACATTTATTACACGGCAATGAGATTTTGTAGTGAAATAAAATACCACGATGGCTATTCTTTGCACTTGGAAAAATATCATGCACCCCCCGTTGTGCTCAACTGACTACAACTGACAAGTATTTTAAAACTGATGCCCGCTACGTTCAAAGCTTGTTATGAAGGGGCCCTGTTGCCATCTAGTAACAGAAATCTCAACCAACCCTTTTAGATTTTAAGCAACAAGGATTACCATGTGGATGTGCGCGACTTTTGAAACACCCGGTACAACATCATGAAATACCCAGGGAGGCGTGAGGGTAACGGGTGGTACTTAATAATCGAAATATTATTTTGTGAAAAATATCTGAGCAATATATTTTCGTAAATAAATTCTGAATTATTAAAACATACATATAACTGCATATCGTCGGTCTAATTATCAGACTGCGTAACTCCATCTGGAATGTTAATTTGACGCCAAGGCGTCAAGTTGTTGTTTATGTTCGCCAATATAGGCGTTAATATTACAATATGATTTACTTTGATATTTTTATCGTTTGATAATGTGTTTGCCATGGTGATAACGTGTATTAGTGTTAGTTTTTTTTGTTTTTGTTTTTTTCACCGCGGGATCTCTGCTCAGCAAAAGTAACACATTGTTACAAATTTTGTGTAATGAAAGCTTAAAATAGTGTAAATAATTTATATCTGGAAGTATAATACATAAATATTACTTTCTGTTGTATTTATTTTATGTTAAAATTTTGCCACCACCTCTCTCTTCGAAATCTAGTTTTATTATGAAATAAAAAAAGTAGTGATTACACTGATCGAGGAATAAATTAAAAGCGGAGTGTGCACTGAGGCGTGACTAAACAAAAGGATTAAGGAATCGCGCCAAAAAGCGCTTGGCGCATTGCACTCCTATATCAAATCAGTAACACCAATGGAGTTACGCAGTCTGATAACTAGGCCGACGATATTTAAAACTTCTAATAATTTCTGTAGCAATTATTACCACCAAATTAATAAGGAATATTAACAATAAAAACTGATTTACACCAGCGGTGTCCAACTCGCGACCTAGCCAATATATCGGCTCATAATAATAATTGCTATAATATTTTTTTGATCATATTAATGCTTCCAAACACAAATGATCACTTTGGAGAAAACAAACAGAAAACGAAAATTAGTCTCACTTTGAAAGCTGTCAATATCTATTGACTATATCCTCTAAATTAAAATTTACAAAATACACTCGAAAAATTAAATAGTTAGAAACGAAATTCGATTGAAGAATTTCTAATTTTAAAAGCTGTGAATTACAATTTCATCTTTTTATCTATCTATCGATATTAAAATTGCTGGTGTAAACGTACAAATGGAATTAATTGAAATCAATGGGGAATTTGCTGAATCAAAAATGTATTAGAGTTGGAATTTTAGACTTTGATGCATATTCATCTCTAGATCGGTTTCATAAAATGTTATCGCTTTTTTCGCATATAATGACTATGTTTGGAAACACTTATATATGCAAGAAACAATTTTTTTTCAATGAAAAATAACAAAAATTTAAAAAGTCTGTGACATAGCCATCTGTCGATAGCTATGTCTTGGGGGTTCCGCGTAAGTTAGAGGTGTGGGATTATCGGAAGGATGAGACATTCTATAATTCTTAATACAACTTTTATTAAGAATTTAACTTAAATTACTTATATAATGAACAAACTTATATTAAGTGAGAATAAACCAGAGTACACCGATTTAATTAAGTCAGATCGCACAACTAGGTCACTTATCAAAATATAACTAATTATCTGCCTAATCTCGCTTCAATATTAAACTAGAGTTCAGAATATAATCCTCCTACCTTGGTTGAAGACTCAACGATTCTGATACCTTCAGGTAGGCTTATGTGCTCGTGCGCAATAGTTCCTCCTTGTAAATATTAGCGAGGTGGGCGTCTCCGTATTCGGTAGCCGTCT
>BMAV01027464.1:15524-37869 GCA_019973955.1 Trichonephila inaurata madagascariensis | reverse complement strand
GACCGAAGTGCAATAATTTTCCCACGTGTTATACCCCGTTGGTGATTCTATGCTTTGTCTCCTTTCAATTCAATCTTAACGGGGCTTCCATTGTGTATTGCTCTATTTTCAGCGGGTATTATTTCGCAGATATGAGACAACCATCCGGGATAACTATGTTTTGGGGGTTTTCCCGGTAAGCTAGAGGTGTGGGATTATCAAAAAAGATGGCATTTTGGATTCTTAACACAACTTTTTTAAAGAATAATTTAAAATTACTTAATTCTAAATAACAACTTTCTTTAATGAGAATAACCCCCAAATTAAACTAATTTCAAGTCAGACCCCAACTAGATCCTTATCTTAATTATATTAATTTAACTGTCTAATCTAATTTCCCTATACAAAATATTACCTTTTATAGAGACACCTTCCTTCCTAGGTTGAAGATATTCCTATTATGTTATTTGTGGGAAAATACACAGGCTTTCTTAAATCCTTCTTTTATAATCTTATTAAACGATGAGCGTACCCTTTTTCCCAGGCGGGACGTCTAACATTTTTTTCCCGAAAAATTCCGCACTAAGTTATCTCTAGGCTTGCCGCCCTATCTCCCCAAACCTTCTACCCTTTTTAAAAAGTATATCTCATTTGCATATTCGTTCCTTTTCTCTTCTTGGTATTGGGTTGGAAAATTTTTTCCCTTTAATCGGGGCCCGTAAAGAACTTGGGGTTATGTTAGAAGAAAAACGAGAGATGTCAAAACCCCCCTCAAGAAGAAAAACTATTTATTTGGGTTCTCAACCCCTTAAAAATTACGTCCCTAAATTTTATTTCTGAATTCTTCGCTTTCTAAGTTTTATTTAAATTTTAATCGAACCCTCATTTTAACTTTTATAATTTAATATTTATCTTGATTTTTAATTTTCATTATATCCTAGAATTAAATTTAATATTCAACAATTTTAAATTTAAACTCGTGACAATAAATTTTATTCCTTTAAATAGAACATTAATAATTGCTGTTTAATTATGGTTCCTCTCACTTTTTTCATATATACTCTTAAAGTAACTTACACTTAAATTTTCTAGAATTTTTCCGGGGGCGCAGCCCCAAACTTTGCATCCGTATCATTCATATGGGCTGGAATTTCTGCTCCTTTTTTTCCTGTTGAGGTTATATATCATCTATTGCTACAATTTTCGGGGGTCTGTCCCCCCAAAATGAAAATCTCTGATTTTTTTTTTTCCCAAATTTATGTTTAATAATACCAAAAATTTTCAAAATTTTTTATGCATTATATATTATTTGTAAATCACAAAAAATTTTTTCATCCCCATCCCAATCGGGTTTCCCACAAAACTCCCAAGAGCCGCGCAGCTCTTTTATATTATTGTTGGTGCCCTGACCGCCGCTTTTCCCCTGAACCAGATGCCTCTTTCGGAACAATACAACAACATATATATATACACATATTATACAATTACAAACTTTTTTCAATAAACCATTAAAACAAAAAACCCAAAAGGGGAATTGCCCATCTCACGAAGTCATACATCGAAGCAAACAAATGGAAATTAAAATTGTTTTTCTCAAAAAAAAAAAATTTTTTAACAAGTAAAAAGTTCAAAAATAAATATACATATTGGTTGTAATTTTTTGTTTGGGAAATTTTTTAAACACCCCCCGAGACTTCTTTCTTTGCAATAATTCTTCCGACCACTTGTTGGAAAGAAAAAAAAAATGAAACAATACAACCTGTTTTTTATTTGTCCCCATTAAAGCTTCAATGACGAGGTGCTATCACTGTTTTTCCCTTTTTCTTATTCTTTGGCTGCATTGGAATTTTTTTGATGATTGCTGTGGGGGCTTGTAATCTCCTTGCCCCTTTTTTGGGTCTTTTTTGGCCGGTCTGGACCCCTGATCTTTTCTCAGGCTGGGCAGGTTGTACGTCGGTCCATCTGGAACTTCAGTTGTCTTGTTCTTTTTCCCACTTATATAAATAGTACGGATGACAATGGTCTTTGTTAATATTATTGTGTCCCTTTTTTTGCCACTTTCTCTGTGGTCCCGCCCCCGATCCATATGATCTTTTCATTCCTTTATCAGTTTTTCCTTTTTACTTTTCCTGTCGTTCTTAAATGAACTAGGGCGATCTGACCAGGGTCTGCGTTTATCGGTCCTATCTGTATTTTTTTTATTGTTTTGATTGGGGTTAATCCCTTTTTGCCTCTAAACGTTTACCGCAGATCTTTCTTTCCATAGTGTGACTCATTTTCTTTGATGTACATTTCCGGCTCGTTTTTGACGTGATCTTATACTATCTGGGCTACCTGTTCTAACTCGACCTCGTCACTTTCCTATGACGATATATTCTTATTTGATCAACGTTAACCGTTAATCTTTTTCCTGATTTCCATATTACAATATTATTGTTTTTCTTACTTCTAATACTCTATAGGGTCCTTCAAATTTTTTTTAAATTTAGCCAGACTTTATCAACTGCTGAACTTAAGGGGTGTTTCTAATAAGACCCAATCATTTACCTTTTTGTATATCTCTTCTTGTCTATTATAATATTTTTACCTTTCCTTTTTTTAGTTTTCGTACAGTCTAGTTTCCCCTGAATGTTCTTTCTATATTTTGTACTTTGAATTCGAACCACCCGAATTCATAACTAATTTTAAATGGGGAAACAATTTTTTGCCCCAAAAATAATTCAGCAGGTGTTTTTCCCCGTTGTTTCATTCCCCCGTACGAATGCGAAAACAAATTCAGAAATTGACCCCAAGTATCGTGTTGATCATTAACAAATTTGCAATCATTTGTACTTATCTCGTTAACTCTTTCAGTCCGATTTGCTTGTGGTCATATAACAGTCTTCACATCCCTTAAGCCTAATCTTTCACTTAAATGTCAAAAATTTCGGATATAAATTGGGACCATTAACACTTTTTAAATTTTTTTGGAGCTCCAAAAAGCGATATAAATTATCAAAAAAAAATTCGCTATTATACGAGACGAGGCTTTTTTTAAAGGGATAAATTTTAGCCCATTTGCTGAAATGATCAGTTATTTCTAAAATATACGATTACGTCTTATTCTCATATAGGAAAGGGCCTAACAAATCTAACGTCACTATCTCATTTTTGGGTAATTTGATATAATTGGTTTAATCGACCATCTGGTAACGCATTTTATAGTTATTAACTTGGCACATATGGCATTGAACATATTTATCAATGAATTTTTTTCATGTCGGGAAAAACAAACGTCCCGAATTTTTTTGATACGTTTTAAATCTTCCCAAGTGTCCCTTTTTGGGCCCGTCATGAAATTCTCGCATTATTTCATTCCTTAAAAATTTTTTGGGAAAGTATAAACCTTTCACCTAACGACGTTGCGTGTTTCCCTAAAATAACAAGCCACAATTGGGGCGGGAAAACGGGAAATTCTCACATATAGTTGCATTAACCGGTTATCTTCCGGGTTTCTAAATATCTATAGATATGACCTAACGGGTCATTTTTTTTTTCTGTTATTAACCCGCAAATAAGTACCAAATCTTTGATTATGGCACAATTAATTTTATCACCAAATTTTTATTATTCCCATGGTTTTCGGTAAAACTGTAGCCACCATGTTTAACTTCATTTCGACCCATTAACGTGTAATTTCCTTTATTTACCTTATTATCTTCAACCAGTGTATTTTGAATTTTTAACGATTTCTGATCAAAATCTAATACGATTTTGACGCTTTTATAAATCGACCCCAGAATCATGGGTATTCTAAATCTTTCAGCACAGAAATGAAATTTCCAATTGTCTGATGGTTTTTTTAATTCTACTATCCCCATGTTTTGGCATTTCGCACCCTGTGCTGTTATTACCTGGGCTCGCATTTTTTTATTTTTTTTATAAAAAAAATATTTTCTATATACTTCTTCCGATATAAAGATTTATCTGCTCCGGTGTCCCTGCGCTTTCAAAAAAAGTGTTATTTAATAATATAGGTACGTGGGGGAAATTCTACGGGTGCTTTTCATATTGGGGAAAAATCTAATTTCTCTTTTGACACCTCTTGGGTTGATTTAACCACAATATTTAATCGTCCCCTTTGCGTCCTATCGCCTCGTTGAAATTATCCTCGAACCCTTATTTCTACGGTCCCCCCTATTAAAATTTTCATTTCGCTCATTTCAAATGAGTAACCCCCTGAATCTTTGATCATTATTATTAAACCTATTCCTCTCGAACCCTCTATTATTTTGACGGCTATTCTCGAAAAAATCATTTCTGTTATTTGGTCTACTCCTTATTTCCCAATTCCTCCCGTTTCTACCATTGCCAAAATTAGGCATCCTATGCGCATTTTGACCTCGTCTTTCTACATTATGGTTCTGATAACCCCTTTGTAATTTGCAAGAATATCTCTCTTCGAATTTAGCCAGGACTTCTAAAAGTTGTATCGTATTTTTGGATTTGGGACTTCCACGTAGTCCTGTACCTGTGGTTCGAGTCGAACTAAAAATATGATCCACTAAGTCTGCTTGGGACTTTCCCTAATTCTAAACTTCTCTCTATTTTTAGTAATCTATATACAAAATCAGTCGCCTCCTGATTTTTTCCCCTGCTGTGATGCATAAAACTCCGACTGTAGTTCTTTTTTATTTTTGATCGCGGGAAAAGCCTTCGCTAATTCAGCTTTGAGCTGCGCAAAATCCGTGGCTGTATTTTGTACTAACAACGAACCAAATATCGAATACCAATCTTGAGCCCTTCCCTGAGATGACTTTTTAAGTAAGCACATGACAAAATTCTGGGATTTCAAGTAACTGTATATTATTGTCGATGCACTCGATAAACTCGCAACATTCTCCGACCCTGAAAAGTACATTTCAGGTAGAATTGTATTTCCACCTACTTTACCTAACCCAGAATTAAATACGTTCGGGCGCCATTGTGACATAGCCATCCTGTGATGACCATGTCTTGCCGGTTCCGCGTAAGCTAGAGGTGTGGGATTATCAAAATGAAGAGACATAATTCTTAATACAACATTTATTAAGAATAACTTATATTACTTAAATTCTAATTTTGACAATTATTAATTAAAGTGAGAGTCAAGCCCGAATTAAATCACGTATTTAAGTCAGATCACGCAACTCGATCCTCTATCTCAATTATCCTAAATAATCCTGTTATCTAATTATATCCCCAATATTACCTTTTCCAGTTCTGGTCCCCTTTACCTAGAGAATATAATCATAACTTTATATTTGAAGATTCTTGATCCGCAATGCATTTCTTGATCCCCAAGATTCCACACTAAGCTTTGTCACGTTATTGATCAGAATGATTCCACACTACAATCTCTGAGCCTGCTACGCTATGCTATGCTATCTCTAGGTTTGCCGCGCTATCCTTTTATAGTATATCTCATTTACATGTTACATTCGTTTATCTTCTTGGTATTGGGTTGGAAAGGTTTTGCCATTAATCGTGGCCGTCAAAGAACATAGGAGTCATGTTAATCAGAAAGGCGCGAGAGACGTCACAACGTGAAGCAAATATAACGGGTCTGTTTTGTTGATTAAGCACTGCTCCCAAAGCGATTGAACTGACGTCTGTAAATAACTCGAATGGCTCCTGAAAGTTTGGTAATTTTAAAACTGGCGCCTTTGTTACCGCCTCCTTGACCTCTTCGAATGCCTTTTGTGCTTCATTGGACCAGACAAATTTTTTTTAATTTTCGCTTAAGATTATAAAAGTGGCTCACAAAGATCCGCATAATTTTTAATAAATTTCGCGTACCACTGGGACATACCCAAAAACTTGGACACCTCTTTTGAGTTACGGGGTGGTTTCATCTCTAGTATGGCTCGAACCTTTGTCTCATCCGTTTTAATTCCTTCTTTACTAATAATTAATCCTAAATACTTCAATTCATCGCACCCAAATTTACATTTATCTTTATTTAATGTCAATCCTGCATCTTGCAACAACGAAAAAACCTCCCTTAAATGCTCAACATGGTGAGTGAACGATGGAGACGTAATAATTACATCGTCCATATAAACACTCACAAACTTCCCTATCACCGGTTTCAGGATTAGGTCAATTGCCTTTTGAAAATTGGGAGCTGCTCCTGATAAACCGAATGGCATCCGCTTGAAAGCATAAGTGCCACTTTTACTACAAATGCGGTCTTAACAATATCACTGGGTTTACTGCCATTTGAAAGTACCCACTTCTTAGATCAAGAGATGACATTATTGTTGTATATGGGATGTTCGTTATTAAATCATCTATTAACGGTAAAGGGTATCGCGGATACTTTGTGATCGAATTTAGTTTTCTATAGTCTACTGCAAATCTATATGCTTCTGGATTATCCGGTGGTAACCCATTATTTTCTTGCATAACACAACTGGTGACGCGTATGGGGATTGAATTGGAACAATCGTTTCCTCTTGAAACATTTTTGTATGTGAAAATAAATTTATTGCTTGCTTTGGCCGGTCGTACCTATATGGCCGGGAAGCTACTGGTGGGTTATCTCCCGTGTCAATTTCAAGGTATAAAACATGAGTAAGACTGGTTTGTCTGAGAATAATCCCTTAAAACTACTAAACAAATTTTGTAGTTTTTGTTTTTCTACCTCCCCAATTTTGTCTTAGACAAATCTATCTCAACCTTTTCCTCTTTAATTGGTTCAACCACCTTATTTATTTGAGAATCGGGAATTTTCAACGATTTTCGATCAAAATCTAAAAATAATCTTTCACCCCACTTATAAAATTAACACCTAGAATACATGGGTATTCCAAATCCGTCAACACATGAAATGACCAAGTTCTTTCAAATTGTCTGATGCGAATATTCAATTCTACAATCCCCATGTTTTGGCTTTTTCGCACCCTGTGCAGTTATTACCTGGGCTCGCGATTTTTTATTTGCTTATAAAACAAATATTTTCTATATACTTCTTCCGATATAAATGATTTATCTGCTCCGGTGTCCCATAGCGCTTTCAAAAAATGTGTTATTTAATAAAATAGGGAAAGTGGAGAAGTTCTACGGGTGATAGACATATCGGAGAAAGCAATTTGGGGTTTCTCTTGTCGATACTTTTTTAGGTTGATTTTTAACTTTTACAATATTTAATCGTCCCCTTTGCATCCTATCGCCTCGACTGAAATTTTCACTCGAACCCCTATTTCTACGGTCCCCTCTATTAAAATTATCATTTGCTCATTTTGAAATTGGTAACCCTGTTGTGTTAATTTTGATCACTATTCTAAATCTATTCCTCTCGAACCCTCTATTACTTTGACGGCTATTCTCATAAAAATCATTTCTACCGTTATTTGGTCTACGTCCAACCTCAGAATTTCTCCCGTTTCTACCATTACCATCAAAATTGGGGCCCCCTATGCGCGTTTTGACCTCGTTTTTTCTACATTATCGTTATTCTGTGAACCCATTTTTTTAAATTTTCAAGAATACCTCTCTTCGAATTTAGCTAAGACTTCCAAAAAGTTGTACCGTGTTCTGCGGTTGCGCACTTCCACGTAGTCCTGGAACTGTGGTTCGAGTCGAACAAATGGATCCACCAATTCCGCCTGCGACACCCCTAACTCTAAATTTTTTTCTCGTTTTTTAATAAATCGTACACAAAGTCTGTTTTCCCTGATTTCGCCCTCGGACGCGAAAATTGAGTTTCCCAATTCTTTCTTATTTTTGATTGGGGGAAAAATTTTCTTCAGCCTTGAGCTGCGCAATCCGTGGCTGTATCTTGCACTAGACCAAACCAAATATTGAGTACCAATCTTGGCCCTTCCTGAAAATTTTTTTCAAGAAACCCAATGACAGATTTTGGGATTTCAAGTAACTGTATTTGGTTATCTATTTTTTCAAGGAACTCTGTAATGTTCTCCGCCCCTAAAAAAATACTTTCGGTAATACATTACATCCACCTGCCCCAAACCCAGAATTTAAAAAAGAGTTCGGGGCTTGAGACATACCATCCTGTGATAACTATGTTTTGGGGGGATTGGGTAAGCTAGAGGTGGGGGGATTATCAAAAAGATGAGACATTTTGGATTCTTAACACAACTTTTTTTAAGAATAATTTAAAATTCAATTCTAAATAACAACTTTTTTAAGTAGAATAAGCCACCAATTAAACTGAATTTTCAAGTCAGATCCCAAACTAGATCCTTATCTTAATTATAAATTTTAAATGTCTAATCTAACTTCCTATACAAAATATTACCTTTTTTAGGGAAAACCCTTTCCCTTCCCCAGGTTGAAGATATTCCTTTTTTTATTTTAGGAGAATACACAGGCTTTCTTAAATCCTTCTTATTTTAATCTTATTAATGACGATGGCTATCCTTCTTCCAAAAGCTGTAGGACGTTAACATTTATTCCGAAAAATTCCGCACTAAGTTATCTCTAGGGCCGTCCATTCCAAAATTCTATCCTTTTTAAATATATCCATTTGCAAATTTGTTCCTTTTTTCTTCTTGGTATTGGGGTTTGGGAAAAATTTTCCATTAATCTGGCCGTCAAAAAAACTTAGGTTATGTTAGAAGAACGCGGGGATTCCCGAAAACTCCTGGTATTTCGTTGACTTTCAATTAACAGCTCCTTTTTTTTCCCCTTGGTCGTTGAAATTTTTTTTTGTTGTTAACTTTTTTCCCTTTTTTTTTTTGTTCATTTATGCCAGTAACACCTTTTTTTACAGTGCTCGTTGAGATCCTGCCGGCGCACATTTTTAAAACCCCGTAACACAGCTATGAACTTTAAAATCTTTTTTTTGAGTGTACGGGGTTTCCTTCATGGAAGGCTGAAGCCATTTTTCTACTTTTAAAAAGGGAAAAGAAACTTAAAGGGAAAAAAATTTTTTTTTGGGGCGGAAGGTAGGAAAAGGCCCCGATTTTTGGGGTCCCTGGTTTATTTTTGCCCCTAAAGAGGTGGACCAAGTCTTGGGAAGGATTTTGCTGGGGGGAAAAAACGAAAATTACGATTTTCATCGGTTAAAAATTACAAATAATATATCTTTTTTTTTATTACAAAATATATATATATATATATATATATATTTTATATATATATATATATATATATATATATATATATACTCTTTTAAAACAATAACACCATGAAGGAATCATCAGAATCAAATGAAATTTAATGAAAACGACTTGTTTTAGTACAAATAAATGCAAATTTTCAAAACAAAAAAAAAAAAAAAACCAATATTAAGTGTCAAAACTATTTGGTAGCCACCACGCGTTGCAATAAGTTTGCTATACGACATGGCATGGAGTCAACTAGATTTCGAATATCTACTTGTGGATCACGAGCGAGACGCCTACCAACCAAATCCCACTCACGCACAATAAGCGACATATCCGGCGAATAAGCAGGCCAAGGAAGTTGCATGTGTTGGGCTGAACAGGGCACGAACAGTCTTTGCAACATGAAAGCGCGCATTATCCCGCTGAAAGATAACTCCGCGGATGCCTTGAAGGAAAAGAACGACTTCTGACGTTAGTACTTCACGTACGTACCTGTTGCTATTGAGATTACCCTCAATTCGTAGCAAATTGGATCGTCTATGATACGAAATTGCACTCCAAACCATAACTCGGGTGTTAGGCCACTATGTTGTTCGATAACGCACTCTGGAAGGCAGCGTTCACTAACATAACGTCTAATACGATTGTGGCCATCATGATCCCCCAAATTGAAGCGTGATTCATCTGAAAAGACAACTTCGTGCTAATCAGCTTGCCAGGCTCTGTGCTCATGAGCCCAATGCAGGTGCAGCCATCGATGGTTTACCGTGAGGGGTACCCTGTAGAAAGGCACCCTTGCACGCAATCCGTGGTGCAGCAGATGTCGACGAATTGACGAAGCCTACATTAGTACACCTGTAGCAGTAGACCAACGTGCTGCCAACTGCCTGGAGGTAGCTGTACGGTCCTTCACCACCCTGCAGAGCAGTTGTCGATCGTAGCTCGCTGACATCACTTTCCGTCGTCCACTGCCAGTTTTCCGAGTTGTTCGGTGCTCGTCGATCCACTTCTTCCAAACTTGCATCACTGTAGAACTGTTCCGCTGCACACGAGCAACCATTGCGCGATAGGAAACTCCTCCTTCACAAAGGCCGATAATCCTTCCCCGTTCAAACTCCATAAGTTGTTGGAATTTCTCCTTATTTCGTCGTGGAGGCATACTTAGGTATCACTAAACGTTCGCCACTAACAAATAATCATTTTTTCAACGTCCCGCTGCATCCCTCTATTTATACGCTTTCAACATCAGTTCAGAGGGCGCTGCGCACGCCATGCATACGCGGTGGATCTGAAACTTTATTATTTTCAGTAACATCCTAAGACTCATATTTGCTGCAAAGTTCATTGAATTCTGATGATTCCTTCATGGTGTTGCATTTTTTACAAACAGCAGTGTGTGTATATATATATATTGTTACGTAGATCCGAGGGTTCGTGGATTTTATGCAGAACAATCACAAAGAAAATAAACAGTTCTTCAAGAGCGATGCAAATTCATTAAGAGAAATCCAATCCTTTAAATACAGGATTCAGCAGCAATATTCCCAGAATAAATCTCCGAAGGTCTTCACACCTTCTACAGCAATCAAACACAATAACCAGTGTTTAAAAATACACGTATGTAAAAGATTATTCACAAGCACAGCCGAGCTAACCGCTAGTCAAAACAATCCTCACTACTCGCTGGTTTAATCCAGACTAACTGCCGTTCCGACTTACGTCTTCATCATTGGGGACTGGAATCTAGGCAGACTCCTCCACCCCATATCTAGAACTGGGTGGGCATTGCGATGTGTACTTGGTTTGGGGGTTGGGAAGGTGTGGCCACTACGGAAAGGACCGAATGGCGAGCAAGCAGGCTTCAGCGGTTCAAACTGGGATGTTTCCTATTGGCTAGTGAGCTTTTGGACTTAGGAGAGAAATTGCCGGATCGGAATAAGGAGGGAAAAAAATTAAACTATTGAATTAAGAGTGACTTTTAAAATTAAAAGAAGGGAATTGAAAAATTAAAAATTAATCAAGAACCGCTTCCATTAGCATTAGAGCTTGTTCTTTGAAATCTTTGGTTTTCTTAAGTGAGGGGAGAATTTGTTTTAGCTTAGGGAATTGTTTAAAAATATTAGTTACTATTTTAAAAAGAGTAATGATATCTTTGAAATCAGAAGTATAATTTTCGTTAGAGGGGGTAACTTGGGGAGAGCTTTCTCTTTCCAATTTATTACTGTTATCTTTAGAGGGATGGGGGTCACTAGTTTTATCAGAGAATCCAAAAACAATGTTGGCGAAGGAAATTCCTTCAACGTTGTTGCGGTGAAATTTTTCCTATTTCTATTAAACATGGGGGCGCCTTTTTTGGGCTTAGGGAAATTAGGGCACTTTGTGTAACAGGCAGTATGCCCGTACACGTGACAATTTATGCAATAAGGGTTTTCCTGTCTTTCTTTCATCTCACAATCTTTCGTTAAATGTTCTTTTCCGCACTTAAGACACCTTGGAAGCATATGGCAATTAGCGGCAGTGTGGAAAAAATTATTACAGTTAAAACATTGCATGGTACCCCGAACGGAGTAGCCTTCTACTTTGACTTGCATGAATCCCAAATGGGAAAGATCAAAAACTATTAGATTAAAGGTATTTCTGGGCATTGTGTAACTGCCATTCCGGTGAGCATCTTTATTTTATAGACGCGACAGAAACTTCCAAAAATATAACTGCTCGTGTCATTGAACGTGACACTAGTGGAGAGATCTACTACTTTCTAGAAGATTCCAGAGGGTTCCGAACTCGCCAACATGGTCGCCAATGACGCCAACATGGTCGATAAAGTCACCAAATTGGCAGCCAACTTAGTCGCCAAAAATGATGCCAACTTGGCACTACCGCCAAGATTTCTGCAAGTTCTCATTGAATCGCCATTATAACGTAAGGGGCGGCACTGCTTGTGAATGGTACAATTTTAACATGAAATAAACATAACATAGAGTAATATAAATGCATCAAACATCCAAATACAAATTATAAATACTATTTACACAAAATTCGTAACAATATATATAATCCATAAATATATACAAATAGCTATAAAACCTAGTATAACTAGTCAAGGTAGTATTAAATATTAGCATCAATAATACAATAACAATCTCCTGGCCTTAGGAACAAATATTGAAGGTTTAAACAAGTTTTAGGGTCATATATATATATATATATATATATATATATAATCACGGTATAAAGAATTTGAAAAATTTCCTGTTTCGCTTTCATTCAGAATATTTAATTAATGTTAAAGGGTTTTTAATAAATCAAGATGTTGGGTTACAGAAAATATGCAACCAAAACGTATACATCAGGAGGAAATGCTAAGGAATAAGTTCAAGTAATCTCCAAACAAGGAAAATGTCTATTTATTGAGGCAGTGAGGAAAGCAGTTCCTTTAACGATAGGTTATGTCAGGTGTTTGAATAAGAAAAAGGGTGAGGCGGGTTTATCTAACAAATATTGTAAAATAGATTGAACCCCAAGAACTCAATATATAAAAAAACCCGAGCATTACGCATTCACTGATTCCATTCTGATTCACTAAGGGAATACAGTGATGTAGGAAAATTTAGTTATTTGTCAGTTATTTTCATTAATTATTATTTAGCCAAAGAATTAGAATGGGATGATCAGATAAAAAAAATTGCATTCCAAAAACCCATATACTAATTTACTTTTTAAACATCTTCAAAGTGTTGAAAATAATTACCTTGTTAATTGCTTGACTAATTGAACTGCTAAACTCTACTAGAATACTAGATTTATTTTGAAGACAAATATTATTATTTTTGTTAGTTCTCGTTTCCATCTAAAGAAACATTTATTTTTCATATATTTTTTTGCTTTATTTTAGTCTTTAATTTTATTTATGTTTGTAATGCATACTAAACCTTCTCGTGAATTATAACTATTGATAAAAATTATCCAAGAAAATATAAGAACACTAAACAAATCTCTATGTATATTACCTGTAGTTTTATAATTCATCCTATTTAAAAAACTGTGAATGAAAATTTTCTGCAATTAAGTAGGCTCGTTGCTTCAGGGCCATCAAAATTTAGTACCTTACCAAATGCGCATGCGTAATTTGAGACCAATGAAATTACTCCCGGTGTACATAAAAATAGCAGGTGATACTAGTGTCTTGAGCTCGGGACAAGTGTACAAGTCTATTTTAGAGCTAGGGAGGTATAGAGGAATTCGCAGTTTGAAAGAGGGAACAATTTCTCAGTTAAAGGGAAGAACTTCTCAGTTATAGGGAATTAATCCCTTTAGAAATCTGAGAAAAGTATCGATGTCTACTTGAAAAGTATTCCGTGCAACTTTTTTGCAAACATTTCTCCGTGCAAGCATTTAAGTCTATACTTACGCGTACTATATATTCATCTCTTTTCAAGTACACCCTATTTTCATGCAGTTTTAATATTAATACGAGTCCTGCAAGAAAGGTACATTTCATCATTTAGATATACATTCTAAGTAACATATTAACAGGAACTGATATTAAAAAGTGAATGCTTATAAAGTTAACTTGCGCAGTATTGGCTAGCTTTTGTTTATTAAAAGGTTTGGATTCTTCATGATGTCGCCACATCTGTTGTCTGTTTACCACATTTAATTAGAAATAACGTTTTAATTCATCGACGTCAAAATGGTGCGCGAAGCTTGCTATTTCTACCTGCTTCAATTTTGGCGGGATAAAAATTTCTCCCTAATCCTTACAGATTCCCTACTTCTCCTAGCTAACGCTCTCCTACCTATTTCTGTTTAGTAGACTCGTCCCTTCCCTATTGTTTGGATTCTCGAGATCAAGACGCTACTGCGCGTGTTGGTCACACACATACAACAGAGGTAGTTAGTTATATCACTAATAATTTGATGGAACTGACCGAGATTCGGAAGTTTACAAGTGCCCATTTCCGATTAATATAATATTCTATTCAGGTACAGGGAAGGATGTAAATAAATTTATATTTAGTATGCTCTGCATGTATGTTTCCAATATTTTAAGATGATACATACAGTGGGCCACAAAAGTGTTCGTACACTTGCAATTTCTTATAAAATTTAATGTTTTCGACTAATAAAACTTAATATATTGTAATTTTCTTATAATATCTGCAACTTCTTAATGGAATGACATAATTAAATTTTAAAAATAGTATAACTATTTTTTTAAAAAATTAATAATCAAAAAGCTAGTAAAAATTACGCCACAAAAGTCTTCCTACACTTAACAAGAATCTCAATTTAACTTTAAATATTGTATTTCTTTCTTAATTTAGTACTTAGTAGGATATCTTTTAGTGTCCACAACAACTTTTAAGCGTCTCTTGGTATTGATTTAATCAGTTTTTTGTAATTTCTGTATCCATTTTCCTCCATTCTTCTGTGATTGTTTTTACTTCACATTTTGTGTTTATTTGTCATGTTTTCTTTTTTTTTACATCAAAATCTCACCAAATACCACCACTGACTTCCTTTGTAATTATTACCCTTCAAAAGGTTTGAATTTTCTTAAAAATGCCCGTCTCCAACATTCAGAAAAAAATTAATTGGATGTTTTTGAATAAATTAAGAAACATGTTTAAAGGTATAGGCTTTTTAATAAAATTATTTTATTGTAGAACAAATTAAATTGTTTCATGAAAATTTCTCGTATACAGTTTTATTTAATATAATCATACTCATTTTAATATACATCACTTATTGACACTTAATTTTAACATTACATGAATGCACTATAAGTAAATAAAGCATTTCATATATGATCTTCTACATAAATCACACTCTCTGAAAGTAACATTATACTATAAGGACAAATCGAGGATCTATCTTCAAATATTCAACATGCATAATATCATGTACAATTATTATATCTCAATTTTTATCTTATTGATAATATCTAATAAAATTCTCTGACAATCTTATGAATGGCTTTTTGCAATTTATTTACAACAAAAAAATATTAATTTTTCAAAATATTTACAAAAGAATATTAAATGTCATTAACCCAAACAAATCAAATGAAACAAAAAAAAAAATTTTTAAGAAAATTATCTACTAAATCAAAGATTTCATAGATAAAAAAGGTTAAATTATGCAAAATTTCTAAAATGTTCACTTTAGGTTTATAACAAAAACTTAAATTTTTAAACACCTAAAGATTAGGCAATTAATAGTAAACAAAAAATTTTTAAAATGTTTTTTTCTTCAAAGTTTCTACGAATTTTATTTACTCTAATTTCAATACTATCAAAATTAATTTAATCAAATTAATGCTTTTTTTCCCCTTTTTTGGATACAATAAATTTACAAATGTAAGATTTGAAATGATCTTCCCTTGTTTACAAATGGCAAAAACTAGTCTTTTAGTCAGCTAACTGTGTAAAATATACCAGAAACTAGAAAGCAAAAACCGATATCATTTGTATATAGGTTAGCTAAAAAACTTTTCATAGTATTTTTGAGAAATTGTATATGGTATGGGTCCAGATTAAATGAAATATCACAAGAATTTTGAAATTTCAGATCTTACAAACTGACAGTTATAAAATCCACTTCTATACAGTCAACTTTCAGAATTTATATAGAACAAATTAGAATACTGAAATCATGCAACTTATAGAAAGAAGTTGAATAAATTAATCAAATACACGTATACATAACAACAATAATATATACACGTATTTTTTGTAAAATATCTCAATAAACCTTTGTATAACATTTGTTCATCATAACAGTTATAATTACATATTAAATACTAGAGCTTATTATATTTTTTTTAAACCACCCTAATTTTCCTTGCATTAATTTAAAAAAATAAATCTACACATTGCATATACTTAAAACTACATCAAAATAAAGGGGGTGAATGGATACATACACAATAAAATTGACAAAGGGTTTTCTTTTATTTTTTTAAATATGCTTCAGTTCATCCAAACTTACTTATTTGGAGAAATGCATTGTCATGTTATTTTATTATCACTGATATGCAACTGAAGTATCCTTTTATACATTACATTAATACTTTAAAAAAAGGAAAATGAAACAATATCAGAAAAAAGATTCAGAATTCTCGCTCTGAAATTTAATGCTTAAAAATAAAGTTAAGACTAAATTAATTAAAATCATTAATTCAATAAGTTACCAAAGTTTATCATTAATAAATTAATCACAATTTGTAATAAGTGTAAGCAATATTCTTTTACCAGGGCAATCCTAAATTTCATGAAACTTCTCAGTTTCCCAAATTACACATGAGCAAAATACTAAATTATACTTCGAAGTTTCTCTAAGAAATGTTAAATCAGTACTCGTACCATTCCACAAATTTTGGAACATGCATTAAACTGTCGACTAATTTCGCCAAGCAAAAAGACATAACAAATTTTAAAAAAAACAAAGAATTACATCACTATTATTTTTACCCTGTTCAAACGTGATCAAGGACAGTTTCTACTATTGGCTGTATATCGCAGCATTTGGCGTTTTTTTTATCTGAAGATATTGGTCGATATTATACAATACAAGCACTCCAAATTTGTCCCTTAAGCATATGTTACACAAAAATGTCAGTGATTTTGGATGATGAAACACTTATTTTTGAAAAAAATATTTTGAAATTACCTTTTTTTACTGAATTCTTCATGAATATAGATTATTGTAAACAACGTCAAGTTATTCATTGAAGGGTAAATAGAGAGTTGAAAAAGGTTATATTAAAATTCTGAATATTTCTATTGCTTTTAGAAAGTAAACATCCAACAGAAAATGTCTATATGTAAAGTCGTATTTGGTTTCATGATCCTAATTACCGTTAAATATCATAGAACTGATCTAAATACACTTCTTGGGTCAATATTTGTAACTAACTCAATGCGACAAATTTATTTAGGTCTTAAATTTATTAGCAGGATAATATCAATATACATGAGCATTTAGACTTTAATATTTATGTAAAAAAATCCAGAGTATTCTTATGCTTAATACATTTCAGGTGGGGATTGCACACAGATTTCTCTTTAACACACAATTGATATTTGAATAAAAAGTTTAAAGTCTTAAAGTGATATTTATTAAAATTATTGAATTTTACATTTTAACTGTACAAATACCAATAATTGCATATTTGTTATCCACAGTTAAAAAAAAAAAGGTACATCTGTGTGAGAAAAATTTATATCAGTCAAATACTGGAAAACAGATTTGTTAACTAATCCTCACATAATAAATAAATACCACACAAATATTTAATAATTATCATTATTTTTTTTGTAAAAGAATTATGGATTTAAAAATGACTTTATTTTGATCATGTACAAGAGAACAGGAATTTAATATTCAATATATGCACACTATTTTATATTCTATAATACAAACATTTTAATACCTTAATTTTTTTACCACATTCAGAATGTAATTCTCGATAAATTATATCTTTTTACTGAAATAGTACTGAGAATACAGACATTCAAAATGTTGCATGATTTTTTATATATAATTTTACAAATGGTAATTTAAATTTCTAATGTTTGAAAGTGGTATAAATCTTATATATACTTGTTTTAATATAACATGTATGATTACATATCAGATTTTTGTGTTCTTATTTTAGATAATTAAAAAACAGAAATATCTCTTTTAACTACTCTGAAGATGTGTAAAATAAAATTCAAGCTAACTAAATATATTTTATCTTTTTATATGCATGTTCTCTATATAATTTAATTTAAAATAAACAAAAATTTCCATTCCTGTAGACATCTATCCAAAGTCCGATTGGATTGTTCGGCCACTTATCCCGCCAAGTTTTTTCTCGCCAAATCGTAGAGTTTCTACTACAAAACACAACACAAAATTGCACCAAACTGGCGATATTTCAAAAGTTATTGGATTAGTGGCCGATTCCATCTGTTTAGAAGTTTCTTATGTGAAAACAAAAATAGTAGACACGGAGTTCGGCTTTTGGTGGCGACGGTTTCTAAATGGTTGGTATTGAAAACAAATGTCATTCTTATCCATGTTTACAAAACACTCGAATTTTTACCGGGATATTAAAAAAAAATTTTTTTCTGACAATCGACATCTTTTACTATAACCAAGCAACCACATATAGTCAAATACGAAATTTTAGCGGGTATAATGTAAATGTGCATGATCATAAATAATAGTAAACAAAGAAATGTTTGGCGGTAAAAAAACAAAAGCATAATCGCTTGTCCTCTTCATGATAATTGCAGTAAAAATTCTAGTTGTTTCCATGGTTACATTTTATAATCACGTGAATCTATCAACCAATCACCAGATTCTCATGTAAATGCATCCGATTCTCATGTAAACGGGTTGAAAAAAAAAATATTCCAGTATAATCCCAGCCTTCGTGCGCATTTCAAAATTGCCGGTATTTTGCCGGTTTCCATGTAAACGGGGCTTATGAATGCATATTAAACATGGTTACATTCCTTTATATAATATACTCTCAATACATATTTATTGGTATGGAAGAAATTCATTTTATTACTTTCACATACATTTGAAACAAATTCAATTCCATTCAAAGCCATTGTACATAAATATATAAATGAGGAATGTCACAAGAATGAATAGTATTTATTAGTTATAGGGGCTATGACCTCAAACACAACAACACATTGAAAGGCATTACATTCTGTTTTTAGTAAATGTATCTTATCAGATATTATCAGTGTTCAAATTGGTAACAACTCAGAAAAGCAGTCCCCACAACTCCTGTTCCTGAAAACTGAACAGTAACTGAAAGACATTTTAATTAAAGTTCAGACATAACAAAGCAATTGAAATTGGAAATAGCATCCCACATAGCTGTTAAAACAGTATTGCCTATCTCCTAAACAATATTCTTTAATTAGCCAATATTTTAAATTTTTTTAATGCAATTTTAATAAAAACCTCATACAAAATCAGATGAAAATGATAATGTAAGGTCCATGTAAAAAGGATATGTATTTTTTAAATAAACTTGGTTTTTAGAGCAATATTGACAGTCAACTTTATACACAACCATATGACGAGAATGCAACTCACTTTTTTAAACTTTCATAACATGACCAGAGAAACTTTAATTTTCTACCTTCTTTATTATATGAATATTCTTGGACAGAATGAAACTTTAAATCCCCAGAATACTAAACATAATGCTATAAGATAACCAAAGCCTGCAACTGGAATGATGTTAACAATCTTTGAAAATACCTCAAAATGGCACTGAGAAGCCATTTTTAACCCTCTAAGCGGTCTGCACAGTCTCACCGCACATATTTTTGTGCTTTCAGGTGGGGTTCTCAAAAGCGGTTGAGCCGTATTTTTAAAAATGCGGCTCGGCCGCTTTTGGAAATCTTGATTGAAGGCAGAAAAAGAATCTCTAGAATGGCGGAATTTTACATGCAGACCGCTTGGAGGGTTAAGTTTGGAAGTTTTGTAAACATGAAAAAAGATGGTATTCTGTTTGAAAAAAAAGATGGAACTCCTTCGGATGAAAAGAATATGAGATGAGTTGAAATTTGAAAAAGTACTTAAAATAGATAAAATGAAATGAAACACTGACCTTAAAATGATCATACAGACTATCTCTTTTCAACAATTGCAACTTAGATTCAAAATGAAGGGTAAAAAAATTTCTTCCACTATTAAAACACTTTTAAGTAAAAGAAATGTTCTTCTCTCCTTTTTGGATGATAATTCCATGAAAATCAAACAAAATGTAGTTTTTTTAAAAAAAATGAAAATCATGAAGATTATCTCCTTTTTCATCATAATCGGAACATTAATTCTGCAAGAGAATACATCACACACAACAAAAAAATGTCCTAGAAAATTTACATTTGAATATTGTATTTAAAAAATGAGTATTGAATAGAATGTTTCCATGATTTCATAACTAATTATAAAATGATGAAAATATTTTACTTACAAAGCAAATCTAAATTGCAATCAAATGTTAAAGAGAAAAAAAAATTACTAATATAATAATTTTAAGACTTAAATTTTATCAGTGCCCTTTTCATGTTGATGAATTTTCAATATCTTATTGTAACTTAAATAATTTCATTCTTTCAATTTTAGCATCTAGCTAATATTGTACAATTATAATTAACAGTTTCAAAAATATTATGACAAATGGTAGTTATAATATTGAATGACATTTATAAGCAATATATTGGTTCAAATGTAGTATAGGGGGGCCACTTGGCGCAGTCCTTTTTTTTGGCGACTAAAAACGGTCACCAAGGTACCTTTTTCAGAATTATTTATTTTAAAATGAATTCGATATCTCACCATGACATTTAGATAAAAATCGCTAAATTCGAAAAATAGCTAAATCCGATGTGGCCCCCTATACTACACTTGAGCCCAAAACAATTACATAAAATTTTTCTTTCCCTCAGTATTTAATGCTTTTCAAAACAAGAAATAATTCAAGATATATTTATAACATATATATATATATATACAGATGAATGTTATTAGTAAAATTTTAGATTTAAAAAAATGTTAATGCCACCTGATTAAGCGGTGTTAAAATTGAGGCTCACAAAATGGAAATTTGCTCACTTATATTCAAAGAATTTTTTTTATGATAGTACAATAGTTTTAATATAATGGATGAATCTTATAATAATATCAGTGTCTCACTGCACTGAACTTATTCCAAATTTTTGGTTAAATCAATTTCGCTTCAATTTTCAATCAAAGCAGAAAGAGCTAGAATGCTGTTGATGGAATTTCTTCAAAAATTGAATACGATAAAATGAAATATCCTTTTTTAGATAGAAATAATTCATTCTTCATTCATTTTTTTGATTTAGATGGAGTCTCACAACAGATTCTAATCTCTTGTCATTATACAAATTAGCTAACCTCAATACATTAGCACTAACATCATCACTCATATGACTACATAAATAAACAGCACAATCTTCTTTGAGATGTTGCACATTATAAATGTCAGCAGCTTCATACAGCAGAATTGCTTTTTCAGAAGTTAGATCTTCTACCATTCCACAATACATATAATGCAACATATCTTTCAAAACACTTGAAGGAATATCAGATATGACAGCAAATCTTTCATGATTTTCTTTCATGTCACTTTCAATCATGGCAGCAAAAACAGAAGAATGAAAGGAAAGGACAATTTGATGCACTGGTAGCACTTCATCATCTACTTTCAAAGAAAAATCGCTTAACCGTTCACTCAGGTAAAACTGTTCGAATGGGGGTATATTGGGCAAATTAGATGGCAGCAATTCATCATTTTCGTTAACCGTTACAATGTTGTGGACTTTATAAATGATGACACACTTAATGGTTAAATTTGTTGATGTCGACGAGTTAATATGAGTATTCACAATTTTATCAACAACGGGAAGACAAACTTCACTCTGAGTTTCTTCATTTTTGTACTGTAGATTGAGGGACATTTCTCGAGACAGAAATGATTTATTACCATCCTCACGAACTAAACTCAATTCAATCCTTAGAGTTTGAAGAAAATCCCGAGGAAAAGTATAAAATATCAGAAAGAAATCGTAAAATCTGGTTCCAAACTCAGCGTCCTTTTTTATTTTTATACCCCATCGAGGTCTATTGAGGGAATTATTATTCACAGTAGGACTAAACAATTCCAAATTGGGATCTTGCTCAACAACAGAAAAATTATTTACGGTCCAAATTAATGTGTCTTTAATTACATCTACGCGAGTAACAGTTTCTAACGTATTGACTTCTATTTCGCTCAACGAATTATTCATTTTGGCATTAAAAATTACACATAAACAAATATTTTCTGGGTATATTAGAAGAAATTTAGCAAAGAGATAAGTCTTATCTATCCTATTTTTCTGTACACCGGTAGTAATTTCATTGGTCTCAAACTACGCATGCGCATTTGGTAAGGTAATAAATTTTGATGGCCTTGAAGCAACGAGACCAATTAATTGCAGAAAATTTTCATTCACAGTTTTTTAAATAGGATGAATTATAAAACTACAGGTATTATACGTAGAGATTTGTTTAGTGTTCTTATATATTCTTGGATAATTTTTATCCATAGTTATAGTTCACGAGAAGGTTTAGTATGCATCACAAACATAAATAAAATTAAAGTCTAAAATAAAGAAAAAAAATATGAAAAATAAATGTTTCTGGGAAAACTTCAGTAACGTGGGCTGGGATTTTCCACGCCAAAT